>OV049926.1:15338117-15513447 GCA_920104205.1 Eupeodes latifasciatus
TTTTGAAATTGAGAACACATTTTCAAAACTTTATTTAGATCTGGCTTGTTGCTGCTGGTCCAGCAATGTCGCGATGAGCTTGCGAGCCTGAACATTAACCTCGGTATCACCCTGATCTGGGTTCCGGACCATAGTGGTATCGTGGGAAATGAACGGGCCGACGAGCTAGCCAGGCAAGGATCGGCCCTTCATAGCTCACTTGCGGAAATGGTTAACATTCCTCTTGGTGCTATGAAGGGTAAAATCTTTTCCATCTACCAAACTGAATCAAACCGAAGGTGGAGCAATTTACCCAACTGCATTATATCTAGGAAGATATGGCCCACCTATAATAAAACCCGTACAAACGATCTTCTATGCAGGCCAAGACAAGACATAGCCAGGATTGTTGCGGTTTGTACCGGACATTGGCCCATAGGAGTTCATGCAGAGAAGTTGGGTATCTCTTATAACACCTTTTGCCGTAGTTGCGGCGACCAAAGAGAAAGTGAAACGATAATCCATTTCCTCTGCAAATGTCCTGCCTTGGCAAGCATTAGAATGAAATGCTTTGGGAAAGCATTCTTTCACGAACTGGATGAGCTATCTGAGACAAAGATTAGAGACCTAATCTCTTTTCTCAATGCGACAAAATGGCTCTAATTTAATCGCTATAAATCTTCTCCTTTCTTTCACAGGTCAAACGAGTTTTGGTATCAAAACGGCGCACTACAGCGCTAATTGGATCTCAGGCTAGGTCTGCCCTGAGATCGCCATTTCTACCTACCTGGCTTGTTGCTGCATGCCAACCTAATGACATCATCTAGGTGGGAGTCCGTGAGTTTGTTTCGGTAAATATTTTTTGCATATTTCATTCTCGAAAACGAAGATTCGCAAACAAATGTAGATCCAAATAATGTCAGCAGAATCTGTGAACTTCTTTTGACGATTGCGTATTTTTCGGGGACGATGCTCCAAAATTCTAAGTATTCCCCTTTTTCCCTTTTTTCCTTAAACAGAGCTTCAAGATTTGAATCGTTTTTAAAATCGATGAACTCATCAAAAAACTTTGCTTGATCTTGATTTAAAACAGAAGCCACCCGTGAGATAGTCGTTGTTTCCAAATGCCATGGGTTTTCTACAAGCGTTAAGCATTTTTTTATTTTTCTGATATCATGAAACCTTTTTTCAAATTCTTTTGACAGTTGAGTAGTTTTCTTCAGAGATGTCGATGAGGTTCTCTGTAGCTATTACCATTGTTGGAAAATTTTGTAGCTGTTTACTTCTTATTTCTTCATGAAAAATATTAAGCTTTTCTTCAAAAGCAAATATTTTACTTGCCATCTGTGAAATAATGTTATTTTGACCTTGTAAATTTCGATTGAGGCTATTTAGTTTTACTGTGATATCGCATAAAAATGCTAAAAGACACCATCATTGATCATCTTGCAATTATGGGTAAACTTTTTTATTTTGTTGTAAGAAGAGGATTATTTCTTGGCGCAAGGAAAAAATCTTTCCAAAACCCTTCCTCTACCAAGCCATCGCACAGAGGAATGCAAAAGAACGTCACCATACTCACTTCCCAATTCTTCCAAAAGGCTTTTAAATTTTCTGTGGTTTAATTCTCTCGCTCGAATATAATTCACAATTTTAAATTGTTAATCCGTGCAGCCATCTTGATGAATAATGCAATGAAATGTAATTAAATTTGTCAAATTATATTTTTTTTAAACAAGATTATAAATCCATTTTCAGATCCAGTCATGGATGGACAGCCATCTGTACATACACCCACGATTTTTTTAATATCAATATCATTCTGCTCTAGAACATTTGAAATTGTATCAAGATAATCTATTCCCCGGGTCTGAGCTTTCATCGGAAGGAATTTGAAAAATTCTTCAAAGATTAAATTCTGTTCTGTGCAATATCTAACTAACACCGAGCATTGATATGTTGCTGAAATATCAGTGCTGGAATCAAAAGCCAAGCTAAAACACATACAGTTCCTTAAGTTTTCTATTAAATTGTCACGAATATATTTGGAAATGTCTTCAATACGTCTCACACATGTTGAATCAGACAGCTGTAGTTTTTTTTATTTCAGACAATGTTTGTTTTTTGTTCCTAAATTTATCAAACAGTATATCGGCAGCACTTACGAAACATTCTTTGACAAATTCTGCATCGATGAACGGTTTCATGTGCTTACCAAGAGTATAGCAAATTTCGTAAGATGCCTTAGATACCACACAGTCTTGAGATAAAGCCACGGACATCACATTTTTTAGAAAAGTCAATTTCTCACTTCTTAATTGTGTTCCAGGAGGATAAGTTTCGTTGAAAGATTTGTGTTTTGTGTTAAAATGACGACCAATATTATACTTTTTTAAAATATTTTTTTCACGGCATATTAAACAGGTAGCCGCGTTGTTTTTGCTTGGCACAACAAAATATTCTGTTTCCCATTCGTCTTGAAATGATCTATTTTCATCAGATATATTTCGTTTTAGTTTCGAAGAAATTCCTGCCATTATTCTTTATTTACAAAAATTCACTGCAACCGCACTAACTGAAATTCAAAATGTAAGTACCTAATCATCAAAACGAGGTATGTCGGCAAAATATAGTTTCCTTGACTTATTATGCCTGGACTGCTGTGTTTATGAATTTTCCATTCAAAATTTAAATAAAATGATTCCAATTCAATTTCGCAATGGCAAGAAAAGTAAGGAATGCTCAGCAACATCTGTTTTTCATTTAGTTGTGCACATTTTTCCTGGCGTTGAAAGGAGTTACATCTAGAATATTTTTTGAAAACACACGATGTCCAATTTTCTAGTGTTGCTTTCATTTTGAAAACTCAAAAGGATATATTTTTCTCATGTTTTTCTGCAGTCACTCGATATTTTAAGAATTTATTAAACTATGCTGCGGGCCAACTGTTATAAGCGGGCCGCAGGTTGAGTATATGTGGACTAAGGCCTTTGATACTGTAAGTCATCTAATACTCTGTTATAAATTCAAAAATAAAAAAAAAAGAGGCTGGGATGCGACCCACACTGATAACTTCCCATCCCGTCTATCGATTTGTCTTGCTTAAAAGTTTCTCTAAATGTATCAATTCTTGCCAAATTTGCGTTCTATTTTTTGTAGATTTTATTTTTTTTATGAAAAAACGGACTGTTGGATTTTTATAAAAAAATTACTGAATATAAAAAACAATATTTTCTGTGAAATAAAATAAGTTTGAAGCCAAAATTTTTAATTTTTGAAAAGCTTTTTGAGCCGAAAATCAATTTTTACCAACTTTTATTAATTTTTTTGTTTAGGTTTTTATTTTTTGTAAAAAAACTGTCAATTCGATTTTTCTCAAAATTTGTCCTAATGTTGAAAACAATATTTCTTATAAGTTAAAATTAGTTAGAAGCCATAATCTCAAATTTTTTAAAAGATATTTAAGTCGAAAATCAATTTTTGCCAACTTTTGTTAAATTTTTTTTTCGGTTTTTAATTTTTTGTAAAAAAACTGTCAATTCTATTTTTTTCAAAATTTTACTGAATGTTGAAGCCAATATTTTTTGAAAGATAAAAGTAGTTTAAAGCCAATATCTCAAAGTTTTGAAAAGATATTTGAGTCAAAACTCAATTTTTACCAATTTTTTTTTATTTTTTTTTAGGTTATTATTTTTTGTAAAAAAACTGTCAATTCGATTTTTCTCAAAATTTTATCAGATTTCAAAAACATTATTCTTCGTTGCACAAAATTGTTTTGGAGATGAAATCATATTTTAGTCGTAAAATTTTCGAAGTGACAAATTTTTTTTTTCAGTTTTTTTGATTTATAAAAAAAACCGTTAATTGAATTTTTTTCCAAAAATATAATTGTTTTGTATCACGTTACAATATAAAATACAAAATTTAATTCAAGTCTCTAGCGTCATTGGTTCATGAGATATTTAGGGTTAACCAAAATTTTCACCTTTTTTTTTAAACTGCTATGGTAAAAAAACCACCCACGCAATTTTCTTGAGAGCCCTTTCTGCATCTTTCTGCCTTATTATCTGTATAACAAAATTTATTTGAAGTCGATATCTCTTCTGGTTCTTGAGCTATGGACGACGAAAAAAACGTCGCGAACGTACGGACGTACGGACGTACGTACACACGCACGCACAGACATCTTTCTAAAAATCTTTTATTTCGACTCTAGGGACCTTGAAACGTCAAGAAATGTCAAAATTTTCAATTTGTCAAATCGGACCCATTACAATAACTTCCTATGGGAAGTTAATAAAAACACTAGACAACAATATGTAGTGAAAAAATAAGGGTTTTCCACCTTTTTGAATGCCTCTGCAGAAGTGCTTTAGGGATCTATTCTCAGTCCCATCTTTTCTTTTAATATATGTGAATAAGCTGCCACATTTTGTTAAAACTGATTGATTTATTTATATGCTGATGATGTGTAGTTCATAAATCGACCCTTTGTTGCGAAAAATGATTTTGTAGCCTAAATAAATGATGATTTACAATGCATCCATCAATGGTCAAAGAGAAAACGACTTTGCTTAAATCAAATCCGATCCGTCGAAAAATCTTTTGTCCTTTGGTTCTTAGCCCCTTAAAGTTGGCAGACGAAATAATTGATTATGTCAGCACAGCTATGGGTATCTAGGAATTAATTTCAAACGCATCTTAACATGAAATGACCACGTTAAAAGTGTCAATCCAATTTATTGGCACATATTTCTGGCTAAAGTCTAGACAACCTACTTAACTTCTGATCGGTAAGTAACTCTGCACTGCAGGCTGAACTTTCAAAGTTCAACAAGGATGTTTGTGCTCATATAACCTTATTTCAAATACCTTATTGCTGAACCTCATTTTTGCGTCCATTTTACACGCCTTTGGAACTCCCTATCTATTGTGATCTCATTGCCATTTGTATTTATTGTTTGGCATTAATATTTTTAACTTCCCATAGGAAGTTATTGTAATGGGTCCGATTTGACAAATTGAAAATTTTGACATTTCTCGACGTTTCAAGGTCCCTAGAGTCGAAATAAAAGATTTTTAGAAAGATGTCTGTGCGTGCGTGTGTACGTACGTCCGTACGTCCGTACGTCTGTACGTCCGTACGTTCGCGACGTTTTTTTCGTCGTCCATAGCTCAAGAACCAGAAGAGATATCGACTTCAAATAAATTTTGTTATACAGATAATAAGGCAGAAAGATGCAGAAAGGGTTCTCAAGAAAATTGCGTGGGTGGTTTTTTTACCATAGCAGTTTAAAAAAAAGGTGAACATTTTGGTTAACCCTAAATATCTCATGAACCAATGACGCTAGAGACTTGAATTAAATTTTATATTATAAATTGTAACGTGATACAAAACAATTATATTTTTGGAAAAAAATCCAATTAACGGTTTTTTTTATAAATCAAAAAAACTGAAAAAAAAAATTTGTCACCTCGAAAATTTTACGACTAAAATATGATTTCATCTCCAAAACAATTTTGTGCAATGAAGAATAATGTTTTTGACATCTGATAAAATTTTGAGAAAAATCGAATTGACAGTTTTTTTTACAAAAAATAAAAACCTAAAAAAAAAATTAATAAAAGTTGGTAAAAATTGATTTTCGACTCAAATATCTTTTCAAAACTTTGAGTTATTGGCTTTAAACTACTTTTACCTTTCAAAAATATTGTTGTCAACATTCAGTAAAATTTTGAAATAAATCGAATTGACAGGTTTTTTACAAAAAATTAAAAACCGAAAAAAAAAATTAAAAAAAGTTGGTAAAAATTGATTTTCGACTCAAATATCTTTTCAAAAATTTGAGATAACGGCTTCTGACTAATTTTAACTTATAAGAAATATTTATTTCAACATTCGATAAAATTTTGAGAAAAATCGAATTGACAGTTTTTTTTACAAAAAATAAAAACCTAAAAAAAACAATACTAAAACTTGGTAAAAATTTACTTTCGACTCAAACAGCTTTTTAAAAATTACAAATATTGGCTTCAAACTTATTTTATTTGACCGAAAATATTGTTTTCGATATTCAGTAGTTTTTTATAAAAATCCAACAGTCCGTTTTTTCATAAAAAAATAAAATCTAAAAAAAATAGTACGCAAATTTGGTAAAAATTGATACATATAGACAAACTTTTAAGCAAGACAAATCGACAGACGGGATGGGAAGTTATCAGTGTGGGTCGCATCCCAGCCTCTTTTTTATATTTTAAATTTGGTTTCTTAAATTTAAATGAAATTATGTGTAAAATCTAAATTAATTTAAAGTTTGCAAAACGTTATAAGATTCATGTTCTACTAAATAAGTGATTTTGAAATAAATAAATACAAATACAGGTAACAATAATTTCCTATTTATAGTTCAAAAGCAGTTAAAAGCTGTTAAAAAACACCCTGTTGATATAACCAAAACAAATTTTTAGTCTTATGTCTCAAATCATCTAATTTGCATTTTATGTTTTTCATATAACATTTGTACCAATTGAAGAAAACACCAAAACACGGAAAAAGCAAACAAATAAAAACATAAGCCACATCAGTGGATTATGATTATAATGCTGCTGACGATGATGAAAATGATGATGTTTTCCACAAAAGTATATAAATTCAAATTTTACTAAATTGACATGTTAAGGCAATAAATGAAAACCAACAAA
This sequence comes from Eupeodes latifasciatus, assembly GCA_920104205.1. NCBI lineage: Eukaryota > Metazoa > Arthropoda > Insecta > Diptera > Syrphidae > Eupeodes > Eupeodes latifasciatus. The sequence continues at coordinate 15,344,799 of OV049926.1, forward strand.
AGCCAAAGTCAAAACCAAAGGAACAGAAAACGGCAACAACGACGAGTTTAAAAAAATGTCACGCTGTAGATGTAATGTGCTCCTTTAAGGTTGGTTAACTGTCAGTGGTGATGAATCAGGAAAATGTGCGGATGGGAGCGCAGCGCCACTGTCGTCGTCTCCAGCGTCGTATTTGTTGGATGCGAGGATATGGCAAATACCAATATTGTGCGAAAGGAGATGCTTTTTTGACGTTGCTTTTCTTTCAGGATTGTGTGTTTTATTTTTTCTTGCTGTTCATGCTTCTGTGTGTAAAGTTAAATTTTATGCTCGATTGAATGAACAATCAACTTCACGCGGATAGAGTGTGGAAAATCAAATAATATTTTCCTTTAGATATACCCACGCGTGTAAAATGAAGGAATGCGAATTGAATTTGCATGCTTCAGTGAATTTAAGTGATGGCTTGTGTGTTAGGTTTACAAACGACCCAACCCCGACTCCGACACCGAATCTGCAAAGGGAAGAACTTTTTGACGAAATTATTTTAAGGAATCTTGCAGCTTAATTTCTTTATTATTTTAAACTAATTGAGAGCAGTTTCATTGAATAAGACGATTGAGGATTATGTCATTGAAAATTTTACACCCAAGTTATTGCGGGCAAATAAATTAAAAAACAATTTTCAGAACGGCCTCATTGATGAATAGGGAAAGCAAGAAATTTTTGACAGTTAAATTCAATGTTGGGAGTGATATGTGACAGAATTACAGAAAGTATTATGCACTTTAAAAATGTGACTTTAGTCTAGTTTGGTTTCTGTCTGTTTGCCACACGTTCCATCACTGCAGAATGTATATGAATCTACCCACAATTTTAATTAATCTTTCAATAACCCTTAGTTCTCATCTTTTAAAAAATTCTAGGATAGCCAACCCTTATTACGCCAAGAACACATTGCAACCATCCATCTTGGAAGGAGAGGGGTTAGAAAACAGGTGCATATTGGTTTTAAATTCCTGAATATTGCAATGCCTTGGAAGTACAGAGTGTGGTTGTATGGTTAAAGAACGAATCTTTTTTCTTCACAGTTCGATTAAGGTTGGGCTCGATGGTATACTGGTGGATATCCGTATTACATTTGAATTTTTTGATATAGGAATACAACTAACTATTTTGTTAGAGCATCCTTCGTTAGACAAATCAAACATGATACCATGACCAATCAATTTAAATGCTCTTTGTTCAATAACTTCCTAGAGACTAAAGTAAGTTGCAGGAGCACCATTCTAGAGACGGAAACTATAATCAAATTGTTGCCGTGTATGAGTCTTTAGATAACAACAAGCAAAGGGAGATACAAAGATCTTGCATCGGCATACTGAGAATATTGAGATTGTAGTTTCATTGACGCAAGTGCGAAATATGTTAAATTCCGATTTAAGGACGCTTTGAATTTTCAAACGCACTAAATTTTACCCGATTCCCTATTCCCCATTTAACAATGCTATCAACTTCAGAATTCAATAAGCTCATCATTCATGATCGTTAATGATCTACAACGGACGAGCAGAATTGTGAATCTAAAAACGAATACGCAAAGCTGACGGAACTGTCGTCAGTAAGGTAGTTAGAAGATCATTAATAAAAATGAGAAAGAATGTCGAAGACAGGTTAGAGCCCTGGGGCACACCCCACTTATTGTCAGACTTGAACTCATCCAATACCATTTATATTGAACGGTCCAAAAGGTTATTTCTAATTCAATGAAAGAGGGAGTCATCTTAACTGAAGACATGCATATGTGATGCTTTTTATACTAGACTCTACCTCAGTCTAGTATACAGGGTTCTTCCCGAAGAAAGCAAACAACTTGGGTTTTTAATTTTCAAAGTTCGATTTGTAACCAACTTACTATTGGTGTGACCCCGGAATTATCGGTTGGGATTGTGTTCAATATTCCTTGCAGTAAACTACAGAATAAACGAGATGAACAAAGCCTGTCCGCCATACACTTAGAAGAAGTAGACGGCTGAATAAAACAGGGCTTATTTCTTTTCCTGCGCTTTCCAGCAAACCAGAACATAATTAAATCGGTTCTTTTTCTAAATTTAAATTTACAAAATTCTGAGTTTTTATTTTAGAGATAGAAGCAAAGAAAAGTGAGATTTTAAAAATGAAGAAAAAGAAAATAAAGCAGTAGAAAAAGAGTTTGAAAAGAAGAAGAAGAATTTACAAATGAGAAAAAAGAAAAGAAAGAGTAGCTTTGAGATTAAGTAGAAGTGAAGTGAAGAATGATGGCACTTTTGAAGCGAGTGGCAGTAGCGATAGATCTTATACTTATTGGTAAGGAATTCCATAATTTAACGGCGTGAATAAAAAATAAATGGGATGAATTGAAATAGTTATAGCGTGAGGGAATTAGACTAAAAGTTCTAAGGGAACGAGCAAAATTAAGTTTTTCATATAAATACGATGGAGTCTTACTACTTATAAGATTAAGTAAGAAGATACAATTTCTGGCATCAATATAGTTGTCTAAAGTACTTCCCAAAAAGTGTTTCACATAGTGAGAAATATGGTCATATCTACGAAGCAACTTGAAGTTTTCGTTGGGATAAAGAATCTAAATTAGGGTATACGACTTCAGAGTAAGTTATAAGCGGTAGGATAAGACTTTTAACAAGCCTTTGTCTGGTATCCTGTGGAGTAAAACTTGCAGCCATCCCCAATTTCTGAAGACATCCATATATTTTACCTATAACAGAGTTTGTATGGTCGTATCCTGATAGATTTGAATTCAGAACAAATCCCAGACTTGTCACAGTTTGAACAATGTTTAGCTTGTCTACAGATAATAAAACATCAGGTAGAGTATTAAGATCGAGTTTATTTTTAGTAATTGGAATAACTTGAGATTTTCTGGGATTTAGTAGCAAACCATTTTTTATAGACCAAGAGTAAACTTCATGTAGATCTTCATTTAATTTAATTGTGTTGTCAATTGGCCGAGCTAGATACAATTGAACGTCGTCAGCATAGAGGTGAACTGCAGTATGTTTGCAGACAGATGGTAAATCATTAATGAACATACAGAAGATAATTGGGCCTAGAATTGATCCTTGAGGAACACCCTGTTTCACACGTAAAAGATCTGAGCAAGCATCGTTAGTTACAACTCTCTGAAGTCTGTCAGAGATATAACTTTCAAGTAGAGCCACTGCAGAATTCCCGAAACCAAAAAGATATTTCAATTTCAAACACAGAATCTTGTGGTTCACTTTGTCGAAAGCCTTTAAGAAATCAAGAAGACAAAGAAGCGTAACATGTCCCTTACTGTAATCTTGTCTTATATCGTCCAATATTTTTACCATGGCTGTGGAACAACTGTTGTTAGATCTAAAACCGGACTGTCCAGCATAGAGGAGGTTGTAATGAGACGAGTGTTGAAGGATCTGTTTGGCTATTAATGTTTCAAAGGCTTTCAACAAACATGGTAAAATACTTATAGGTCTGAAATCAGTAGCTGACATTGGGTTGGATTTTTTTGCAACAGGCACAGGCTTGCTATTTTCCATGACTTCGGAAAGGTTGACGTTGTAATACAATGGTTAATAATGTGAGTCAAGCTGGATGTTATAGAATTAGTTTGATGAATCTAAGTGGTATACCATCTTCACCTACAGCATTTGATTTGATAAAACTAATACAGTTAATCACATCATTCTCATTAACCGATTCAATTTCAAAACTCCGTATCGTTTGCATTTGTGAATTAATAGTTTCAGAGAAACTTAAACTTATCTCCTGGTCATCATTTTCGAGAAAGTTATTATTTAGCACATTAGGATCAATTTCACACTTAGAAGCATTTCTTGTACCGGATATACCAATCTGAATTACTCCAAAGAGTTTTAGGGGGAAGGGTTGTATTTAGTTTGGATGCATAATAATTTCTTTTGGAGTTACGTATTACCACAGTGCAACGATTTCTTACTGCCTTGTAAGCCATCCAATTAGAATCAGATGGAAAATGTTTCCATTTTCTATAAAACTTGTTGCGAACTTTAATAGTGTCGACAATGTCAGATATGAACCAAGGACAACTTTTGTTACGGACATTTACCGTTTTTACTGGAACATAATCTATAAATAATCCAAGAAGTATTTCTTGGAAACAGTTCAGCTTGGAATCAGGGTCAGGAGTAAAAAGACATTTATCCCAAGAGGCTGTAAAGGCGGCGGCGTAATGGAGAGCATCTACATTTATTGACTGAAAATCTTTAAAAGTGAATAATAGAGGGGCAATAGTGTGATTAAAATTAATATTGTATGTACAAAACAGGAGATCATGATCAGAGATACAGTCAAGTGAAAGCTGGTCAAAAAGACTAACAGACGATGGACAAGATAAAATGACCAAATCAAGAAGGCTGGGAGTAGTATCTTTTGCAAATCTCGTTGGATAAGTAGTATTAAATATCTGAAGTCCTAAAGAAAAAACAAAATCTTTTATTTGGAAAACTCGACAATCGTTTTTTAGCAAGTCTGCATTGAAATCACCAAGAACTATGACATGCTCATATAAATGTGAGAATTGCGAAAGAACAGAAAAAAATGATTGAGGAGAACTACTTCGGTTCGGAACATATGCACAGGCGACCAAGCATTTTGTGCAACCATCGTGTATTTCAGCAATCAAAAACTCAACGTCCAAACCAACCGAACTGCATATAAAAAAAAAAACAAAATACTTACCAAAAATAGGGATTTTTTTTAACCTCCAGATTAAGTCAAAAGAAGTTTTTTTAATAAATTATATTAATACAAAAAACTAAATTAAACAAAGAAAGTCTATTTTATAAAACAAAAAAAAAAAAAACTTGTACATTTGAAAAATTCAATTAAAAAACAGCAACATTTCGAAAACCCAAATGGTTTAATATTTTGTATAATGTCCTTTTGCATCTAAGACCATTTACAACCTCTTTGGCATTGAAAGGGCCAATTTTTTTTGTAACATCTGGCGTAATTTCAATCCATATCCTCTGTATTGCATCTTTTAACTGTTCTTTATTTTTTACTTTCCTTTCCTTCAACTTTTTTCAACATGAGCCCAAAGATGTTCAATTGGATTTAAATCCGGACTTTAAGGTGGATGAGGGAGTACTTTTTTCACGTTATATAACAACCATTCCTTCACTATCAACGAGGAATGTTTTGGGTCATTGTCATGAACGAAACTAAAATTATCTCCAAGGTCCAATTTTGATGCAGTACTTCTTAAATTATTTTTCAAGATGTTTAGGTAATCAAACTTATTCATTGTCCCTTCCACAAATTGAAAATTTCCAACTCCTATTGCTCCCATCGCACCCCACACCATAACGCTGCCACCGCCATGTTTTACTGTGCAATTTACATTCTTCGGATCTAATGCTGTAACCCTTTTTCTCCAAACAAAACGTCGCCCATCTGATCCAAAAATGTTGTATTTGGATTCGTCGGTATAAATAACGGAATTCCAAAACTCTATCGGCTTATTTATAATACTCTTTGGCATATTGTAGGCGCTTCTTTACATTTATGGCGGATAAAAGTGGTTTGTTTCGAGGCGTAAAACCTCTAAACTCTTCCGAATGTAAAAAATTTCTTACCATCTGTGGATGAACTTGGACAATTTTGTTTCTATTGAGGTCTTCCGCTATTTCCACTGCCGAAATTTTGGGGTTACTTTGTACAATCCTTACTATACGCCTCTTGGTTTGTTTAGTATCAATTTTTCTCGGTCTCCCACTTCCACTTGGTCTTGTTAAAAATCCGTTTTTTTTTTTAAGAATTAATAACGTACTGAACTGTGGAATGTGACTTTTTCACAATATTAGCGATTTGTCTTAGACTTTTCTTTTCTTCCCACAACTTAACAATAAGTTTTTTCATATCAAGTGAAGTTTATTTGTTTTCCATTTTTTTCTAATTCCTCTTATAAATTTTTAACAAATTATTACTCTGGCAACATGAAAAAACTAAACCTTTCAAAAAACAGATGATCTGTTAAGCCTACTGGATAACGGTTCTATACAGTATTGTAACCACAAAGTGAACAAGTTTTTTTTTTGGTTTCATAAATCGGACTTTATTCATTGAATTTGTTTTTTTTTTACTAAAATAATTTATTTAAAAAAATGTGTTTTACTTAATCTGGAGGTTAAAAAAATCCCTATTTTTGGTAAGTTCATATTTTATTTTTTTTTTGCAATTAAATCCATAGATAATTGCATTTGAACAAAAGAAAATCGACTGTACAACTTTTTTTTTGGTTCACTGTATATATTTCTTCTGCACCTTTATATGTATGTGTATGCGATGGTCATGTCTACTGCATCAGATGGTGTTATGTTTTATTGTCTCATGTTGAGGGTGTATAAGAGAAGTGTTTTTTAATAAGAAGCTTTCGGTCTTTGATATAAGCTGAACTGATAATTAATCATGACCTTGGGAAGAAGGGACGCAAGCAATTGGTCAGTATTCAAACGGTAAATATAGGATTTACAGTTTTGTGACTTGGAATAATTAGAACTGAAGAGTATGATAAATCAACGTTGAAGAACAACTCTTCAGAAAAATAGCGACCAGTTTATTTGTTACTTTAAGATCGTTTAGGAATCTAACTACGAGTGCTTAAGAAGTTTAATCCCATAAAATCATTTCTGCTCCCAAGTGGTGACATAGATGACTTCAATAATTATCGCCCTATTTCAATTCTACCTATTATATCGAAAATTATGGAAAAAGTTGTAAACCAGCAATTAATGGAGTATATCGAGCGTAATAAGCTCTCAACCTCTAAACAATAAGGATTCCGGAAGAAGTCAGGTACGAGTACAGCGCTGATAGATATGGTATCAAACCTTCAAAAAAATAAGGACAACCGTAGTAATGTTGGTGCACTTTTCATAGACCTGTCAAAAGCCTTCGACACAGTCGACCATACAATTTTGCTGAGAAAGCTCTTTGCCCTAGGAGTAAGAGGCTCCTCCTTCAATTGGTTTAGATCCTATCTCTTAGAGCGTTTTCAGTACATCAAAATAGACGATTGCACGAGTAAAAGACAACCGGTTACGACGGGAGTACCACAAGGAAGTGTTCTTGGACCAACCCTATTTTGCTTATACGTACAGGACTTTGCAAACCTCCCACTGAATGGACATCCAGTTCTATTTGCAGATGACATAAGCTTGTTGTATTCCACAAACTCACCTGCAGAGATCGAGTGGCAAATGAATTCTGATCTTAAAAAGATTGAGACTTGGATGAACGCGCAAAAACTATGTGTAAACGCCCGTAAAACGAAGTATATCGTATGCACCAAATCCAATACCCCACTACGAATTGTGTACCAAGAAGATGTAGTTGAACGAGTCAGTGAATTTAAATATCTTGGCCTCTGGGTGGACTCAGCGTTAGATTGGAACTTCCACATTTCGAAACTATCGAAAAAACTGTCTTCGCTTGCTGGAGTTTTTGGTCGAATCCGATACAGCGTTCCTGAAAATCTAAAACGAACAATGTACTTTTCTCTTTTTCATAGCCATTTGACCTATGGAATCAACATTTGGGGTACAGCAGTTCATGGCCTTCTACAAACCTTGCAAGTAGTGCAGAATAAGGCATTAAAAAACTTGTTCGGATTTGATTGGCTTACAAACACCCCACGGATTTATAAACAGCTGCAGATTTTAATGGTCAAAGATGAAATCGAAATAAATATGGTGACTCACATTCACAAGATAGTGCTTACGGATGTTCATACAAACACCCAGCGGACTACAAGAAGTAACTTACACCAAAACAACGTACGGAGTCGAAATAACATACACCTAGACAGAATATACTCAAAAAAATATGGAAGCAGCTCAATTTTATACAAGTCTATTCAGTATTATAACAAACATTCTGATGAGATCAAGAAATGTAATACTTTAAAATTTAAACTTCACGTTAAAGCCATGCTACTGTCAAAATACAATGATTAAAAGGTCAATGTTAATTGTCATAGAGTAAACTGTAAGAATAAATTTTGTCTCCTTTTCTAATTTGTTGTCTCTACTGTATCTTAGTATGTCACACAAATTTCTGTTTTGCTATTCAATTGTTGCTTGATGTTTAAATTTCCACTTTTTATTAAAATTTTTTTGTTGTTCCCATTGTCAAATACTTATTGTACTTATATTTAACACTTTTTAATTACATAATTACATAAACATTATTCTAAAAACTATACAGCCTGTTACGAGATTCATCTCATAAGGCATTCTGAATAAATAAATAAATAAATAAAATAAATAAATAAATATATGTATGTACATGTGGAGATCTAACAAATATATGCCCCAAAATATACACAAATTTGTAATTTACCTAGAAGTTGTCACTAATTTTTGAAATATCTTATTTTTTCACCGTGAGCTGTCATCTGTCAAATTTTAGTGTTGCCAACAATTCACTACACAAATTCCATTAATTTTGGGACTTCCTTTATGAATCACGACTGAAATATGAAAATAACTAACAAAATATTATTCTTAATCTTTCGAAATATCTGCAGACATATGTTGCATAATTTGTCATTTTAACTGTCAATAAATACCAACCAACAGAAGATCTATATCTTATTTAGGTAAGTATATGTATATCTCCCTTAATTTATTTGAGCAATAAAATCCAACAATCTGCAAAGTCCTTTAATCATCATAAGTCTATAAACAATTATTTATTGCGTTTTAATAATATGCCGCCGCCGCCCGTGGGTATATGCGTCATGTGTACTTTATTTTACATTTAATAGTCTTTTATTTGGTATTTAATTTCCTCTTAAGACAAACTGGTACCATAACCTCATAGCCTATATTCGTATAAGAGGAGTATTAAGGCTCCACGCTTATACATATAAAATTATAGATTATTATTGAAACAATGCACAACATTTGTTGCCAGCAGTTATCTTAGGTAATCTGTTAAGGATACATTTCAAAACCAACGTCTAACGTCTAAAGCAAAGAACCATCAAAAACGTCCCAAAAATATTAATACTCGTATAATATAACATCAAGATACTGTATAAGGCTACACTTATCCTATTTTACTCTCTTTTCGACTCATTCCTAGAACCAGCCATCATCATCGTTGAAATTTCATATAATACCACAAAGTATCATAATTCGCCCCCTGAAGTCTTAAAATAATATTCGACAATGTCAATTCCATGGACAATTTGCTCTGACTCTGACTCTGTTTCTGTTAGTCTGTTCGTATAGTCGTTGGACCGACTACTTCGAAATTGCATTCGCTTTTAGGATCTAATATAAGAACGAGCATATAGGATATATGTACATAGGTATGTAAAGGATTTAATGGGCCGTACAGTCCTTGATAGTAAAAATGCCTTGCAGAAATTATTATATGAGTACTTCTGTGGATGGTGTTTGTGTGTAACGTTTTCTCGAACTCGAACTGTTGAATTAACAGAACTAAGATGCCTTTTCGTCAGAGTGGGGTTTGGTTGAGGAAGTTCATTGCAATTTCGAGTTTTGTAAGTTTGTTTTTTGACAAGAGCGGATCCGATGGGAGGTGGAAAAGTTTTACTTACATCTACGGTGTAATCATCAGATAAGCCATAAGTTTAACAGTCCTTTTCCTCCAAAAGTCGCAGCCATAACTCATCAAAATGTTTTCGTAGGGTAATTTTATGTTCTGTAAATTCTAAAAGTAAAAATTTATTGAGTTCATTCATAGTTTGAAGTTAACCATACTTACTCTCTCTCTCTCTGTTTGGGTTCTTTTATCTAAGATATGGAGTATGAAAATTAGAATTAAGAAGGTGAATCGCCAATTCAAAAATCAGGTCGATATAAGATGATTGTAGTAATTTTGGACAAAAAAAAAGAGAAGAATTTAAATCCAGAGTAAGTTTTGCAGGTGATTCCGTTCTGAAAGTAGAAAGTCTGCTTATGATTAGAAGAAATGGTCTTCGGTGGCAACGTTTATATATATACGTCCTTATCAGTTCCATGAAAGAATCCCAAATATGGATTCCCAAACAATTTGATTCGACACCGTTCGTAACAATTGGTGGACAATTTAGCTCAAGAATTTAGATATGAAGCTTTTAAAAATACAGGTGGTTCAAGAATTGAAACCAAACAACCATCCAAAACTCTGAATTTTTATTAAACGAGCTTTTTAAAAGTTGGCCAAAGATCGACGTTTTTATCGAAATATTGTGACGAAGCCCATTTCTACTTAAAGGGATACGTGAACAAGCAAAATTTTGGAGAGAACAGCAGCCAGAAGCATTGTTAGAGCTACCAACGCATCCAGAAAAAGCCAATGTTTTGTGTGGCTGTGACAGTTTGCCCTGGATGTCATGTGGTTTCAACAAGACGATGTCAAATACAACACAGCACGCGTAACAGTGAACCAATTAAGAAGCGAGTTCTGTGAAAAAAGGTATTCAGATCGTGTGATTTAACTCTTTCGGTACGCGAGTGGTACAGAACAAAGAATATTTATATGTAAACGTACCACTCGATTAAGGCTTTTAGACTATTTTTGTGAAGTTTCGTTAAGGTTCATTTCTATAGTGATAAACCCGCTTCAATTGAGGCTCTGGAAGCAAACATTTGAAGCGCAGTATAGTGAACAACTTTGCATGAAATAATCTTCAAGCATTAAACCATATCGACCGTATTATTGATACTTCTGAACTGTGTGTATTATTTCTTAATTTTCAGTAACCCTTAAAAAATCACTAATTTCTAATAAAATATTTGAAAAAAAAACATTAGAAAACATGTACTTACTGTTTTTGTACAAATTTAAGATTTGTACTGGAAGTGAAAATGAAACCATCCTGCAAAGATTATAGTCTTCGTTTTGTAGATGTAGATGTAGATGAAATAATAACTCATGTAAAATATTTTTTTTTAAAAAACTTTACTTTTAATGACGGTTGCACGTCAAATTTTTCTTACGTTATGGAAACGCAATTTTAACTTTTTCTTCGAAATGAGTAATGTAGAATCTCCAATACTTTTTTCTTTAGATAACGCTAATAACTTTTTCTGTAGTCCTCTTAAGAACTTTAAAGAAATGAGACCTAACATATGTCATGAGTATTACACAAACTTTATTACTACGGAATAAATTTAAATATTAAAAAAGTTTGATAAGTTTGTAAAATATGTTTTATAACCGATACAAAAATACGAATACAAATGTACAATGTTTTCCAAAGTAAACCAATTGTGCAATTATACTCGTATCGTTAATTTAATTTCTTATGGTAATACGAAACGTGCTGAGATTTTAAACAAATGTTTCTGTGAAAAAATATAGCAAGAAGGCCTTTAAGTAACTTAGGTAGTTAACTAATTCATATGTACATATAGACATATGTAGATGAAATTAATTTGACATTTAATAAACTTATAATAAAAACTTATCGTTTTTAACTTCCCATTTGAATAATTGTATTAGATTATGTTAGTGTAACTGAGAATTCTGATATTTCTCGATATTTCAAGGTTTGTATTTACATCCATCTGTTTGATATAACTTTCTTCTTAGACCATTTTATAAGAACCGACTACAAATACAGTTTGTATTAAAAATAATAATATTAAAATGTACGATAGAATGGCCTCAAACAAATCGTTAAATGTTTTTGTCTTATAAAAGCTATTTTTAAAAAGAGCCTGGGTGTGACCCTTTACTGATAACTTCCCAACCGCGCCCTTCTGTCGATTTTTCTAAAACTTTAACGAAATATTAATAACAGCGTTTTTTTGTGAGATAAACAAATTTGAAGTAAATATCTTTCTTTGTTTTCATAACACTTGATTCGAAAATCATTTCATATTTTTTCGTTTTTTTTTGTAAAGAATGTTGTCAATTACATTTTTTTAAGAAATTATCTTAAAGTTTTACAATTTGTTCCCGATATTTTAAGTCGAAAACCAATTTATATAAAACTAGCGGCCCGCTTTGTTTTGTGAAAACCATGTTCTTTCCAGTAATATCGATAAAATTTCACTTCGACCCCTCTAACCTCTTTGTGCTTCACTCCAACTTTAGGGTGTTTTTTAAATGTGAACATCTTATTTTCCTGGACAAAGCTACACATTTAAACATTTTTTTTTTAAGAAAACATACAAAATTCCAACTTCAAATACTTCGTTGATTTTGGAACAATTTTTTTCTTAGTAGGTACATCTATTAATTTTTTCGTGCCCAAACTTATTGCAAAATTTGCCAATACTTCCAGCCTTAGTTCAGACTTTTTGAATAGAAAATTAAAGTATTTAAGCACCTTCTTTTGTTTGAAATAAAACTTTCTTTTAAATAACTCTCAGGACAGTTTTCAAATTGTTGTTTTAAAGTTAAACTTTCTTACAAAAATTAACTGGCCCTGATTGTATCATCGCTATTGGTCTTTTTCGTTTTATTCGTATTAGACGAGTTCAAATATGATATTAACAAAATTAATAATGGTAAACCCCAGGGGCCCTACTCCGTAACGCGTTTCGAAAGCAAATATTTTTGAAAACGAATATTTTGTACTCTCTATTTCCTGGGCCGGATTTAGAGGTCCAGAGGCGTCGGGCAATAAAGGATCGGAGGCCCCCTCACCCCAAATTATTTTCAAAATAAAGTAAACCATTTTTTTTCACTCGAGTTTTTCAATAAATAATTTATTGTGAAACCAAGTAGATTCCTTTAGTATTGAACAAACACATACATATGTACATATAAATATAAACGGAAAAAAGAATTATCTGAAATTAAATTTTAGGGTTAACGAACGGAACCTTTCGAGCTTTTTTCGCCGAAAAATCGTTGATGATTTCGTTGAAATCCAGTTCTCGGAGAGAAAGCTTCGATAGACGGTTTTGGCCCATCGTGGTTCGAAGCCTATTTTTTATAATTTTCATTTTTGAAAATGAGCGCTCTCCAGTGCAATTTGTTACCATCAAAACATTCTCAATGCAATTTCGAGGTTTGGGAATGTAGCTCTGAAATTTTGATTTTCGAGCTTGTCACGATGAGGTGGATTTTGTATGACAATCGAAATCGATATTCTTCAATAATTATACAAATAAATTACTATTGACCGACTATGATTTTTTTCAATTTCTTGTATGCAGTAAAGTTCGTGAATAATTGATGGCATTTAATTGTGTCACAATAATAATTATTTGCTTATCAAACTGCATAAAGAAATATGAAACAAATTACCAATAAGTCAATAATAATTGATTTTTCCAAGAATTGAAGAACACCAATTCTTCATATACAGCAATTTATTTATATGTACATATATGTATATATAAGAAAACAAATTGTCGAGACACGGAATCGAGTACCCAACCTCCGAGGTTGCGAGCAAGTACCACCCCACTCAGCCATTAAGCGATTGGGGTACTCCCTCAAGATGGGTAGTGAATTGGAAGTGCTTCTTATCAGGGCCATTTGATTTCACTGATTGCCTGAACAAATATATATCAATGATTTCTGTTATTTAAGATTAATATAAATAAAGTACTGTAGGCTGTAGGTAAAGGTAAAAGAGCAAAAAAAAAAATACATATCACAGGAAATGTTGTTTACTAAAGTGTTTACTAGTTGGAACTTGAACCAAAAATTTTCCGAAGTCTCTATTGTGGGGGCCCCCGTTTGTGGAGTCCCCGGGCTTCCGCCCGGTTGCCCTCCCCTAAATCCGGCCCTGTCTATTTCTAATGCGGATAAGAAATTTAGTACTTACGGAATGACAAATCCGCATTCGGATTTTTTGTACCTGGCAATGCGTTTCCGAATGTCATTAGCGTTCGAAACGAAAATTTTGTTTCTACACAAAGAGAGGTAACGGATTGCAATTCGAATGTCGTTTTTAAAGGACACAAACGGAAAATTGTGTAAAGTTGTGTGAAATAGATAAAATGAAAGTAAGGAAGTAATAATGTTATTCAAAATTTAAGCAAATAAATGCCATTACAGGGAATCATCAGCGAAAAATGTGCATACCAAACAAAAGTAATTTGGAATTATGGTGGAATTCATGTGTGCTCATCCCGATTTAGCCAAAGGACGTTTGAACGCCTCGGACGCCAGAAACACTTCAAACAATTTGTGGGAAAGACTATCGTCATCCACAGCGCAACCAAATCCATTTTATTAACTTTTTATTGAATTTTATATTTTCTCTTGAAAAATTTATTTCAACTTCTTCGTCTTGTTTGTGATTTGTTTTGATTTTTTAGTTTGTATTTTTGCTTTGACACATCTCATGAGAAATACTTCGAGACTCGGCAAATCTATTCTATAAATAGAAAAAGTACAAGATGATTGTTTTGTTCGATTCGAACATTTTACAGAGTACGAATTCATAAACAAATAGATTATCAGATTCGAATCGGTTTGGCTTTCGAAACGCATTAGAGAGTAGAGCCCCAGAGCTCTGTTTTGTCTCCGAAACTTTTTATTACTTTTAATGGGTGATTTTTTTGAGGTTAGGATTTTCATGCATTAGTATTTGACAAATCACGCGGGATTTCAGACATGGTGTCAAAGAGAAAGATGCTCAGTATGCTTTGACATTTCATCATGAATAGACTTACTAACGAGCAACGCTTGCAAATCATTGAATTTTATTACCAAAATCAGTGTTCGGTTCGAAATGTGTTTCGCGCTTTTTTATCGACAAATTTTGTTCAGCGATGAGGCTCATTTCTGGTTGAATGGCTACGTAAATAAGCAAAATTGCCGCATTTGGAGTGAAGAGCAACCAGAAGCCGTTCAAGAACTGCCCATGCATCCCGAAAAATGCACTGTTTGGTGTGGTTTGTACGCTGGTGGAATCATTGGACCGTATTTTTTCAAAGATGCTGTTGGACGCAACGTTACGGTGAATGGCGATCGCTATCGTTCAATGCTAACAAACTTTTTGTTGCCAAAAATGGAAGAACTGAACTTGGTTGACATGTGGTTTCAACAAGATGGCGCTACATGCCACACAGCTCGCGATTCTATGGCCATTTTGAGGGAAAACTTCGGAGAACAATTCATCTCAAGGAATGGACCGGTAAGTTGGCCACCAAGATCATGCGATTTGACGCCTTTAGACTATTTTTTGTGGGGCTACGTCAAGTCTAAAGTCTACACAAATAAGCCAGCAACTATTCCAGCTTTGGAAGACAACATTTCCGAAGAAATTCGGGCTATTCCGGCCGAAATGCTCGAAAAAGTTACCCAAAATAGGACTTTCCGAATGGACCACCTAAGACGCAGCCGCGGTCAACATTTAAATGAAATTATCTTCAAAAAGTAAATGTCATGGACCAATCTAACGTTTCAAATAAAGAATCGATGAGATTTTGCAAATTTTATGCGTTTTTTTAAAAAAAAAGTTCTCAAGCTCTTAAAAAATCACCTCATCATCACATATAAATGATCTTTTTTCTGAAACTTCTAACGCACTCAATTGTTCCGCTAATGACAATACCCTCAGTTTTTCATATTGGTTCTTAGATTTTCATCCTTATCCTTCGGATGTGGACTACTTACTGCAGCATATGATGAGTCTGATCTTGACAGCATGGTCCAATGGGAAATCAAAAAACCGTGTAAAACTTAATGCTTCGAAAACTCAATGCTGTCTATTGTCGTAAAAGCGGAATAACCTCTCCCCAAGCCAATATCCATGGGTGGTTCTTACATCGAGGAGACTGAACAGCTTTCAGTTCTAGGTATGTGCATCACAAACCGTCATTTGTTAAGACATCACCAAAAGTGCTACTAAGTGTTTAGGTTTTCTCCGACGATGCAGGAATTTTTGTTACCCCTTCCAATTTGCCTTTAATTTATAAAGCTTTTATTTGTCCAAAACTCGAGCATAATTTTCGTTCTTTCACTAAGACGTTTCCTACTTTTGAATTAAAACATGCCTACCATTGTTTGAGTACCCGTGGCATGATGGTTAGTGTGTTGGACTGTCATGTCAGATGTCTTGGGATCAATCCTTGCCTGTGCCAATTAAAGTTTTTTTTCACGGGTACTGCCTCTTGCGAGGAATTGACAAATCCTCCAAGAGTAATTCATGAAAAGTCCTTTCTTAAATTAGCCGTTTGGTTTCGGCTTAAAACTGTAGGTCCCCTCTATCCCTGATAACAGTACTCGAACACAGGAATGGTTGAGAGTTTTAATTTTAAGTCACTAGGCCCTAGGCCCTAGTTCTCAACGGACTGTTGCGCCACCTCATTTATTTATTTATTTATTGTTTTATCACTATTTTCATAAACAATGTTGTAGTGAAATAGCCAGTTGCATTCCTCCTTAATGCTTATCAGTTTACCATTGATCCTAATTTCCGACGTACTGTTAAGTACAAGGATTCTTTCTCTAGCCGCACTACACGAATGTGGAATGTATCTCCATTCTAATCCTATCCTCCTTTCCTGACTGCTCGCACTATAATCATTATAAGGGTGTTCATAACCCCTTGAGTGCGAAAACTATATACAAAAATACTTAAAAATTATTACTTTAAGACCTTAAAAATGGTTTAACAAAAATGTTGGCCAGAGTAAACATTTAAGTACTTAGTTTTTGAATTTTAATATAAAAAGTACTACTAAATTATTCATTTTTTTTAACAATTTTTTGACAAGTTAATGGCAAATTTTTCACTTTATACTTTAGAAGTTAAAATTTTCAAAAAGCATATTTTATTTTTAGCGTTGGCCAATTTCCAAAGCTTTACGGAAAAGTATTTTCTTATTCACTATAATTGGAGTAACTTAGACCCTCTAAAATTTAAAAATTCCTGTAAACGGGCCTTATTTTAATCGTTTGAAATTTTGTTGTTAGATTTCCAAAACATCATTTTCAATTTTACAGGCTATACTACTTGCTATATGCCCAGTGCCAGTGCAAATGCCAGTACCAGTTCAGTCCAACTTCAACTACCAGTAAATTGTTAATAATAATATTTTATTGAGTTTGTTGTTTTCAAATAATGAAGTTGACAGTAAATTGGCTTTGAAATTGCACTTTAAATGTATGTCCTGTGTTATATGTTGCTTATACAGTTATGTATATGTATTTTTTTGTGTGAAACTATAAGTATAACAATTTTTAGACTTCTCCGAAGCCACCGAAGGACGACGACGACGACGACGACAAAGAAAATGGAAACCAAAATCCAATATTATATTGGTGGATTAGATTTCTGTTGATAACGTACTCTCCTCTACCTCTTAACTAACCTCCCTTCAAAATAGTTTCTGGGAAAGTCAGTTGCAGGTTACAGTTGCAGTAGTTGCAATCTTGTGGTATAGTTTATTGTTTTTCTTCATCAAGTTTCGTTGAATTGGAAAGTAATTTCTTGAAATAATATCAATTTTATCCACTGGAAAATAGTTTACCTCTATAGCTAACATGCTTTTGTGGCAAGAAACGATGTAAATGGTTGTTTTGTGAGCTGTACATAAAGGAAATAACTTGGTTAACCATTGAAAGGATGCGTTTTTAAGGAATCAATAGTTCCAGGAGTTCTAAGTTTTAAGGAATTATGCATGCATGAAGAAAATATGCATACAAAAATTCCAACAAAAGTTGTTTTACAATAAAACAACAGAAACCCCACCACAGAGAAGATCGAAAAAAGTTCAAATCAGCAAATTTGTTTTTATTTTCCATCTTCTGGTTTTATTTCTATCCAATGTTTGTCATTTTTATTTGAGCCCTCTCTCATTTCTGAGTCTTGACATGTTGATGTTAAATGTTTTTCTGTGCCCTCTAACAAATACAAATGAAATCAATAAAAATCCATCTCTCACACACATCAAGGACATCAAGGACCTTATGTCATACCTTTCTTCCTTCTTTTTTTTTTATCTCTATCACAGACATCATCTCCATTAAGGCTATAAAGTTTGTCCTCCTCAATGTCTAGAGACAGATCAGAGACAGAGAAAGAAATCTGATATACAAAAAATAATATAAAAACCAAAAAGAAGAGAAAAAAAAATGAAGATGAAGATGAAATTGTCGAAACAAAAACCCGAAGAAATTCTCAAGTTTATATCTCAATTGTGTGTCGACATTTATATCCCTTTTTGTTGAGAAAGTTAAATCCCGCCGGAAACAATATCCTTAGCCCCCTCCAAAATTTTTATAGAGATACATACCTAGGAGTATACGAGTATATATGTTATTTTTCTTCGTTTTATGTTTGGTGTCTTCGATTGGGTCCTCTTTTAAATCATTTTTGGTTTGTTTTTATTGTTTAAGGTCGATTTTAAAGGACGTTTCTTGGAATCACACTAAATTTATTTCTTGTGACATGTTAAAGGTTTTAAGTTCGAGTTGTGTATTCACTATGGTTTGAAGAACAGACAAATATTCTCTGTCATTTTCACAAGCATTTTTAACTCCAAGAAAGGTCTGTTCCCTTTTCCCTGTCGGTTTGTGTCATATATACTTCATATCAATTTGATTGGTTTTGCTTTGTTGTCTTTGTTAAGTTTTTCAGATATTTAAAATGGCATCATGAGCGAAATTATGCCTTTACCTTACAATCAGAACTTACAGTTGAAGATCCATTATGTTTTACTCAAAAAAACAAGAAGAAGAAAAGTATAAAAAGCGATTTAGTAAATTGTTAAATCTTTTTTTAGCAATTTACTAGGCTAAAAAGGTGCTTTAGTTACTTTTAAACGATTTTAACATTTTACTATCTCTTAACAATTTGGTAAAGTTAAAATTACGGAATGGCTACTTTAACCTTTAGCAATTTGCTAAATCCATATGACATCCAATTATTCTTATAAGAGCAATCGATTGAATGGTCCAGTCAACAGTTGGGAATTACAATTAAAAGGTCCGTTTAAGCGTATTTGCTTATTTTATTTTCACAAGCTGTCACTTTTTAGACATGTTTGGATGCTTGCTTTTTAATAAAAGGCAATTAACAATTTACTAGTTAGCAAAGGTTTAATATGTTAGACTCCCGTAGTAAATTGCTAAATATTTATCAAATTGCTAACTAGTAAATTGCTAAACTCTTAACAATAGGTTCTTTAAAATGTTGCGCCAGTATTTTTAACAATACTGTAGAAGAAATGAAGATGAATAAAAAGAAGCAGGAAGCGTCAAACTAAAAAGATGAATTAAAAAAAGAGGCTGGGATGCGACCCACACTGATAACTTCCCATCCCGTCTGTCGATTTGTCTTGCTTAAAAGTTTGTCTATATGTACCAATTTTTACCAAATTTGCGTACTATTTTTTGTAGATTTTTTTTTTATGAAAAAACGGACTGTTGAATTTTTATATCGAATGATATATGAATATCGAAAACAATATTTTCTGTGAAATAAAATAAGTTTGAAGCCAATATTTGTAATTTTTGAAAAGCTATTTGAGTCGAAAGTAAATTTTTACCAAGTTGTAGTATTGTTTTTTTTTAGGTTTTTATTTTTTGTAAAAAAAACTGTCAATTAGATTTTTCTCAAAATTTTAGCAAATGTCAAAAATATTATTCTTCGTTGCACAAAATTGTTTTGGAGATGAAATCATATTTTGGTCGTAAAATTTTCGAGGTGACAAATTTTTTTTTCACTTTTTTTGATTTATAAAAAAACCGTTAATTGGATTTTTTTCTAAAAATATAATTGTTTTGTATTACGTTACAGTATATATTATAAAATTTAATTCAAGTCTCTAGCATCATTGGTTCATGAGATATTTAGGTTTTTTTAAACTGGTAAAAAAACCACCCACGCAATTTTCTTGAGAGCCCTTTCTGCATCTTTCTGCCTTATTATCTGTATAACAAAATTTATTTGAAGTCGATATATCTTCTGGTTCTTGAGCTATGGAGGACGAAAAAACGTCGCGAACGTACAGACGTACGGACGTACGAACGTACGTACACACGCACGCACGACATCTTTCTAAAAATCTTTTATTTCGACTCTAGGGGCCTTGAAACGTCGAGAAATGTCAAAATTTTCAATTTGACAAATCAGACCCATTGCAATAACTTCCTATGGGAAGTTAAAAAGAAAAAAATATGTTACTGTTAGAATTTTTTTATTACATCACCAGAGACATCTTGTTTCCAATTCATTGAATTAGGTTCATCATGTGAGCACCCCTAAACTAATTTTTTGTTTAGTTTAGTACAAGCAGCAATGGCGATCTTATCAAACAGCGCTTCTTAACCACTACTACTACGTATAGTACTTGTACAAACGCTTTTATTATTTTAACCGGAAATAATATGGCTGTTTGTATTATCGCCGTTTTTAAACCAATGAAGTTGTTAAGCTATAATAGTGCCGTACTTTATTTATTTCATAAAGAAGAAATAATTTAAGAAAATAACTAAAAATTTCTTACACGTCACGAAGGAGCGTATGTAAAAGATTCGGATTTCTATTTAGTATTTACAAAAGTAATATTTACTAAGCAAAGATATTTAACCAAGTTCTTTCTTATAGGGCTCACCCAAAAATTTATCAATACCAATTTTGCAATGAAAACTATTGTAGTATCCGTGGTCTGGGTTTAAACCCTTACCTAGGTCACCTATTTTTTTTTTTTCACGGGTAGGTACTGCCTTTTGCGGGGAATTGACAAATCCTCAAAGAGTACCTAATTCTAGACATGAAAAGTGCTTTTTCGCAATAGCTGTTCGAATTCGGCTTAAAACTGAAGGTTGCCTCCATCCCTGACAACATTATGGCTGAATCACAAACACGCTTCAGCTTCGGCTTCGTCTGCGTTAAGGTGGGCCTGCTTCGAGGTTGCTTTGAATGACATTTCTATTATTTCATTACTCCAAAGAGCAAATATATTCTTTGTTGACATTTTTTTACAGCTGTTGAGCTGTCAGACAAAGCAAATGTTCAGATAATTGAACTAGAGCTTCCGTTTGAAATCACATTACATTACATTACGTTCTTTTCCTTACGATTGTCAAACGAAACGTGAGGTCTAAGCTCCATTGTGATAGCATGCATTGAATTCCTATGGCTGAACTCGTAAATGTCAAACGAAGCCGAAGCTGAAGCGTGTTTGTGATTCAGCCATTACTCGCACACAGAAATGTTTGAATGCAATTTATGAAACAATTTTAGATTCGTTAATAAAAAACTATGTTAAATCGAGAACTAATAATATTATAAGAAACCAATAAAAAAAAACAATGTTATTTTAACGATGTAAAAGTAAGAAAAAAAAAACAATTTAAGGGGGAAAGTGGTGTTCTATCTGAATCATTTTAAAGAAATCTGTAAATGGATCCTTTGATTTTCTTAATAGAGCTAAGCGGTACTACTCGAAGGGTCCACATAGATCAAATAAGAAAACCCTCTCGCTCGGAAAAACTTTCTGCCAACTTTCACAATTTGCACGATTCTGTAATGCTTAAAAGAAAAACTGTTGGTATCAAAAAAGGATGTCAAAAGGCTACACTAGAGCTAAAAACATCACCACAGTTCTTTTATTCGCCAACATCACCTCTTCAAACTCCTGGAATGTCCTTAAGACCAAGAAAAGATATTAAAAAACCGATAAGACTTGGATATGATACGTTTAAGAAATAAATCTGTATTACATTTAGGAAAATGTATTCTCTTAATAATAACCAATGTATTTTAAAGTAAAACATACATTTTTTATATTCCTAATTAAGTTGTATTAAATTAAAATCAATACATAAGGTTTAAATAAGAAGGGAGATATATTATGTATTTGTATTAAATAATATGTATTGAACAATAAAGGTAGTATACGTGTTATAGCATAGGTAACACTTATCCATGTATACCTACTTAATAAACGTCAAATAAAGAACTCTCTTCTGTATCAACCACCATCCGAGTAAAAGTCTTAAGAGCATATTTCGTTCCATGTTGCTCGCATTCCATAAATTTAGTGGTTAATGATGCTGCTCGGTGCTCATTATATGCAGTTAAATTTTTCGATACAATTCAATGTTTGTATAACTTTTTTTGAAGTTCCAAAACGAGGTGGGATATTTATAAGAAAAAAAACCAAGTCTTACTTTGAAACCCCTTTCTGAGACTAGATGGGAGAGCAGGTTAGATGCATTGAGGGCTGAGGCCTTTAAAAAAAAATTTAGAAGAAACGAAGCCCTTATAGAAATAGGAAATCTAGAGGCAAAAAACATTGCAGAATCGTTAGGAAATAAAATTTTTGATTTTACATTTATTTGCTGCCTGCTAATTTGGTTTGATATTTTAGAAAATATAAATAAAACTAGTAAATATTTTCAAAGTCCGTCCATAAATCTAAATCAACTGGCATAAAAGGTTTTGAAAATACAAAAAACAGTTTGACTTTAATGCGGTCCGATAAAAAATTTAATGAGTAGGTATGTTAAATTAACCGAAATACCAAATATGTTTCCTGAAGCTTCATCATTGCGATTTCAACGGAGAAAAAGACTTTGAGCTGATGAATGTCCTGAAACTATATTAGACCCGAAACAAAGATTTAAAGTAGATTTTTACAGAAAGGTTTGAACAGCTTGATACGTATAGTATCCAGTATCATTTTTAAGTAACATAAGCTAATGTTTAAAAAATAAAAATGTACGTGCTTTATGCCTTAATTTGCAGAATGTTTTAACATTAGGTAGTTTTAAAGATTTAGATGGAGAAGAATTGTTTCAAGAGTTAACCGTAATATCCCCGCTTGTTACACCACAAAGCTCAAATTTAGATGTGTTAAATTTTATTTTTAGTTCAAACCTTGAAGAATTTGCTGCGAATTTAGTAATTGCTCTCCAAATCCTTAATACAATCCGGTCAAGGTAGCTTCAGGAGAACGTAGTTTTTCTAAACTTAAAATTACTAAAAATTATCTTAGGACAACCATGACTCAATAGAGATTGATAGGCTTATCTAAAGTGCCCATCGAAAAGAAATTGTTAAATTCTGTAGACTTTGATGATCTCATTTCTAAATTTGCAAAATGTAAGGCCTTCTGGTCTTTTATAAATTTCCAAGTTTAAACTTTTCCCCTCTGCTCATTTCTTCGCTGCGTTTTAGTTTATTGTTTAGACCTACTGGGGATACATCAATAATAAAAAAAAAAACGCATTGAAATTCTACCTCCTGGGTAATGTGGGAAAGTTTTATGCTTGTGTATCAGTTTATGTGTTAATCTAATGCTAAAGACTAAGCCTTCTTCTTTTGTTGATTTTAATTATTGTTTATAATGAAAATACTGGGACTATAATTTTACATTACTCCAACTTTAATAATGAGGCACCAGGGCCGGCCCCAGCCAAACTTGCGCCCTGTGCAGGATTTGTACAAAGCGCCCCTTTTTATATTTTAATAAGACAAGGTAAGGATTTCCAGAAAAATATTGTAGAGAGATAAAGGATTACAAAATTGTGTGCCAAATTGAAGATTATAAATTTATTAGAAGAATAAAAGAAACAAGTTACTAATGTTCAACAATGATGGAAAAAAAATAAGGAGAATGCCTGCTGAAGAACAAAGATTTAAACCTTCTGTAAAATTAAAGGTGTTAGAAGACGAGGAAAAAAGGGAAATAGTGTACAACATTGAAGAAGAAGGATGAGTACACGCTATACATTGGTAAATAAACAGTAGACGAAGAAAATAGAAGAAACTTAGTTCTATATAATCAAGAATTTCACTTCGTATTCAATATTGAATAAAAAGAATAAGATGAGGAAAAAAGAAGAATTTAGTAGAATACTGAAGAAAATGAAGCATTTAAGTATAATTCTGTATAATTCTGAGGACATTGTTAAAGAAAAAGACGAAGAAAAAAAAATCAAGAACATGTAAAAAAAGAACAAGAAGAATTCTACAGAAATTATAAGTTCTAAAACCTTTTCGATGTTGCTTTAGTCAAAAAAAAGCTCCCGATGGGCAACCAGTTACGACTCAGAGCTACTCCTAATTTAATTTTTAAATTGGTTTTTCTGACTGAGAGTTCTTCTATACATGTTTACATAGTTTTTTTTTCATTCAGAAGCTTCAAACCGAACCGAAGAAAAACTTACCTTATAGCTGTTCAATATTGAGTGTTCGATGTGGTTGTATGACATATACAAGTTTGTGTGTGCTATTATGTAGAATCCTGCCAATTGTTTGTAGGTTGGTTTGTTTATTTATTGTTTCAATTGTTCGTTGAACAGATATAAGCAACAACTAAGAGTACACTATTGCTGAAAGGACCTACAGACATTGCACAAGGGTTATTTCCAAACAACATCAAAAAACAAAAAAAAAAAACCAGAGCAAAATTTTATCTACAATCTTCGAACTTGGAGCTATATAAGGGTTAGAGCTTCAGTATTATCATCTCCACACAATCTGTAGCTATACTTGCAGCTATTGATTTTCAATTTGTGAACTCTGTTTGTGCGTTTGGGGTGCTAAGGATATTCGATTGCGATCCCGATAGTCCTGGTGTATCATTGGACCTCTCTGGAGCTATGATGGACTTTATATACTCCTAGAATGTGACTGGCTGCGTACCTTCATAGAATTTGTTGAAAGGATGAGAAATTTTATTTACCGTTAATAGTTGGTTCCAAAACAATGGAAGCGAACACATATTTTGATTTGAAATTGAGATTGATATCGATAACTTAACGGCGAAGCATAAAGTAGCAATTGAAAAGCTACTAAAACCAAAGCGATTGAATAACCACAACAAACCACAACAGGAAAGAACTTCATTACAAGTTGCAACATCCTTTTCGATCTTCTCGATGCGATGCTCCAAGATGCGAGAGTAAAACATCAAAAAAGAAAAAAAAAAAAAACTAAACTGACTCCGCATTCATTTTGCGAACGAAGCTAGTCAAGAAGTTAACCCTGATTCTTAAACGGAACAACATAGAAAAAGTCCTTCAAGTGTGGAATCGATTTTCCAATCGACAGGATACAACAATCGAATATAATACATTCTGCAGTCAAGTGCAGTTCTCTATGACTATGAGAAGGAACCCTCTTCTTGATGTGGTGTGGTATGTAGTGTGTTAATATGCAGGGGTTGGGGGAGGTAGTACGTTGGGGTTAACCATTGGCATATGGCGCTACAACGAACCGCGCGGCGGGCG
This sequence comes from Eupeodes latifasciatus, assembly GCA_920104205.1. NCBI lineage: Eukaryota > Metazoa > Arthropoda > Insecta > Diptera > Syrphidae > Eupeodes > Eupeodes latifasciatus. The sequence goes on from OV049926.1 coordinate 15,369,972, forward strand.
GCGGCAACGGGCCACGGAGAAGTTATTTTTGGTTTCTGATTTTCGGCAAGGATATGCAGTTTCCGGTGATGCGGTTTCCCGCCATCACATCGATGTCATGGACCAAAACGAACAACTTACCAACGCGACGCCCGCCACGGACGAACCATCGACGACAACGAAAGGACTAGCTTCAAGATAGCTAGCTTGAATAATTTAAGACCCTTCTACGACGAGTTTCAAGGCTTTCTTTTGTATCGATTTTGGGAGCTCGTTCCGTATCTACATTACTCATAGTGGTCCTCGTCGTTGTCGTTGTCGCTGTCGTTTTCGTGGGTTTGGTTTGGTATGAAATAGATATATTTGGATCGTCAACGAAAACGGAAATGCTCGTACACATATAATCGAGTTAACTTTTTGGTTGAGCCGCAAGGACTCTTTGGTAGATATACAAATTGATGTGCGGTCTATAATACACAAATGTGTGTGAGGGAAGTTCATGTTTTTGTTATTTGATTCCTTAAACTCTTGAATATACATACATATACGAGTAGTTTCTAGTTTCTGGTGAAAATGCATAGGAATGTGATTTTGGAAGCGTGACATTGAGCATTAACATTGACTTTAAAATATTGCGGTTAAGGGTAATGCCAAAGAGTTGACAAATAAACTCGTACTATGTATATGAAAGAGGAAGTATAAAGTCCCAGATAATGTATATGATAGGATGTTGCACTGTTCTAAAAGGGAAATGTGTCAATTGTGAATGTTTCCTTTTCAAATCGGATGTGACATGAATAAAGACTTCAAATAAATATGCATAATATAATATATATAAAGATGCTTTATAAAGAAATTCAAGCAATGAAGCTACTTTTCATATATTTTCACTATAAGCTTTTAAAAGGCAAATGATGTTGGAAAAGATTCACATTTTGTTGTATATTGTCTGTTTTTTTTTTTTTTTTGAGGATTAATGATACAAGTTCAGATTTTAGATTTTAAAAAGATTCTGGAATATTTCCACATAACATACAAATTTGTAATTTTTAAGGGTGTGCATTGAATATTTGAGCAGAGAAAAAATTTCTTGTTTCTTAAAATACAGTATGATGCAGGAATTTTACAGTTTTAATGTTATTAAATTGCAGTGTGAGATTGTAAATGTCAAAAACTGTGGGAATTTAGAAAAATGTTACTTAAGAACTGTATTATTGTCTCGAAACGATACATAATCAATGAAATTTATTAAACTTCGGATTTTTATGAGATTTGTAGTTGGGCCATTAGTGCTGTCACAAAATTCCAAGACGTGGTTCTGAAAGCAGTAAGACACGAATATCTTTTAAGCCCCTTCGGAACAGATAGATAATGTCCAAAGAGTTGGGTTTATCAAATGAATCCATTCATATGCTGATTAGGGAATATCTACACATAAATAGCTATTGAAGCTCAATATTACATTTGTTAAAACTTCGACTCTTAAAGGTTATTGTGGAGAGATGCAAAGGTCTTTTACTTTCGCAGGCGAGAAATGACAAGGAAATTATTCATTTTTCGAATAAAATAATATTTTTACGTTTAAGAATTTTATAACAAAGAATACTATATAATTTATGCGATATTTTCAAATAACACTAAAACTTATGCTTTAAGGATCCAATGTAGTTATCAGCATGCTTCTAGTTTCATTTAAAGTCTCGTCCAACAATGTCACCTCCCGAAAATTTTAGGAAAAAATGAGAAAACGGTTATCAAAAAATGTGGCAGAGAGTTTGAAATAGGGTTTAACGAATGTCCTTTTCAATTGAGAAAGATGGATTCTTCTACAAGACTCTGGTAATGTGAACAAGGCCAAGTTAACAGATCATCGCCTTACGGTCAATATAGTAGGTTTTAGAGAATTTTAAGGTTGGCTCTCGAAAAGTCCATATTTGTATCTTTTATATACAATTTTGTGTGGTCTGTATAGAAGATCTTGCGCGAAAGACTTTGTACAAGAATTTTAAATTTTTAAAGATAAACGTAACCAAAGAAGTGTCAAAAATGTCAATAGAAACAGTGCGCGCCACAGCCACAATAAACTACTTATTTTTTTTTATTGAACTGGTCTGGTGGCAGATTTATGTTTTTAAATACAAACAATCCCTTAAGAAGTTATTGTAATGGGTCCGATTTGTCGAATTGAAAATTTTGAAATTTCTCGACGTTTCAAGCAACCTAGAGTCGAAAAAAAAGATTTTTAGAGAGATGTGTGTCCCTGCGTTCGCGACTTTTTTTTCGTCGTCTATGGCTCAAGAACCAGAAGAGATATCGACTTCAAATAAATTTTGTTATACAGATAATAGTACAGAAAGATGCAGAAAGGGCTCTCAAGAAAATTGCGTGGGTGGTTTTTTGTCACCTCGAAAATTTTTCGACTAAAATATGATTTCATCTCCAAAACAATTTTGTCCAACGAAGAATAATGTTTTTGACATCTGATAAAATTTTGAGAAAAATCTAATTGACAATTTTTTTTATAAAAATGAAAACCTAAAAAAAACATTACTCAAAGTTGGTAAAAATTGAATTTCGACTCAAATATCTTTTCAAAACATTGAGATATTGGCTTTAAACTACTTTAATCTTTCAAAAAATATAGTTGTCAAGATTCAGTAAAATTTTGAAAAAAAATCGAATGGACAGTTTTCTTACAAAAAATTAAAAACCGAAAAAAAAAATTAGCAAAAGTTGTTAAAAATTGATTTTCGACTTAAATATCTTTTCAAAAATTTAAGATAATGTCTTATAACTAATTTTAACTTATAAGAAATATTGTTTTCAACATTCAGTAAAATTTTGAGAAAAATCGATTGACAGTTTTTCTTTACAAAAAATAAAAACCTTAAAAAAACAATACTAAAACTTGGTAAAAATTTACTTTTGACTTAAATAGCTTTACAAAAATTACAAATATTGGCTTCAAACTTATTTTATTTCACAGAAAATATTGTTTTCGATATTTTATAAAAATCCAACAGTCTGCTTTTTCATAAAAAATAAAATCTACAAAAAATAGTACGCAAATTTAATAAAAATTGATACATATAGACAAACTTTTAAGCAAGACAAATCGACAGACGGGATGGGAAGTTTTCAGTGTGGGTCGCATCCCAGTCTCTTTTTTTTATTGATACAAGTTCAGATTTTAGATTTTGAAAAGATTCTGGAATATTTGCACAAATCATACAAATTTGTAATTTTTAAGAGTGTGCATTGAATATTTGAGCAGAGAGCAAATGTCTTGTTTCTTAAAATACAGTATGATGCAGGAATTTTACAGTTTTAATGTTATTGTATTGCAGTGTGAGATTGGAAATGTCAAGAATTGTGGGAATTTAGAAAAATGTTGCTTAAGAATTACATTATTGGCTGGAAACGATAAATAATCAATATCATTTTAGGGGGCTTATTAACAGTATAAGAAGGAAAAGTGAATAAATTAATTACAGTATAAGTTTTAAGGCGAAAAATGACCGCGTAAGTTAGAATAAAGCAGTGAGTTACGAGTACATTTGTGAAATCAATTCAAATCTAAGAAAACAGACTCTTAAAGGCACTTTTTTTTGCTTTTGAATGGTACAAATGCAGTTTACGGTTTGGAACGTCAATAAAACACAGTTTTCAAGACGAAGAAATCCCTTTATGACATTTTCCAATTGCAGTTTTCTTAACAACATTGTCACTCACTTACAGTGTAGAACATAGAAAACAGAATAATCATTCTTTATTTAAATAAGATGACTTAGAATATGTCAATAGATTTCAGTTTGATCTGACAAGCATAACAAAATTATACTTTGGAAAGGTAAAAACTGTTTAATATAATCTTACATAGAATTTTTAATAAGTAAGTAATGATCTTGCAGCAAATAAATTCTTAAGTGTAGGCTTACAAATATAAACATTTACAACAATTTTCAATGTCTTAAGCATAATTTCTGTTATAATGAACGTCAGTTATTAAAAGATAATCATTATCTTTAATTCGTCATCTTAAACACTAGTAAATTACAAAAAGTTAAAAAATGTTATAACTAATTAGAAGACCATAAACGATGTAAAAATTTGCTCTACTGTTCGGTGGAGATCGAAAGAACGGACGTAAGTGCAATCGGTCGATAGTTAGATGGTGTTTAGAATTCACCTTTTTGGGGATGGGCTGAAGAAATGCTGTTTTCCATCCGGTCGGAACGAGACCTCAGGAGTAGGTTTTGCCAGCGTTGAAGAACACCTTTTCAGATGGGGGGATACCATCCGAAAATCTTTTAGGACTCTTGCCACAGTACGAGTGCGAAAAAAGATTGGCCCCTCGCTCAAGTACAGGCGAAGTCATAAAACTCACTGGTAGCGTTGAATTGTTGGCGAACTGCCTAACAAATAGACTAGCTTTCTCTAAAGAGCTAACAAATGGAGTGTCATTAACAACGAGCGTCGAAACCGAGGAAGAGGAAGAATTCCTCTTGTTTTTACGAATAACCAAAAATTTGTACTGCCTTTGGGACATTCTCTACTTGTAAACTTTTGCTAAAGCATGATTTAAAGAAAGCAAACTACAAATGGTTTAAAACAACCACTTCTCTGTCAACTAAACTAATTTGGCCAATAATTGATACTTAACGCTATAAGCAACTCATTTCGGTTGTTAAATTGCATTAGCTCCGTTATAGGATTTCTTACAAGACACTGCTCAATAAGTAAGCATGCATTTTGACTTGAGGCTCCTACAAACAATTTTTGCAGAAGCTGCATGAATGAAGTAGAATAAGAGACAATGTATCGCTTTCTATGTTCATGTCCTCCCTGTCACAAAGACGAAAGCTCAACCTTGGAGACTCTTACAACAATGATCGTAGTGATCTAAGAAATTCCAACATCTTTTGTCTCAAACGCTCCATAGCTAGCTCTAACTGGTTCAACTAGTAAGCTATATCTTAAGATCCATGTAGTTACACAATGGGCTAATTATTGGTGTTATATCCTTTCTCAACGCCACCTACAAGATATTCGCAACATTACTAAATAACCGATTGATCCGTTGGATTCAGGATAATAAGTTGCTTGGGGAATTTCAGGCAGGTTTTAGAAGTGGCTACTCGACTATCGATAATATTTTTGTACTGCAAAGCATAGCGACAACCTCTATTGAAAAAAAAGAAGCTATACTTATTTTTTGTCTATTTCGAGGCTGGTTTTGATACCGTTGAACGCCGATCAATATTCTTCAAGCTATACAATTATGGGATGTCAGACAAATTTGGGCAGGTACTAGAAAGCATCTATGACGAAAATAACGCAGAGGTATGGAATGGCGCCGAATAGTCGGAGAGCTTCGAATCGAAGGTGGGAGTCAATCAAGGATACAATTTAAGCCCAAATCTATTTGCTTTGTTCATAGAGGACCTGATTGATTTTCTTCCTGGTGGAACTGAAATATCGAGGACACTCATCAAAGCCTTGCTTTTTGCAGATGACATCATACTGTTTGCTTACTCGCCCGAAACCCTACAGTTGATGATTAACCGACTAAATGTGTACTGCCGGTTATGGAATCTGAAAGTCAATTTGAGCAAATTCAAGGTGATGATATTCCGGAATGGTTCTGGTAGAACAGCCAGGAATGAGAAATGACACTATGACAGAGAACCAATCGAGATTGTTAAAGCCTACAAATATCTAGGATTTACCATAATCAGCAATCTTAATATGGAAATACACCTTAAAGAAAAGCTGATTAAATCTAAAATTGGAATATCCGCAACATGGAAGAAATGCATCTCAAACCAGTCAACATCACATAGTGTTAAATATAAGGTCTTTCTTGCAGTGGCGGAATCTATTATGATATATGCAGCACAGGTATAGCGAGGGGAGAAGTTTGAAATGGTCGAAAAACTTCAGAGGTTCTTCTGCTTTCGTTTACCGAAAAACACCACCAAACTATATGATCTCAATTGGTACAGGACTATCACCGCTCTCCATCAAAACTATTAAATGTCATGTTGATTATATCAAAAAAGGTTTTAATATGCCAGATGAAAGACTCCCAAAAATTCTGGCACTCAAAACAATTGAGGTATAAGAAGCTAGAAGACCATGCAGCCTACTGTAGAACGGACTTTCGAATAGTTGATGAAAATGATGGTAAATACTGCTACGGTGACCTCCGGAATCTTATTGCAAATTTAGATGAAAAACTAAAAGTCGACGCTATTAATGAAGCTCCATCCTCGGTGCATGGATCAACGTACAACCATCTAAATCACAATTTAAGCGAACGTATAACTACTTCCGAAAGAAAAACAAACAGGAGCTCGTATCGGCAATTTTCAAAATTAGAGGAGAAATAATAAGTCTTAATTATATACCACATCGGGAGGATCTGCCTATCTACTGCAGCCTTTGTAACTTAAGAGTAAGGGAAGATGTAATCCATTTCATTTCATAGGAAAGTGTCCAATTTTATGTGAAATACGCAGAAATTTGCTCGGCAGCAATATAAAGTCATCAGAAGAAATAGTCGCTCTCCTCAACTGTGAAGGCAACGTAAATCAATTATTTAATTATTTTCGAACTGCATTGTTTTACCGCAATCAAATTATAAACGAATCCCTTTGAAACAGTTATTTATTTAATTTATATTCTAAATGCTAATTCAAACAAAAAAACTTCAATTATAGGTCGACGGCATTTCAACGATTTTACTAAATTATTTTTGTAAACAATGTAAATCTATATATATAAAAGAAAGTCGTGTTTGTTACAATTGTTACAACCCTTATAACTCGAGAACGGCTGGACCGATTGCCATGGTTTTTGATTTGTTGGATTTGTTTCCGTCCCAAATAGCAGAATACATCTTAAAAACAATGAAAACTCGATATGTGTATTGAATACTTAATCATTTCAATAGATGCTGATTTGTTTATTACATGTCAAACATTTGTTGTCCAATCCTGTCAAATAACAACTATTTTTTTTTTGAGCTTATGGCCTGGTTGCTGAGACCTTTTAGCCACAACTTTATTTTTTTCTGAAGACATCATGTGTGCGTTCAGAAATGTATTTTTTGTAAAATGTCTACAGAGTTCAGATACTGTTATATTTGTTTGTTTTAGACATTAATTTTGGGAAAATGCGCAAGATGCAATGACATATGTTCGTCATAATGGTCGGCCTGATCTATTCATTACATTTACATGTAATCCCAAATGGATAGAAATTATTCAATTGCTGCTTCCCGGACAAACATCAAGTGATCGACATGATCACCGCACGTGTTTTCAGGTAAAAAATTCGGTCACTAATGAATTACATTGTTAAGCAACACGTCTTTGGGAATACTCGATGCTGGTTGTATTCAATCGAATGGCAAAAACGAGGCCTACCGCATGCTCACATTCTGATTTGGTTAGTCGAAAGAATTCGGCCAGATCAAATAGATGACATCATATGTGCGGAGATTCCTGCTCCTGAAACCGATCCAGACCTACATGATGTTGTAGTCACGAATATGATTCATGGACCGTGTGGCACTATCAACCGACAATCCCCGTGCATGGTCGACGGCAAGTGTTCCAAACGGTATCCACGAAAATTGACGGCAGAGACCATTACAGGCAACGATGGTTATCCATTGTATCGGCGGTCGATCGCCCGATGATAATGGTAGAACTATCACAACTAAATTGAAAGGAAACGATTTCGTAGTTGACAACAGTTGTATTGTTCCATATTCGCCACTTCTTTCCAAAACATTCAAAGCACATTGTAATGTTGAGTATTGCAATTCGGTCAAGTCAATTAAATACATTTGCAAATATGTCACGAAAGGGAGCGACATGGCGGTTTTTGGTATCCAAACATCCAATACCAACGATGAAATCACGCGCTATCAAGTTGGTAGATATGTGAACTGCAATGAAGCAATTTTGCGTATATTTTCATTCCCTATTCACGAACGTCATCCCACTGTTTTACATTTGGGGGTGCATCTAGAGAACGATCAGAGAGTATATTTCACAGCGTCGAATGCTGCTCAACGTGCCGAAACACCTCCAGCGACAACACTGACCAGTGTCTTTGCGATTTGTCAAAGCGATCCGTTCGCACGAACTCTGCTTTACTCAGAAATGCCACGTTATTACACTTGGAACGCTACATCGAAGAAATTTCAACGTCGGAAGCAAGGCGATGCAGTTCCTGGTCATCCAGATATGCGTTCTATTGATGCTCTTGGTCGTTTTTACACAGTTCACCCGAAGAATGATGAATGTTTCTATTTGCGGTTGTTGCTGGTACATGTTCGAGAGCCAACATCATTTGAATCACTACGAACTGTTAATGGTATCGTGTGCCCCACATTTCTTGCAGCATGTCAAGAATTAAATTTGCTTGAAAACGATACTCATTGGGACACGACAATCGCTGAAGCAATTATTTCTGCATCTCCAAGTCAGATACGCACATTATTTGCTATCATCATTTCAAAATACTTCCCATCGAACCCACGTGACCTGTGGAACAAATACAAAGATAACATGTCAGAAGATATTTTATATCGAATTCGCGTCAGCTTAAGAAATTCCGATCTGAGGTTGGCAACTCTGCTGTAAAAGTGTATAGTTTACGTACAAAATCGCTCGTGAATATTTACAAGTTTTAAGTGTGCTAAACTAAGAGATAAAATTTGAAACGAACTTTTACTTGAAGATAACAATCAGCTTACAAAGTTAAATCAATAAAATCTCCAGGTAAAATTAGTTTTAAGCCGTAAAAAGAAGGAAAACTTTTCTCTATTTGGTCACATGACTAGCAAAAGAAAAGTAGGAGAAACTTCACCAGAAGAAAACCCAAGTTTGGCACCGAAAAGCAACAGAAACCCAAAAGCATTTAAACACCACAATAACATGGCTATGTCTCAATCTGATTTTGAACAAATAAGATCAATTATTGACAAGGCACTCCAAAAGGAACTTCCACTTGCCGTCGCCAATTTGGCTACGAAAGATGACGTCATCAAAGTAAACAAGGAGCTGAGTCTTTTGCGACAACAAAATCATGATTTGACAGAAAAGGTCCATCATTTTGAAGCCCGTTGCCGACTTCTTGAAGAGGAATTGGAGCATCAGAGTCGTGAAATCAAAGGAAAGAATATTATTTTCTCTATTCCAAATGATCCCTTATGTGTCAATCCTCAGGAACGTGTACAATCAATCACAAAACTTTTGTTAGAAAATCAAACTGTGCACATGCCAGAGGCCACAAAAATAAGTGAAAACAACAAAATAATTAAGCTTAAACTGAACACAGGATCAAACGAAACCGCAACCAAAATGTTGAAGAACTCGTCTAAGCTTAAAGGCACAGGTGCTTTCATCCAACGCGATCTTAGCAAACAAGCACAACTTAAACGTCGAATCCTCCTTGCTTATCGCAAAGTGACCAAAACAAAAACAACAGAAGCAGTTAAGATAAGAAATAACACTTTAATTATTTGTGATAAAACTTTTTATTTAAATGATGCTAATAATCTAAAATATAAAGAAATTGATGGAGAAACTGAGCTGCAAAATATGTTCGGTGGTCTTAACTTTGGAAATGTCAGAGAAATCAAACTGTCAATGTCAAACAAACAACAACAGAAATGGAATAGATCACATTATTTGCATTCACCAGGGGTGGCACATGAAACACCAAATTGTAGTAGATTTTCAAAAAATTGAGAGTTAAATGTCGTCAGCCCGATTAATAATATATCTTGTAAGATTTTATCCTATAATATCTCAGGACTAAATAATAAACTGTTATTTGTAGACTTTTTTAATTATGTTAAAAATTACGATATATTTTTTCTATATGAAACTCATGTTACCAAAGATAAAATCATTAAATTTAAAAACTATTTTGTAGGCTATAAGCTTGTATGGATTGAAGCAATTAAAACTAATATTAAGGGTCGTGCAAGTGGAGGTTCTTTGTATGGCATTAAAACATCATTAACTAATACGTACGATTTCGAAGAAATAGAAGAAACGATAGCAGTTAAACTCATTCATCAAAACAAAATGTATATTTTACCCTGCTACATTAATTGTAACAAGTGGGATCATGATTTTGAGAAGTTACATCAAACCATGCAATTCTTAGCGAGTAAAAGCGTCTTATTGATCGGGGATTGGAATGCTAGAACTAGCAACGCACAAATCACTACATGTCAACACATCTTTAATCCGGCGATTACTCATGTAAACAGGAAATCGAAAGACAGAATATGTAATAAAAACGGCTCTGATATGTTAGAGTTACTACAAATGTATGACCTAGTAGTGCTTAATGGATGTACTGAAGGAGATGAACAGGGTTGCTATACCTTCATAGGAGGTCAAGGGCAATCAGTCAATGACTACTGTGCAGTGAATAATGAATGGATTGAACAGATTAAAAAATTCGAAGTGCAGTCTAAAACCTTCTCGGATCACATGCCTATTACAGTTGAATTTACAAGAGATTCATCAACCCGACACACTAATCTCAAATTACTACCGAGACTCAAATGGAAGAATGAGGAATCAGACTGCTATAAGCGTGCTTTGAACAATTTAATTGAAACAAATTTATTGACAACCGAATCTACTGACATTATGGCTAGTCAATTAACAGAATTTATACGAAGGTCAACAACGAACAAAATATCAAACACCAGTTCACAGTTTAAACAACAATGGTTTGATAATGACTGTTTGAAGGCACGACAAAGATCTTTTGCACTTCTGAAAATCGTCCGGATTTTGCATAATCCCGATTTAAGGAAATGGTACAATGACTGCAACACCTACTACAAAAATGTATGCCTACACAAGAAAATAGAATTTGAAAACAACAATGCACTCAATCTAGGTCAAACTAAAAACTCGAAAGAGTTTTGGAAAATCGCCAGAAATATTAACGGTACAAGCTACAGAATAGGTTCAGGGTTATCAGCTGAATCACTTGCAATCCATTTCAAACATCTTCTCCACAGCGACTCAAACCTTCAGTTTTCCTACGCTCAGCCATCAATCTTCGACGAATCTTTAGATTCGGCTATAACACTTGAGGAAATAGAAGCAGTAATGAAGAAAGCGAAAAATGGAAAGGCACCAGGTGAAGATGGGATTCCCTACGAATTTTACCAGAACGCAACTCCTTCATACTTTAACTATTTGTTAAAGTTTTATAACAAGATCTTGGCTAACGCCGAAATTCCCTCCTCGTTCACAAAATCAGTTATCTTCCCAATTCATAAAAAAGGCGCTTTTGATATTGCTGACAACTATCGAGGCATATCATTTATGAACGCATTAGCCAAAATATTCTGCGGTATACTTGTGGAGAGACTTGAAAAATGGGTGGAGAGGAAAAGTATTCTTTCAAATCTTCAAGCCGGTTTTAGAAAAATTTCAAAATTTCTTTCTGTGATTAAGGAAATGTACAATGGAACAAAAGCAGCGGTATGGGATGGTGCAATATTCTCAGATTGGTTTGAAACAACCACTGGAGTAAAGCAAGGATGTCTTCTCAGCGCGTTACTGTTCTCCCTTTTTATCAATGACATTGTTGAAGATCTACCTGGAGGCATAAGGATATCTAATTCGGTTGTAAATGTTTTACTATACGCCGACGATCTTGTTATTCTGTCTGAATCATCAGAAAACCTACAATTAATGATTAACCGATTAGCATCTTACTGCAACAGATGGGGACTAACGATTAATACGGAAAAATCTAAGGTCATGGTGTTTTCGCGCTCCTCCCGAAGTCAAAACTTGAAAAGGTGGTACTACAATAGAAATCTACTAGAAGTAACCAATGAAATTAAGTATCTAGGCGTAAGACTTACCCACAACTTGAACTTCAACAACCATCTAAGAGAAAAGGCTAACACTTCACAAAGCTTGTTGAATTCTACATGGAGAAAAGTGTTTACTAATAGTAGAATAATTCTTTCCGCCAAGTATAAGATATACGAAGCGGTAGTAAAGTCAACGCTCTGTTACGCATGTCAAGTCTGGGGTGCAGATGAATATGAACAAATTGAACAATTCCAGAGAAATTTCTTAAAAAAACTCTTCAACTTACCTCGAAACACACCAAACTATGCAATCTACTTGGAAACAGGATTACCAAAACTCCTAACAAGTACCCTTAAAGCGCAGGCTGATTTTATTACTAAGACTTTAGCCCATGACGAATCAAGAATGACAAAAAAAATGCTCTTATACGAGTTGAGGAATAAAGACTGGTTGACTGCTAAGTGGGAAAACTTAGGTACTGCTTGTGGTGAAACACTTCATATTGACTTTAATAACCCCAACAACTTAAAGGAACAGCTGTACCGTATAATTAGAAAGAATGAGGACTTGACTCGAGAAACATTTGTTCTAAATGGTCGTGAATCCGACAGTAGATTGTTATACTCTCAGCATAACTACAATCTTGAGAAGAGAAACTACTTTAACGATAACTTAACATACCGAGAGATTTCTTTCATTTTTAAAGCGAGATGTGAACTACTCAGCCTAAACGGATGCCCTTATAACGGGAGCTTTGATCAGTTCTGTTCAATATGCAACCTTAAGTCAAAAGAGGACTGCTTCCACTTTATAAGTATATGCCCAATATTTAAGCCACACCGACGTTTCTTCTTTGGTAAAAATACCCTTTCAATGCAAGACACCCTTAAATTACTAAACGAGTGCGACTGGAAAACACTAAGTAAATTTTTAGAAGTTATCTTCAAATATAGAATGCTTTTAGTTAGCGAATATGTTTAATTTGTAAATTTATCTATATAATTGTTATCTATAAAAAACGTTTAAAAGAACTATAATTCTTGTCAACCAGGCTGACGGCTTAGCCATAGCTTTAAAATTCATGTATAAATTTAAACTTAAATAATTATTGAATTAATAAATGAATTTGTTACTTACTTACTTACTTACTAAATTCCGATCTTGAGGTGAATGAGGAGATCCATAACCAGACTTTGCTCTTGATCGAAGATATGTGTTACCTCATGTGCGGCAGTTTGTTAGTTAGGTTAGGAATGCCAGCGCCCGATCGCGGAATGAATGACGCATTTAATAGAGAATTGGAACGTGAACGTGAATATGATCCACATGAACTAATCCAATCAGTTCAAACGAATGTACCTCTGTTGAATCCTAAGCAGAGGGAAGTCTATGATACACTGATTAATGCAATTGATGATGGAAATGGCGGCTTATTTTTTTTTGGATGCCCCCGGTGGAACTGGGAAGACATTCCTCATGTCATTGATTTTGGCTATTGTACGTGTGAGATCCGAAATTGCGGTAGCAATTGCTTCTTCTGGAATAGCGGCCACATTGTTAGACGGATTCCGTACGGCTCACTCAGCGTTAAAATTGCCATTAAACCTTCAAACTACTGAAGAACCGACATTTAACATTTCGAAACACTCCGCAATGGCCAAAGTTTTAGTAGCATCAAAAATCATCATATGGGAGGAATGCACAATGGCGCACAAACGCGCATTGGAAGCACTAGACCGAACATTAAAAGATCTGCGCAATGACTCGAGATGTTTTGGTGGTGGAATGATTTTATTATTTGGCGATTTCCGACAAACACTACCAGTCATTCCAAGATCTACTGCTGCCGACGAAATAAACGCTTGCCTCAAAGCATCAAATCTGTGGCGATATGTAAAGAAACTTCAACTGTCTGTTAATATGAGAGTTGCATTGTTGAACGATTTATCTACTGATGATTTCTCGAAGCAATTGCTGACTATCGGTAATGGCCGTGTTCCTGTTGACAAATCGAGCGGTTTGATTTCATTTCCTCCAAATTTTTGCAATTTCGTATCATCAAAAGACGAGCTTATCAACAAAGTATTCCCGGATATCATTGCTAACCACAAAAATACTAAATGGTTAAGTGAGCGAGCAATTTTGGCCGCTAAAAATAAAGATGTAGATGACCTCAATTTTATAATTCAAAATCAAATCGTAGGTACTCTGTATTCATTTAAATCTATCGACTGTGTAACAAACGAAGAAGAAGCCACTAATTATCCAACTGAATTTTTGAACTCCTTGGATGTGCCTGGTTTACCACCGCACAATTTAAAATTTAAAGTTGGCTCGGTAGTCATCATGCTTAGAAATTTAAACCAACCAAAACTGTGTAATGGAACGCGTTTGGTTATAAGAAAACTGATGAACAATGTGATTCACGCGTCGATACTTAAAGGAAAATTTAAAGATGAGGAAGTTCTTATTCCAAGGATTCCGATGATCCCAACGGATATGCCCTTTGAGTTTAAACGAATTCAATTCCCGATTCGTCTTGCCTTCGCCATGACGATCAACAAATCACAGGGCCAATCGTTGACTATTTGTGGCCTCAATCTAAAAAAAGCATGTTTTTCTCATGGTCAATTGTACGTGGCATGCTCACATGTCGGCAAACCATCCGCTTTATTTGTTCTTGCGCCTGACCAAAAAACAAAGAATGTCGTTTACCACAAAGTGCTTGATTGAAAATCCTATTAATGAATTAATCCGAGTTTTTTTTTTTTTCCCAATCTGCACAACATAGTTTTCAATAATTTTTTTCTGACATGAGTTTGAAGTACATACTTAATTATTATTTTTTATTTTTTTTTATTTTTATTCTCATTCTGTGTGTATGTTTTCATCATCATTCATCAGAATAAAATACTTTTTTGTTTCTATCTATGTATATAAATATATTATTTTGTATCATTGTTTTACGTTCATCAAAGCCTAAATTAGTTCAGCTAAAAAGTAACACGACATTCATTGACTATTAGGCGGTACGAAGTTCGCCGGGTCAGCTAGTATGTACATAAACGAATGTTAATAAATCGAATCTATCTATCTATTGGTTTAAGTTTCTTGGTTAATTAATTTCAATTTGCTTTTATACAATTTGTCAATTCTTAAACTTAAAATGCAAATAAAATAATTCATAAGCTAAAGCTGTGTTTTTAAAGTCACTTGGTCATCAGAAGTATTTAAGTCTTTGAAAATAAATACTTTTTCTTTATTAAAAAAAAAAAAACTTTTTTTAGTTTGTATTTTACCCCAAAATGTTCTGTGAATTGTAAAGTATAACTTCGGTAACTTTTCAACATGAACAATTTGACATCTTTAAGTTTATAGTTCGATTCTTAATTTTTTAAGTTACAATGCAATGTTCACTTGTCGATTAAATTTCCCTCTCAACTCATTCAGCAACTGCTATTTTGCCGAAAATTCTTCTTAAGTATTTCCATACTGTGCATTTCGAACAGTTTTTTTCTTAAGGACGACGACTTAACAAAATTTCTAATTAACAATGATTAACTAAGTTCAAATGCATTTGAAACCCTCCTAAATACCAGTGAACAATAATTTAGATTTTTGATTGTACTTTACTTTTACTACGTTTACCTCAAATCATTTCCAAAAAAAAAGGCTACATTCTTCACAACTTAACCGGAAAATCCCATTAAACCATTTCCCAATGAGTTTACGGTTTTCATTAAATCCACACTGCAGTTATAAAAGCGAAAATAATTGCAACAAAAAAGAAAATATCGTCATTCTGTAATAAAATAAAACTACAAAAATTCCTTCCACCTCCACGACCATTCATTCTGCTTAACCAACTCTGGAACGGAAACAGTCATCCCCTCAAATTGCAGCAGGTGAATGTTAGCTATAGTATGTAGGGTAGGGTAGGGAAGGGTATAGGTATATGGGTAATTACCTAACGTCAGCAAGAATATCATTTTAATCGCGTATACATATATATTGGAGTAGGTAGGTATTTATATATGGCGGATAGTACGCCCGCCATGTAAGCTACTTGCAGGTAATATATCTTGTACGATTGGGGCGAACACTTCCGCCCATTTGTGTTCTTCTTATACCCTATAATAGTGATGGTTATGGTGCTAGTGCCACATACCATCAGTACTCTAACCCTTACTTCACCTTAGTAAAGAAGTTCTTTTAGATCTATTTTCACAAAATGTAATCGTTGCTTCAAGGCAAGCGAACACATATCCTTAGGTAGTGCTATAGTATATCCTAGATGTATACTATTCGTAAAGCTGATGTAGAATCTGCTTTATCAAAAATTCCCGTATATAAACCATCCCTTAAATATATACGTATAGCTACGTAAACGTAAAGGAATCCGCAACACGAGCTAAACGTGTTCATTACGCTTTTAATTAGGCTGTGGCATGAGGTGGATTTTAGATTACTATGAGGTGGTTCGATTGAAAGTGCTGCTATTAAGCATCGTGAAACGTGATTTAATTTTTCCTTAAACACTCTTTTATATAAGATCGTCAATATGTACTGTACAATCTAAATAAGTATACGAGTATGTAGTACCTTTAGGACTACTTTAAAATGTTAAAGAAAGTTAATTGTAAGTATAAAGAAATTTCCAGTAACTACAATTACTCAACATTTTTGTATGTTCCCATATACCCTGCCCAATGCCCATAGGCCATAGTTTTGTACTTAACTTACAACTTGCAACTTGAAGTATGGTTGAAGTTGCTTCAATTAAGGGCCACAAAATAATGCAAATAACTTTCAAATAAATACCTACACAAAAACAGGATATCGATCGAAAAGTTTACCTGCCAAAATTTCAATAGATTTTGAATTAATTTCAAGGCAGTTTAGTTTTTTTTATTTTAATTTTTAATATCAATTAAAAATAAAGTTTTCATGGTTAACAATTATGAAATAATTATTATTGGTTTCGATTTATCCGTAAGCTATTGAAAAAGAAACTAAATTTTAAGTGGAAACGTTATTTTGTTTTTGAGAACACAAAAAGAAGGAAATAATTTTGATAATGAGTTTCGTCCTCCTTTCATTCGTTTCGTCCTTTTTTTGTTTTTCTTTTTTTTATTTGTAAAAGAAACTTTTATTAATTTTTCTTGCACGACTTTTTTATTGTATCAATTGAAATGAAAAAAATAATTTTGAGGTAAAGTAACTGGTAAAGGTTTAGAAGACCGTTTTTTCTTCTTAGAAATTCCAACTCATTGAACTATAATTTTCTGCATTATCCAAACATTTGAAGATTGAAAGAACCACAATCTTAGATAGTTAAGAAAATAAAGTTAAATTGTTTTGAGAATTAGCATTAAAACCTAACATTTTGAACACAAAAATAATTATAGTAGTTCTTTAATTTTGTCTGCTTAAGTCAAATTAGCGTTTTAGAGAAAGTCTGAGAATGTCTCCATCTTGTGCGTGATTTTGTAAACTATTTTAAAATGTAAGTTTTGGGTATGGTGTTAAGGGGGCCTTTTTAAAGTTTTTAATTGATATTTTAAAAAAAACTAGCAAACCCGGCGAACTCCGTTTCGCCACCAGATGGCTTCGTTTCTTGTAACATTTCGTTTGGGAATTAAAAGATGAAGAAAAATTATTTTTTTGTTTTATATTTGAAAAGGAAAAATTTTATTTCATTTCACAACATTAATGACTTCATTTCAATTACAAAAATGAAGTGTAGTTTAGTTGAACTTCTCTTAATAAAAAATGAAAGTGAATCCAAAGTAAATACTGAATCGAAGCGTTATACTTGTCCGCAAATTTACTTTTCATTGAAGTGCTCTTTGGTAAACCAAATTTTTTGTTTTTTGGTCAAACGTTAACACAAACAAAGGGGATGGTTTCCCAACTCGTGAACACGCAATGTATAGCTGCCCATGTGGAAACCAATGATTTTCTAAATTTATCCCGCAAACACTAAGCGATTGGCCTTGCGACTTGTTAATTATTGTCATTGCGAACGCAAGGCGAACCGGAAATTGCAATCGTTTGAAGTCAAACGGAAGATCAGTCGGAATCATTGGTATTCGAGGAATACATACATTTTCACCTGCGTACTTTCCGTTAATAATGGTTGCCTCAATCAAATTCGGCATAAGTCTTTTCACCGCAAGTCGAGTACTGTTGCAAATTCGCGGTGGATTCAAATTACGCAATATCATAATAACTGAACCAACTTTGAGTTGCAAGTTATGTGGTGGAAATCCTGGTAACTCCAGAGGGTTCAAAAACTCCGTTGGATAATTTACTACATCATCGGGATTTGTTATGGAATCAACGGATTTTTATGTCACCAAATCGCCAGCGATTTTTGATTGAATGGTGAAATTCCAGTGCGTGTACATCATTATTCTTTGTGGGGAGAACTGTTCGTTGACTTAACCAAGCATAATTCTGATAATTCTCACTTATGTTTGGGAAAAGATTTTCATTAATAGCTAATTGAGAGTCTACAAATCGGCAAACGCCTTTGGGAAGAGTAATTAATCCACTTGTCGCATCAACTGGCACTTTTCCATTTCCAACAGCTAACAATTGTTTGGAAAATTGTGCAGCACTTTGATTATTTTGAAGTTGAACTCTCATATTAGTGGTTAGCGATAATGTTTTTATGTTATTCCACAAAAGTGATGCCTTCAGGCAAGCATTCAATTCATCTGCAGGCGATCCGCGGGGAATTATTGGCAACGTCTGCCTGAAATCGCCTGCCAACAATATCATCAAGCCGCCTAAGATGTTGTTACTTCGTCGAAGATGCTCGAGTGTGAAGTTATGTGCTTCAAGTGATTTCTTATATGCCATTGTGAACTCATCCCAAACAATGAGCTTGCATTGCATCACTATCTCACATCTTGATCGAATAGTGGCCAAAATCAGTAGCTTGTTTGCAATAGTCAAGCATTGATTCTCAATCAGAATCATTCCTTCATTGTATATTTCATACGTTATTTGAAGTCGATATCTCTGACGTTTCTAGAGATATGGTTGACTAAAAAATGTTCCCAAAAGTAAGCTTTGGTTTAGAATATAGGGCCCTTGAAACGTCAAAAAATTTAAAAATTTTCAATTCCACAAATCGGAACTTTTACAATAGCTTTCTATTGGAAGCTAAACGGAGTTCACCGCTTTTTTGTTGAAATTTTTCCTGAATTTTGCTTGCTATAAACCTCACGAAGCCCGAGACCTTTCCGACGAATGCAAAACCGTGGAAATCGGTTCGTGTGTTCTGGATTTATAGCGTCAGGAAGGAAATCCCGACTTATTTTTATATAGTAGATAAAAAATAGTTTTTGTTGAAAATTTTCGTCTTCGTTTCTTAAAGGTGATGTTCAGAAATTTTATTCTAATAAGGGAACAACAACGTAACCAGTAATATAGAGTTTTGTTTAAAAAGCTTCAGATCTTTGAATATTAACGCAAGACTAAAATATTGATTGAATGGATTTTTAATTGCACATAAGAAAAATGTGTGATAATTATTGCATTTGTTAGAAAAAATAAAACCTACGATTTTAATCAAACATGACATTACGATGGTAGACAATTTCGTCCGTCTGTCTGTCTGTTTATTCTCGTCCCCACAGCTAAAAACGTTGGTTTGATTGAGTTCAAACTTGGAAATGATGATTTAGGTTTAGGTTATGTTAGGTTCACGGACGAGTGATAGATGAAATAATCGACCACTTAGATCAATGTAGATCCATTGTGAAAACCTGAAGTATTGAGGTTATCACTTTTACGGAATAAAAGTGAGTGATTAAACCTATGATATTTATGGGCTGTCTTGTTCAAGCCATTAGATTCTTTGATTTAACCCAAAGAATAGGATGCTTCCTGGAATATCTTCGAAATCTTCTGGATTATTGTCAGTCTAACAATTTGTTCCTACTACGTGATATTGCTGGAGAGGGGCATAAGAAGTGGACTTTGTCTTCTTTTTCTTCCTTGTCACTGCATTCTTTGCCCATGTCCTCGATATTAAGCTGAATGTTCTTTGTATGGTAGTCCAACAGATTGTGACCTATTATTATGCTTACAAGAAGTCGTACAATTTTTGTGTCTATATAAATGATTGAGCGGAATTTAGTTTTATTGTTTTTTTTAGCCATACTTTCATGTCAAGACATTTTCATCTTTCATTGGTTATTAATATTTTATAAAAGTTTTAGAAAATTCCAATTGACAGTGGAATAGAAACCTGAAATAGATGCTTGGATTTGACCCACACTGATAACTTTCCATCCCACCGGTCGATTTGTCTTGCTTAAAAGTTTGTAGGTTTTCGTGTTTTGTTAAAAAATTTCTCAGTTGAATTATTCTTAAAAATTTTAAAATTACCAACAATATTTTGCATATAATGAAATAGTTTGATTTCAAAATCTATTTTTGCTAACGAGATTTTTAGTCGAAAACCAATTTTTACCAATTTTAGTAGGAATTTTTGAAAATTTTTATTTCTTATATAAACAAATACAAATTGGATGAATGAAATTAATTTAAAGTCAATATCTTTTATTATTCACGAGATATCGAAAACCGAACATCAATTTTTACCAATTTTGTGTAATTTTTTGTAGATTTTATTTTTTTTTATGAAAAAACGGACTTTTGGATTTGTGTACAAAATTTACTGAATGAAAAAAATATTTTCTGTGAGATAAAATAATTTTGAAGAAAATATTTTTAACTTCCCATAGGAAGTTATTGTAATGGGTCCGATTTGTCAAATTGAAAATTTTGACATTTCTCGACGTTTCAAGGTCCCTAGAGTCGAAATAAAAGATTTTTAGAAAGATGTCTGTGCGTGCGTGTGTACGTACGTCCGTACGTTAGCGACGTTTTTTTCGTCGTCCATAGCTCAAGAACCAGAAGAGATATCAACTTCAAATAAATTTTGTTATACAGATAATAAGGCAGAAAGATGCAGAAAGGGCTCTCAAGAAAATTGCGTGGGTGGTTTTTTTACCATAGCAGTTTAAAAAAAAGTGAAAATTTTGGTTAACCCTAAATATCTCATGAACCAATGACGCTAGAGACTTGAATTAAATTTTATATTATATATTGTAACGTGATACAAAATAATTATATTTTTGGAAAAAAATTCAATTAACGGTTTTTTTTATAAATCAAAAAAACTGAATAAAAAAATTTGTCACTTCGAAAATTTAACGACTAAAATATGATTTCATTTCCAAAACAATTTTGTGCATCGAAGAATAATGTTTTAGACATCTGATAAAATTTTGAGAAAAATTGAATTGACAGTTTTTTTACAAAAAATAATAACCTAAAAAAAAATAAAAAAAAAGTTGGTAAAAATTGAGTTTTGACTCAAATATCTTTTCAATACTTTGAGATATTGGCTTTAAACTACTTTTATCTTTCAAAAAATGTTGTTTTCAACATTCAGTAAAATTTTGAAAAAAATAGAATTAACAGTTTTTTTACAAAAAATTAAAAACCGAAAAAAAAATTTAACAAAAGTTGGTAAAAATTGATTTTCGACTTAAATATCTTTTCAAAAATTTGAGGTTATGGCTTCTAACTAATTTTAACTTATAAGAAATATTATTTTCAACATTAGGGTAAATTTTGAGAAAAATCGAGTTGACAGTTTTTTTACAAAAAATAAAAACCTAAACAAAAAAATTAATAAAAGTTGGTAAAAATTGATTTTCGGCTCAAATAGCTTTTAAAAAATTAAAAAGAGGCTGGGATGCGACCCACACTGATAACTTCCCATCCCGTCTATCGATTTGTCTTGCTTAAAAGTTTGTCTAAATGTATCAATTCTTGCCAAATTTGCGTTCTATTTTTTGTAGATTTTATTTTTTTTATGAAAAAACGGACTGTTGGATTTTTATAAAAAAATTACTGAATATAAAAAACAATATTTTCTGTGAAATAAAAAAAGTTTGAAGCCAATATTTGTAATTTTTAAAAAGCTATTTGTAAAGTAAATTTTTACCAAGTTTTAGTATTGTTTTTTTAGGTTTTTATTTTTTGTAAAAAAAACTGTCAATTCGATTTTTCTCAAAATTATATCGAATGTTGAAAACAATATTTCTTATAAGTTAAAATTAGATAGCAGCCATTATCTCAAATTTTTGAAAAGGTATTTGAGTCGAAAATCAATTTTTACCAACTTTTGTTATATTTTTTTTTAGGTTTTTTATTTTTTGCACAAAAGCTGTCAATTCGATTTTTTTCAAAATTTTACTGAATGTTGACAACATTTTTTGAAAGATTAAAGTAGTTTAAAGCCAATATCTCCAAGTTTTGAAAAGATATTTGAGTCAAAACTCAATTTTTACCAACTTTTTTTTTATTTTTTTTTAAGTTATTATTTTTTGTAAAAAAACTGTCAATTCGATTTTTCTCAAAATTTAACTGAATGTTGACAACAATATTTTTTTAAAAGATAAAATTAGCTTAAAGCCAATATCTCAAAGTCTTGAAAAGATATTTAAGTCGAATATCAATTTTTACCAACTTTTGTTAATATTTTTAGGTTTTTAATTTTTTGTAAAAAAAAATTAAAAAATTGATTTTTCTCAAAATGTTAACAACAATATTTTTTAAGGGATAAGATTAGTTTAAAGCCAATATCTCAAAGTTTGGAAAAGATATTTAAGTCGAAAATCAATTTTTACTAACTTTGGGTAATGTATTATTTATGTTTTTATTTTTTATAAAAAAAAACTGTCAAATTTGATTTTTCTCAAAATTTTACCAGATGTTAAAAACGTTATTCTTCGTTTCACAAAATTGTTTTGGAGATAAAATCATTTTTTTTTTTCATAAAATTTTCGAGGTGAAAAATATTTTTTTTCTCAGTTTTTTTTTGATTTATAATAAGCACCGTTAATAAGATTTTTTTTCCAAAAATATATTTGTTTGGTATCGCGTTACAATATATAATATAACATTTAATTCAAGTCTCTAGCGTTATTGGTTCGTGAGATATTTTGCATTAACCAACATTTTCACCTTTTTTTAAATTGCTATGGTAAACAAAACACCCACTTAATTTTTTTGAGAGTCCTTTCTGCATCTTTCTGCATTATTATCTGTATAACAAAATTTATTTGAAGTCTATATCTTGAGCTATGGACGACGAAAAAAACGTCGCGAACGTACGGACGTACGGACGTACTAACGTACGTACACAAGCACGGCACAGACATCTCTCTAAAAATCTTTTATTTTGACTCTAAGAACCTTGAAACGTCGAGAAATGTCAAAATTTTCAATTCGACAAATCGGACGGACTACAATAACTCCCTATGGGAAGTTAAAAATACATAAAAGTTCTAAAAATTTAATTTTGACTTATGTAAATAAGTCCCAACCCCAACAATTAGTTGGTAATTGTATTTGTTACCATTACCAAAGACAGTGTTTTTAACGAAAACTGATTTATTTTGAATTGATTGAACTTCTCGATTATATCTGAGTACAACAGCTTAAATTCTTCCAATTTCCTTAAGTGAAAGAAATTAACTGTTACAAGAACTACCATTTAAAGTTATCAGTGTGGGTTGTATTCTAGTCCCTTTTTTACCTCTCTTTAAATAACCCATATCCCTTATAAATTCTACAAAAATTACAATGATACCAAATATTTGACCTTAAACTTCCGTTAACAAAACAAGAATAAATAAACTTTTATATTAAGCCATTATACGGGATATTATAATTATCCCGTCCTTGTATACCAAAATAGTATCCGTGACTTTAATTTTGTAAAAACATCCAACGACTCATGATTGCATTTTCTAGTCTATAGCTGTGTCATAAAATCTGATTACTCGGAATCCTCCATTCGCTCGCAACCTTGCTATTGCTGATGTTTTGCAAATTCGTAACGAAAATTCCAGCTCACCATCATCAAGTATTATCTGTGATAGTTCTTTTTTATTACCTACCAAATTTCATATTTTTTTGTATCAAAATCCCTGCCTAGTATCTCCGCACGAAACGAAGGTAACATATAAAAAGGACACAACGATTCGATGGAAAATTGAAAATTTCATATTAAATGCCTAACGGGCAGTTGTATAGTCGATTGAATGTGAATTTTATTTAATTCCTCCCAATGCCCGTATATAAAACTATAATTGCCTATTGTATACGCAACACACACCGAACTACCTTACCTAGCCGTAGTAGAATTCGAAGCTCTCTCGAAATGACTTGACCATAAAGTCACTGTTTTCAAAATATTTTTGCACCAAATATTCATCAGGAGTCCGAATGCGCAGCAAAGTGGAAAAGGCAACTTAACTACGCTAACGCTATTTTTAAACAACACTCCAAGTCCGCGTTCGTGTCGATGTCGGGTACAAACAAAATACCACTACCATTCTATAGTTCCCTCTCCTCTGCTCCAGGCTCAAATCACCAACATCTAACACACTATATATGGGATATTGGGTATCAATCAATTTCAATTGGATTTTAATTTAGCAAATCTAGTGTTATGTGTGTATAGTGTGGTATAGTGGTATGGACCGTGGTTTTGTATTGATTTATCAGCCCACAGAGGCTTTTTGATTTATTCAAAATGTGTTTTAGGGATTATCTTACTTGCAAATACGGTATACGGTTGAATGTGGGTGATGGGTAGGTATTGGGGTATTCATCAAATGGCGTAAGCAAATATCTCCACAGGCACAACAATAATACCCATAAATATCCTTAAAACAGTGTGGTGGTTTTGTTATAGCTCATGTTAACTCATAGACCTTATATACCATATACAAAATAGGATTGTATAGGTACGTTGAGCTCATCAAGCTCCTACATATATGTAGATCGTAAAGTTTTATGCTTTTGATTAGCTGGATTTTGGGGCCTTCATATAACATTGCGCGTAAAACAAGTTAAACAATTTTACTTTAACAAGCCGCGACGACCGACGCCGCGCCGGCCCGCACAGTGGGACAAATGTATGAGAAAACGGGACTTGAAATACTTCGTGTTGAAGTAAGTAATTTTATTGTTACTTGTATTTATCTGATTTAAACTTAAAAATAGAAAGCTATGTACATTTCAGTAAGCAAAATTGACCTTTTTTTAAACAAAAGAGCTGAGCATCGAACTTTATGTTTTGTTTCCAATCTTTCTTTTCTTGTTATTTTCCACGTTTTATGCTTCATTCAGTGTATTAATTAATTAATTGGGTGGCGCAACAGTCCGTTGAGAACTAGGGCCTAGTGACTAACAACTCTCAACCATTCCTGTGTGCGAGTACTGTTGTCAGGGATGGAAGGGACCTACAGTTGTAAGACGAATCCGAACGGCAAATTTGAGAAAGCACTTTTCATGACAAGAATTACTCTTGGAGGAATTGTCAATTCCTCGCAAGAGGCAGTACCCGTGAAAAAAAACTTTAGATGGCATAGGCAGGGATCGAACCCAAGACCTCTGGCATGACAGTCCAACGCACTAACCATCATGCCACGGGTATTACCGTAGTATTATGAAACATAAATTACACTGGGGAGTCATTCCGTAATTTCCGAAACGATAATCGTCAAAACGATTATCATTAACGATATCGTCAATAATTTGCTTCACGTAACTTTATCGCTATCGTCTCGTCAAGCGTTTTCGGTATAAGATCGTTCAGTATGACTGAAATGTCAAAATGAACTCAACGAAAGATAATGATTGTTCGATAACTTGAAAATGTTATTAAACTTGGTTTTTCTCTATGAGAAATTTTGAAAATTTGTAAAAAATGTCATGTTTTTTTAATTTAATTTAATAATTTTAATTTGTGATGTTTATAGTTACTGTTACTTTTAGTGTTTTTATTTGTTGCCGCCGCCGATGATAAAACTCTAGTTTCAAAATGTAAGTTTTTTTGTCTGATATATGTTTTTAATTGATAAATCTAAACATATAATTTTGTAAATACATAGGTCAGTAACACAAAATCAGCTCCAAATGTGTATCAAATGTAGGGATGATCATCCTTCCTTGGCCAATGGGTATAAACCTAATTCTTTACAAGGGAAGGCGGACCTTAGTAAGTTGTGGGCCGAATTGGCTGAAATTTTAAATTCGAATGGCCCACCTATGAAAAACATTGCTGGTTGGAGGAAGGTAAAAATAATTGTGATTGTGTAAATAGCTTACTTTATAAACATTTTACGTACATACATAGGTGTGGACTGACTACAAATATCGAGCTAAGAAAAAACTGAGCCAAAATTTGTTGTCCATGCAAAAAACCGGAGGTGGGCCATTCGAAGAAGTAAAAAAGGAGGATGAGGAAAAAATAATTGAGCTGACATCAATTCAGAAGGCTGTATCCGGATTGAAGTGCCCTTCTTTTGGAGCTCCAAGCCCAAAACCATCCACAGCCACAACAACTCTATCAGTTGCATCGGCGTTGGCAGCAGCAGCACCATCGACAGCCCCATCTTCCTCGAATTCAAAAATAGTTAAAAGTCCACAGCATTCCCCAAGAAATTTGCATGTACAAAATAGGAAAAGGTTGGTTTCTTAAAATGTTGTTAACTTTCTACATTATACATATTGTTCTTCCTATGAAATATAGAAATTCAACCCCGTTTGTGGCAGCCAGTACCACTAAACGCCAAAAACAGAAGGATACAAATGAGTTACTGAATGTAATGATTCAATTTTTCAGGATAAGTTATTGAACATTTTGAGAGAGCGAAATGAGCAGGATGCAATGTTCCAAGCCAGAGTCATTGAACAACTCGAAAGACGCAACGACATTGCAGAAAAACAATTACAAAAAGGATATTTTTAAGTTGTGTATTGTGTATGTGTATTGTGATTAATTTTGTATTTGAATTCATTTTTTTTTTGCTTAAGCTATAGAATTTATGTGTTTAGTTTCTAGTTATGTTAATTTATGCAATTGTTTTTATGTGTTAATGAAGTTATTTTTTTTTTTTCAGAAATATACCTAGTATAAATATATTTAAATAATAATAAATAATCATCTCAAAAACGAATTTGTTATATCATCTCTTATATTAATTGCTAATTGCTTCATTGCATTGTTTTCACTTGATATTTGCGATTCACTCAATCCATAGCTATGAGCTTCTATATGGTATGGTGTAAGCAACCAAGGTTCTAATGGATATCCACTATCACCTAAAAAATGTTGGTTATAATAAGTTATTTATAACGAAGTGTTGTTTTTTACCCAAAAGCCAATAGTTATGTTCTCGTAGATTAAAAGTGTTTTCGAAAAATTGTCTTTCATTTGAATGTTTCCATACAAATGAGTCGTGTGCAGATCCACCGTATCGAGAATTAATTGCCATTATTCGCATTTTATGATCACAAATCTTAAAACAAAATCGATTAAAAGATTTTCATACCGTTCTTTCAGTATTACTTACAACCATTGCATTTACGCTATGTTTTCCCTTCCTGTTAAAGAATATTTGTTCGTCTTCCCGTGGTCTTTGTAAATAAAAATGTGTGTCATCTATGCACCCAACAACTATAAGTACATTTTCAATGAATAACTATTTGCAATTTATGATTTTTGTCAATATTCGTTCTATACTTAACCTCGTGGTATTGTAAATTTTTGATAAAACCATTGCTTTATTTCGGACTTTTCGTTTTCCCCAGATAGACTCCATTTTATCCACAGGGGGCATAGCTTGGCTTCCAAAATGTTTGTTGTTTCCGAAACTATTTTGGATAATGTGCTTTGTGCAAGAGCGAGCCCAAAATCGTTGCCTGTCAACCATTGGTACCCTCCGCCACCCAAAGTCTCAATAGTTATAGCACATCTTAATATTGAAGGTATGTATGTAGAACGACAACCGTCTGGCAAATTTATTGTTTCCAGTATCATTATAAAGGCCTCTTTTGAAATTCGAAAACGTTGAACAAAACTACAATTTTGTTAAATTATTTTACAATAAGTAATATGTACATATTTTTGTTTGTATATAAAATAAAATGCTTACATATGGGTTGGAACAGAAAGAGGGTCTGATTCATCTCTTAATTGTCTTCGTAACCGTATTAATTGTCTTTGTTTTGCGTTTTCATTTCCACTTTGTAACAAAACTAAATTACGTCGAAATATTTGGACTTCAATTTCCTTAGTTGAATTTGGAAATTAATGACAGACGATACCTATTTAGCTATCGAGCAAACGCTATCGTTTTGACGATATCGCTTTGACGATTATCGTCTTACGTGAAGTGAGACTATCGTCGAAACGATATCGTCTGACGATAATCGTTTTACGGAATGACCCCCTGGTTTTTGTGTTTTGACAAATTTCAGAAATAAATTTGAAAAAAAGAGGCTGGGATGCGACCCACACTGATAACTTCCCATCCCGTCTATCGATTTGTCTTGCTTAAAAGTTTGTCTAAATGTATCAATTCTTGCCAAATTTGCGTTCTATTTTTTGTAGATTTTATTTTTTTTTATGAAAAAACGGACTGTTGGATTTTTATAAAAAATTATTGAATATAAAAAACAATATTTTCTGTGAAATAAAATAAGTTTGAAGCCAATATTTTTAATTTTTGAAAAGCTATTTGAGCCGAAAATCAATTTTTACCAACTTTTATTAATTTTTTGTTTAGGTTTTTATTTTTTGTAAAAAAACTGTCAATTCGATTTTTCTCAAAATTTGTCCTAATGTTGAAAACAATATTTCTTATAAGTTAAAATTAGTTAGAAGCCATAATGTCAAATTTTTGAAAAGATATTTAAGTCGAAAATCAATTTTTACCAACTTTTGTTAATTTTTTTTTTCGGTTTTTAATTTTTTGTAAAAAAACTGTCAATTCTATTTTTTTCAAAATTTTACTGAATGTTGAAACCAATATTTTTTGAAAGATAAAAGTAGTTTAAAGCCAATATCTCAAAGTTTTGAAAAGATATTTGAGTCAAAACTCAATTTTTACCAACTTTTTTTTTTTATTTTTTTTTTAGGTTTTTATTTTTTGTAAAAAAACTGTCAATTCGATTTTTCTCAAAATTTTATCAGATGTCAAAAACATTATTCTTCATTGCACAAAATTGTTTTGGAAATGAAATCATATTTTAGTCGTAAAATTTTCGAAGTGACAAATTTTTTTTTTCAGTTTTTTTGATTTATAAAAAAAACCGTTAATTGAATTTGTTTCCAAAAACATAATTGTTTTGTATCACGTTACAATATATAATATAAAATTTAATTCAAGTCTCTAGCGTCATTGGTTCATGAGATATTTAGGGTTAACCAAAATTTTCACCTTTTTTTTAAACTGCTATGGTAAAAAAACCACCCACGCAATTTTCTTGAGAGCCCTTTCTGCATCTTTCTGCCTTATTATCTATATAACAAAATTTATTTGAAGTCGATATCTCTTCTGGTTCTTGAGCTATGGACGACGAAAAAAACGTCGCGAACGTACGGACGTACGTACACACGCACGCACAGACATCTTTCTAAAAATCTTTTATTTCGACTCTAGGGACCTTGAAACGTCGAGAAATGTCAAAATTTTCAATTTGTCAAATCGGACCCATTACAATAACTTCCTATGGGAAGTTAAACATATGTAGATTTTTTTGGAAAAGGCTCAAAGTTGCGCAGACATTCATTTGATGAGATTTTGTTGCACTTGGAGCTCATACATCGTTGAGATAGCTTGCAAACTGTCAAAAAATAACCTTGAACAGTTATATTTTGCCAGCTTTGCTCTGAACCGTCCCACTGTTAGCCGCACCACATTGCCCTCCGCACCGCCTCGTCGCTAGCCGCCACCAAAAAAACAATTTGAACAAATGTTTGTTCGAAATCAAATCATATACAATTTGGTTTGATGATGATAATTTGTTTTTGGTGTGTATTTCGTTGTCGATTGAACTGCAAAGAGTGCGAAAAGGATCAATTTGACTGCGCGACTATGATTTAGAGATTAGAGTATAATTTAATAGAGAAGAATACGTACCTACAGTACACTTTATGTGAATATATAGGCGCATTTGTTAACCGTAAACCGTGAGAATGGTAATATAATTTGGATGAACTATTTACGATATGACTATATATTTATGCAACTATAAAAACAGGTTTTAGTTTCTATTGCGTGATTTTATAGAGTTTATTAGTGCTGTATTATGATGGAATTCTTGGATGAAATTGGTTTTTTCTGTTTGGCATCATCATTATTATTTATTATATTGGATTGATGTTTATATAAAATTAGAAATGGAGCAAATAAATCTTTTTTTGTACCAAGCTATGGAAAAATACTATTTCTTATCAAACATGAAACATGACGAGTTTCGCTTTACATTTGAAGGTTCTAAGGTTGACGTGGTTTGTGTATCTGAAACTTGGCTTTCTGAATCTCAAAACAACAACATATGCTCTCTCATAGGTTATAAGATATATCGTTCAAATAGAGTACGCTGCAGAGGTGGGGGAGTTGCCATGTATGTCAAAGAAACATTGAAATCAAGACAGATAGCTGTCTCTTGTAACGAAAGTGAAATGGAATTCGCTTTCGTAGAAATTTCGAATGGTCAAGAAAAAATTTTAGTGGGAACAGTATATCGACCCAACAGAAACGTTTGTATTTCTCCTCTTATCTCTACTTTAGAACAGGTTTCAATTTCGTACTCTAACATAATCCTAAGTGGTGATTTCAATTGCAATATCTTAGAGGAAAATAACGTGTATGACCAATTTCTGACGCTTAATCTATTTTCTGTAAACACATCTGAGCCTACACATTTCCCTAATAATGGTAATCCTTCATTGTTGGATCTATTTTTAGTATGTGATCGAAATAAAGTTATTCACTACGATCAACTATCTGCTCCAGGTTTTTCAAAACACGACCTTATTTTCTTAGTTTATGATTTCCACGTAGAAAGACTAGGCAAAACCATACCATCGAATACAGGGATTTCCGTAATTTGAACTACGCCGCCTTGGAACAAAATCTTAATACTATTAGTTGGAACTCGTTGTTAGATATATCTTCGTCCTCTATGCAGGTAGAATTTTTTACTGAAAAAATTAATGAACTTTATTATAGTCATGTGCCTCTAAGAACTTAAACTTTCAGTCCAAATAGTAAACCGTGGATAACGAGAAGTATTCTCTCTCTCATTAAAAAAAGAGATTTATTCTTCAAACGATGGAAACTATTTCGCATTGACAGTTTTTAGGTAAATTACTCCAAACTGCGAAACAAAATTTTTCGGGAGATACGCAAGGCCAAAGCTCAAACATATTCAACACATTTCAATGCCGCTTTGGGAAGCAAAGAGATTTGGAAGAATCTGAAAAACATAGGAAACTTATCTTTCGTCTCAAGCACGGCAGGCACCTCGCATTTTCCAGACCGGGTTAATTTATCGGAGAATAATTTATCAAATGCTAGGCCAAATACACCCCTTTTCGACTTCTCTCACATTACCCCGGAGGATGTAGTTGAGGCCCTTCTATCGATAAAATCTAACGCTGTAGGACTCGATATAATACACCCTAAGTTCTTAAAAATTGTTCTCGCTACCTTGCTACCATTCATCACTCACATTTTTAACTCCATTTTAAGAACACGTGAATTTCCTTCTCTATGGAAAAAAGCAAAGGTTATTCCTATACCAAAAAATTCCAAAGGAGATGAGTTTAGACCTATATCTATATTGCCTTTCTTGTCGAAAGTTTTTGAGAGAATACTTAAAAAGCAAATAAACGAGTTTCTAACACGGTTTGACTTATTGACCTCAAGACAATCCGGCTTTCGAAAGAAAAGTAGCTGCTTGACTGCCTTGTTAAGTGCTTCTGAGGATATCAGAAAAGCAGTTGATATGGACAACGTTTCTTTTCTAATTCTTCTCGATTTCTCTAAGACCTTCGATATGGTAAATCACAACATTCTTTGCCTTAAGCTCTCAAATTATTTCAATTTTTCCTCCTCTGCAGTCGATCTATTGTTTTCTTATTTAACAGAACGTGAACAGGTGGTTGAACATAATCAACAAAAATCGATCTTCTTACCTGTAGCGAATGGTGTTCCACAAGGGTCAATACTAGGCCCCTTGTTCTTTTCAATGTATGTGAACGAGTTGCCTAGTATTGTAAAAAATTGTTCCATTAGCATGTATGCCGACGACACTCAGCTGTACCTAAGTTGTCCCTTAGGGATGATTGAACACTACGTTGCATGTATTAATGAAGATTTAAGAAGAATCGATCAATGGTCAATAGAAAATTGCTTGCTGCTTAACCCGAAAAAATCTAAATGCATCGTCATCGCTAGGAATAAGATTGATATGTCATGTTTTCCTCAAGTTGCTCTCAAAGAAAGTGCCATCATGTATGTCGACAAAGCTATAAACCTCGGTGTTTTGTTCAATAAGACCCTGACTTGGGAGGACCATATCAATAGAACTGTGGGTAAGTGTTATAGTGTCCTTCGTATGCTTTGGCCATCTCAATATTTAATTCCAATAAAAATCAGAGTTCTTTTAATAAAAACGTTGTTTCTGCCTTTATTAACTTACGGTTGCGAAATTTTCTGCAAACTTGACTTCGAAAGCAAAAGAAAATTTAGTGTCGTCTTTAACTGTGCTGTTCGTTATGTTTATGGACTTAGACGTTTTGATCGAATATCCAATTACGTGATTCAATTTCTCGGAATAACATTTGAAAATTTTCTCAAATATCGAACTATAACTTTTTTCTCTGATATTCTTCAAACCCGACAACCTGAATACCTTTATAATGAGATAAGATTCCTTAACTCAAATCGTTCCGCTCAAGTTTTGGTCCCGTGTTTTTGTTGTGCGACATCTGAACGCCAGTTTTTTGTAAGCTCCTCACGAATGTGGAATTCGTTACCACGTGAAAGTTTAAATTGCGCAAAGAAATTAAAAAATTAATTAAAACTGTACCTTAGCAATTAATTACAATTAAAACAATTAATAATATATTTTTTAAATTCATCTTTTTATAAAATTGTATAAGTACCTATTGTTATTAATATTTTTGTTATTATTATTCTCTTTCTTTCTTTTTGTAATTTGATGTTTTAACATTTTAACTTATATTTATTGTGATACAAAATGCCGTAGCTGCTGTACACTTTAAAGCTATATTATAAATAAGAATTTATGTTCTTACAATATAAGCTAATCATGATTAATAAATACTAAAAAAATACTATAAAAAAAAATGTGTGTCCAAATTATACAATAATTCTTTTTTGTCGATCGAAAACGGCTCGCCTTGAAATTTTGTTTTGTTTAGAAAAAGCTACCTTTTGATTTTTGAATATAGTGAAATGTGGTTTTGAAAATGCCAACGAAAGAATTTGTTCACAAATTATGTTCACAAATTAGGAAAACGCGATGAACATTTTCCGAATATCTTTTTTTAAGCTCAGATCTCGACAAAATTCTTATTTCACTAAAGTCTAACGTGGTTTTCAGCCCCCACAGATTGATCAGACACAAAATTTTTACATAAAAACAAATTCTGGAGAGCGAAACCCATTATCTCTTCATCTAATGTCGTATATGATAAAACACATATGATAAAACACATCTTCAAGAGAACTATTATGGCGATGGCCAAAGTCGGTATTCTTGGAAAACTAAGTTTTGCAATGCAACGTTAAAAAACAAACCATACAACGTACCATTAGGAAAAACGATAGCATGCACTTTTAAAAGGATGCGTAAAAGGTTTTGACAAGGCAACGCTGTCTTATGACTTCTTCTATATCTTTGAGAGGTGTTGGCACTATTTTCAACAGATCTGTCCAACTGTTTGAATATATAGACATAGACATTATTGTCTACTCCCAATGTACCGTTATACTATATATTTAATTACATTGATTGAAGTTCACAATTTTAAATAGACTTAATAAAAATAAAATGTGCATTTAATCATAATAAAATTAAAGCTTTACTTGGAACAGTATAAGATAATCATTCACAACGTCAACTCCTAGCAGTGAGCCTTATTTGACGGCAAGTTTTAAAACTTGCTGACCCTTGCATTGCTTTGTCGTTTAGTTTTTGAAATTCGCTAAAAGTATTTCATAAGAGTCACCCTCTCTCTTAATCAAAATATGCTTCGAGTGAGTTCCTCTTTCTAAGCTACCAAGATTAAACAAACACTCAAATTTGTTAACCTTTGGTCTTGGTTTTATCTATCCAAATATTGATTTATCTAGGGTGTGAAGAAACCAATACCCTATACATATAGGATAAACCACAGCCACCACGATACTCTCACAAGGAGGCCATCCCATATATGTTCATGGCGTTAACCATAGGGCTGTGTTAATTTGGGTCTTTGATGTGGAGCCATCTAGGGAAGATCTCATCATCATTCTTTTATTATAAAATGATTTTTACTTCCACTCCAGACTTTTTATCTTTTTTTATCACACCGATTCAATTGTCGATTAGTATATTTACTGATTTTTATGGATTTTTTTATAATTTATATTAGTAAGTCTACCTCACAACCCATGAGGCAGGACGAACGGTCCCTCGTTACCGTCGATCTTAAGATTTTTAATCTTAGGAAGGAAGATAACTATAACTTCTTGCGTTCGTTCACAAGTA
This sequence comes from Eupeodes latifasciatus, assembly GCA_920104205.1. Taxonomy (NCBI): domain Eukaryota; kingdom Metazoa; phylum Arthropoda; class Insecta; order Diptera; family Syrphidae; genus Eupeodes; species Eupeodes latifasciatus. The sequence goes on from OV049926.1 coordinate 15,404,501, forward strand.
GAGAATTTTCTCAGTGCATTTCTCAGACGTGCCTTTTTCAATTATAATTAATTGGAACAGTATCACTCATCAACGAACTACACTGAATTCTCAAACTTGTGTCCAGGAGCTACCGCGAGGAGGTGCAAGTAAGTATTTCTTCATTCCAGACTAAAGACAAGCAGATAGTCTCCCTATGTCTAATGGAAGTCAGTTTGACCCCCCTTTACTTGGAACAATGTAATACATTTGTTAGAAGGTACAAATTTTAAATATTTCGAAATAAGTTTCTACTTAACAGATTAATAATCTCCCTACCACAGCGAGTTATGGGTTCATTAAAAATTATAGAAACATCTTACCGCGGTTTTCTAATGTATGAATGCGAATAAGCTGCCATCATAGACTTTACGGGGCAATTTCAATGTTCATTCCAATTTTTATTAATAAAAATCTTGTAAATTTTGTTGAACTTTTTTAAGATCTTTTTTCGTAGAAACTCTACCTAGAATATGATATGATGGTAATATCATTTTGGAGAAGCTTTATAGTCTGTTGAATTTTGATTACGCCTACAAAATTTTAAATAATCCGAAAACATAACATTTATAATAATAAGGAATAGGACCTAAATGACTCCCTTGCGGAACGCCAGAAGCTACTGAAAAAGGCTTAATCGCAGTAAATGCTGAGAATATTGAAGGACCACTTCTGCAGACTGTATAACGGCGACGACGAACCGAATTCCGCTGTCAGGCAGAATGATCCATTCAACATAGACGACGAAAGCCAAGAATTCCGTCCTCCCGACTTAGACCAATTAAAGATTGCCATATCTAAGCTGAAGTCTAATAAAGCCGCTGGAGCAGATGGCTTGAATACCAAGCTCTTAAAAGCAGCTGGAGATAATTTGGTTAGAAGCATGCACCAACTTATCTGTAAGATATGTTAGGAAGAAAGCATGCCCGATGAATGGAACCTCAGTATTGTTTGCCCGATTCTGAAAAAAGGAGACCCTCTAAACTGCACCAACTATAGAGGAATCAATCTACTTAACATCGCTTATAAAATCTTCTCTGCGGTAATATATGAACGCCTAAAGCCCATCGTCAACAAGCTGATAGGTCCTTATCAAATATTCACATTACGTCAGATCCTGGAAAAAGCCCAAGAACCTCAAATCGACACCCACCATCTTTTCATCCATTTCAAGGCCGCATATGACAGCATCTACAGGGACGAGCTGTATAGAGCCATGTCTAGTTTTGTAATCCCTGTCAAACTCGTCCGTTTGTGCAGGATGACCGCGGAGAATTTACGCTGTTCCATAAAGGTTGGAAACAACTTAACAGAACCTTTCGATGTCAAAAAAAGTTTTAGACAAGGTGATGCGCTGTCATGCTATTTTTTTAATATCGTATACTTAAAAGAATAGTGCAGAGCTCTCACGTCAACACTAGAGGCACTTTCTTTCAAAATTCTGTCCAATGATGACATTGACATAATCGGAAGAATTCAGCGTGATGTCAATGGGGCTTTTGTGAGTATTAAGGCAGAGGCGGCAAAAATGGGTTTAACGGTTAATGAGGGCAAAACAAAGTGCATGCTGTCGTCAAGAAAGGACCTACGACACCGACATCTTGGTCAAAACGTCACCATCGACAGACGTAACTTTGAGGTAGTCAAGGACTTCGTCTACCTAGGCTCCGCTGTAAACGCAGAAAACAACACCAGAGCGCTGAGATCAAACGGAGAATAACTCCTGCTAACCGCTGTTTCTTTGGGTAAAGAAAGCAATTGAGTAGGAAAGCAGTCTTTCAAGGGACCAAAGTGTCGTTATATAAGACCCTCATCATCCCCGTCCTGCTATACGGTGCAGAAGCATAGACTATGACAAAACTAATGAAAGCTACTTGAGTAGTTTCGAGAGAATCTACTTAGCCAGAAGGGTAAAAGTCCAACGACTAAGATGGCTGGAGCGTATGGTAACCAATGCTCCGGCCCGGAAAGTCTTCGAATCTACGCCCACAGGACAGCGCAGTAGAGAAAGACCGCGAATCAGGTGGCGCGCACAAATGGAAAGTGAACTCACCCAACTTGGAGCGCGAAACTGGAGACTAGAAAACTAGATGGAGAAGTTTGTTGGGTGAGGCTCTAGTTCATACAGGACTGTAGCGCCACCGTAAACTTACTTACGTAATCGAATTTATAAAATTAATTTGACTGCGTCCTGTAACAACTTATGTACTCCAATATTAAAAGTAAAATTGTATGATGTGCCTTATCAAACGCTTGGCGAAATCAGTGTTAATAACGTGCATATGATAACCGCTAGTTACCTAGTGAATTGAAAACACAATTCGTGAAAACGGTTAGGTAAGTGGAAGTTGATCTACCCGAAACAAAATGGTAGGGTTATACAAAATTCAATTTATACAAACAATTTTTTTAATTAACTTAGGTATTGATAAAAATTTACTAATTGGGTCGTAATTTTCTTTTAATGCTTTGGATCACATTTCTGAATTGTGAGTAATGAATGATGTTTTCGATTCTAACAAAAATTCACCATACGTTAAAGATCCTTAACCAAACACAAAACTCTACGAGACAGTGACGAAACATTTTTTTAATACTATCGGTAGAATTTCATACGGCCCAGAATGGTTGTTCTCAGTTAGACTAAATAATGCCTTTTCCAATTCCGATAAGGTAATACTTAATTGAGCTACGTTTAAACTATTTATGAACTGACTAAAAGAGGTGTTACTGAAGTCATTATAATTTGATTTCAAAAACTTAGCAAAAGCTTCAAAGATAGTTGGTAGACTTTTTAAATTCGATTCTAAATATTAGATTCTTTTAGGGAACCAATATATTGTTTTAAAATTTTGTAATGAAACTCCAAAAACATTTACTTTTGTCTTTTATTTTGCAGTCAATAGAGTAACTACGGTTTATTAAGAATATTTAAATTTTAGTCTAAATCCTTGTAAATACTGCGCATATTTGCTTCAGAAGAACACTTTCGAAAAAATTTGTAGATTTTATTATTTATTATTCAAATTAATTATTCCTTTATTAAACTAAGGAGGCTAAGAGGTATTCATCAATTAACAGCGATTGAAGAAAAGGTGAAACTATTTGGTTTTGAATTTTTAAAGGATAAGCCAAAATACCTGTTATCAACAACGTACAAAACTTTTATGACACGATAAGAAGTTTATCTTAACCTCGAAGAAAAACACTTTAGTGGAGATCGGGGGAAGAATAACCCTAGACAACCGCTGTTTCTTCAGTTTGGGAAAACAAATCGGTTCAAATCTTCTCATTCCAAAGACAAAATTCACGCTGCCCAAAACCTTCATACTGACAGTCTTGCCTTACGTTCGTTGAGTGCTGTAGGATAAGAGAGATACATACATATGTTGTTGGACTATTTTCAAAGAAAAATTCTTCATAACTAAAGTTAAATGGTTTTTTTTGACAGTCTAATGTATTTTTATGTTAAGCTCTTTTCAGTTCTGAGGTTTCCTTAACTCTTCCGATATGGCAATTCCATTCTTTCAAAAGCTGGTATATATATTATGTTGATCCCAGTATTCTCTAGAAATCCATAAAGAATGTCCCTGATTACATTGTTGAGTTAATTATTATTTTCTTAACTATCATCTAAGATTACATTTTCATTTCTTACAATCATTCTTCAATTGATACCACAATCATCTTCATTATCATCAACTTCAGTAGCATATTCTCTTTTGCTCTCTCCCTAAACACTACCTGAAGACAAAACCGAAGAAACACAAAGTAAAAATTAAAAAAAAAAAAAAAAAAACAATTTATTCAATTCAACTCAGCTTCTGCCAAGAGTTAATTGCAAAACGGTCATTAGCATCATTACCCTTTGATAAAACTTCCCTCTTGATAGTTGTAAAAGAAAAAAAGACATCCAAAGCAAAGGGATTCTCATCTGGCATTCTTAAGGAATATACGACAGAATAAAAAATAAGGATGTTTGCATCTCCAGTTCCATCATCATCATCAGACACAGACGAGACGCGCGCCTCCCACCTTCCTCTTGTCCCTAAATGAGCAAAGATGATGAGCTCAAAAGCCAGTAAGGATTTGAAAACTGGAAGGACGAGAGATGAGATGAGAATATTCACGATTTCAAGAATCCTTGCAGTGTATACACAAAGTCGAAGTCTTTTTATCCGATTATTTGAGTACTTAAAATGAATACCAATGAGGTTCCATTTTTTTTTTTTTGTTCATTTCCTTCAAATCATTTCATTTCGAAATGTTTTTTAACTTTTGAAACTTGACTGAAGACGAAGACTGCGACTGAGTTTTGCTGATGCAAATGATGAGCACAAATTCGCACTTTGCCTATGAGCTATGAATGATGATGATTGTGGAAGTTCTCTGTGAGTTCTTCTGGGTCTTGGGTTTTTTTGTGGTGGTTTTTTCTATTTTTTCCTTAAAGCAAAGAAATGAAAATTCAAATTAAATCGTGTCATTGGATGTTGTCTTTTTCTTGTCAAAGAAAATTAAAAGTTAAAGAAAAAAAAATAATTGGTTTTGAAATTAGCTTATTAAATTAACTTTGTACATTTTCGCATGAGACCATACAACAACTGTAAAAGGGCAGAAGTCTACAATTATCAATTATCAACTGAAAAAAGGGATGATGGAAGTGTTCTAAAGGGAGAAATTTAACACTAATAAATTAGCTATCAAAATCCAGTTAGTGAAGTAATAAACACTGATCAAAAAGTGATTAGATGAATAATTTATCATTAATTAGTCATTACATAGACAATGTCCATTTGACAGTCTCAATTGACTATTTGATGGAGGTAAATCAATGATAAGTTATTCCTTGCAATGAAATACTTATACAGAATATTTCTACTCCTTTAAAATAAGGATTGAGGTAAGACCTGTATAAGATGAAAGCGGCTTCACGTATGGCATTCAAAAAATTGAAAAACAGTTTAATGTTGATGAATGGGACGTTATTCTTACTTCACTTAAAATATACTTTGTAAGCAATAAAAAATTAGAAAAGATACATACACAGAAAAACACAAGAAAATACAAACTGACAATTAATGTCAAAGGACTTGCCAAATAGGGAAGACATATGTTAAGCTAGCTTCTCTGTTGCGTCCGTAGCATGATGCGTTGTTTTTGATGTTGTCGATGAGTAACTATTGAAACTGTCTTAAATACGTTAGTGTTGAGTTGTAATCTATCGTTAAGAGATTGTATGGTTCTGAAGATTTTCATATTATACACATAGATTGATATGTTACTGTATCATACACAAAAGGAAACATCATTGATTGCTAAGATAAAGAGTAGTGGTCCTAAATTACTACCTTAGGGACTCTTGATTTGGAAATGGAAATGTTGAAGAACGAACTTCTGAATTTTGCGTGATAAGAACTTCTTTGAAGATAAGACGAAATCCATGTGATAAACTGAATTAGAAAGTTGGAAAAAGGCTTTAGAATAATCAGTCTAAATGCAGTCGAGCTCATGACCGATTTCTAGAATATTTAAGCACTTTTGCAAAAATGCAAGTAGATCAGTAATTGTCGGACGTTTTTGCATGAGAACATGTTATTAATTAAATATAATATTCTCGAAGTTAAAATTTTAATTATCACATGAAACTTCTTTAAAAGGCTTGGAAATACAGGACAGTTTAGAAATTGGTCTGTAATTACTAATTGTTGATGGAAGTGACCATTTTTCAAAGTGATGAGAATATTGATGACGGGCTTTAGGTCAATGAAAAAAAAAACAATTATTTATATTGTCACGACGTTGCGTTCATATCTATGAACATCATCAGGTGTGGCAATTAATCTATATTTGCATTAATAAATTGGTTACAATTTGATAACATTGAATAACTATGAAAATTTACATTTGGTACATGAATATTTCACTTAAGAATAAAATCATTTGATTCACAACAATTTTTACAAAAATTAAAAAAAAAAACCTAACTACACAAAGTTCAACTGACAAGTAACAGGCTTAGGAAAATTAGTGTCAAAAGATCATATTATTAGAAGTTTTTATTCTCCTACTCTCTAACAAGTTAAAATGCAGAATTCGATGGAAGATAGGAGAGTTTATTGGCCAGTAAGCAGAGATCCAACAGAAAAACTGCAAGATAAAAACAACAAACTCATCAGATATCTGTATGAAAACGAAATAATTGACCAACGCCAAAAACATGCAATGACTACATACAACTCAGTTGCCCCTCGAATTTAAGGGCTCCAAAAAATTCATAAGGAATATGACCAATATGTTCATCGACAAAAGTACGAAATATTTGATAAACATTTTGAATAACATCACCTTGAATTCGAAATATAATGTCAAGGATTCTCTCCTATTTAAATCGAAGCTAAGCGGGTTGAATATTGACAAGGACAAAATTTGAGTATCTTTTGACGTTGTTTTCCTCTTCACTAACATTCCCTAGAAACTGGCACTTGACCTTATAAGTAAAAAGTGGGACACAATTAAAGAACACACTGCCATACAAAATCTATATTTCTGGAGCTAGTACATTTCTGTATAATCGACAACAACTACCTAGTTAATGGTAATAAAATATACCAACAAAGGGATGGAATGCCGATGGGAAACCCTGCATCTCCGATTATAGCAGACATCGTGCTCGAAGAACTTCTTGACAATACTCTGGACAAACTAAAAACTAAACCTTACATTTTTATATCTCGTCTGGAACCAGTTACAACGCCAGAAAATATAACTTCCCACTTAATATCTACCAAGAGCATACCTTCCAGCTCATCCATTAGGTGTACTAAGATCAGTAAACCAAATAGCTTTGTTTCCTCTTTTAAATTAATAACGAATCCCACTTTCTTTGATTCTATTTGCAACACAAATATATGGCCAGCAGAGACTTTAGTCAAAGAATTTACTCAAAGTCAAAAACAAGGTGTTGCTTTGAAAACCAAGTCAAAAAACTGAACAGGCTTGCGCTCTTTTACAAAAACGTAAGAGGACTTCGTAGCAAGACTGCTGACATTTTTCTTAACTCCCAATCATTTCCACACGACGTATTCGTTTTGACAGAAACGTGGCTTAATTCAAGCTTTTCCGACACAGAACTTTTCAGTCAAGAGTTCGAAGTTTACAGAAACGATCGTCATGTTGGTAGGATTTAGGTGGAGGTATTCTCATAGCGGTAAAAAATACATATTTCTCTTCTTCTGTATCTTTTACATTTGAATTATCAATTGAATTGGTATGTGTAAAGATAATGGTACAGACTAAGACTATTTTCATTTTAAACGTCTACATTCCTCCAAAAAGTTTGGAGTCTGTTTATAACGATCTCTCCTTGGCATTAGACTATTTTATAAAATTGTCCAGCTCTGACACCAATATTTCTGGATTCCATCCGAAGACGAATCCTGCCTTGAAGCCTCTCCTTCTTCTTCACAATTGGAACTATCTTTTCTCGATAAAGTCCTTCTTACTGACAGCAAACAAGCTGTATTAAAAACTCAAAAAATCGAATTCTCGATTTAGTCTTTTCTTCTGACGCTATTAGTACTCTTGTTCTAAAATCTAGATCAGGAATTACTAATATTGATAAATATCACCCCCCCCCCTTGGACATTTTTTTTTGACTTAAGTAATCACCTTACTGAACACAGTAATTCCTTTGATTGCTTATATAATTTTGATATCAGAAGAGCTAATTTCCAGCAGTTGTGTGAAGATTTAACCATTTCTGGAATTGCTGATATATTAGCATTTTCTAACATTGACGAAGCAGTTTCAACTTTTTATAAGATCCTTAGTTATTGTTTGGAAAAAAATGTGCCCTTAAAGAAATCAAGAAATACAAACTTTAGCCATCCTTGGTACACGAAAGAATTGCGTTTACTGCGTAACAAAAGAAATAAGGCATGGAAAACGTATCTCAAAACTCTGTCTCCAATCAACTTCTCATTTTTTGTTGAACTCTTTAACCAATTTAAGTCTCTTTCTAATTTTTTATATGCTTGTTATATTATTGATATGGGCACCTCTTTAAAAGAGAATCCTAAAAAATTTTCGAATTTTGTAAACTCAAAGAAAAAACCAGATGGCTTTCCAGTTAACTTCACTTACAAGAACCTTTCATTAGATAAAACTGTTGATATCTGTAACTGAACAAAATTGATATTTTGCTTATCAATTTATACGAATAATCAAACCACGATTAATTATTATTCTTGGGTAAACGATAGATCGACGAAAGAACATGAACGAACTGTTTTAGAGCAAAGCAATACAAAAAAATGACACTTCGATTATGCTTAATGTGTATGTTTAATTAGGTTTTTACTGGTTGGTGGTTGATTACAGAAGGGAAAGAAAAAGTTAAGTTAAACATAGGCCGTTAGGATATGAAATTACATTTTGTTAAACAAGTACGCAACACAAATTATAGGGTAATTTACTTATGTTTGGCAAATTGCCGCAAATTATACAAAAAATATTTTAAGAATTAGCAAAGTTCAAAAAATGTATAAATTAATGAATTTAAAAACAAATAAGTTGAATTTAGTTAATTTGAGTGATATTAAATACAAAAAAGTAACGCTTTCGCAACAAATTTCCGTGAGTCATTTGTTAATAGCCCTCAAGAAGTTGATGAAGTATATTTTGATAATCTTTACTCCTTTTCGCAAACTATAGCTGTAGTCACATCCCTGTGCTACAGAGTACGGTCCTTGATCTTTTATCCGCATTGAATGATGACTGCTCAGCCGGCCCCGATGGTATTTCCCCGATAGTATTAAAAAAGTGTAGTAATGCTTTAGTTGAACCCCTTACGTTCTTATTTAAACTTTCTCTAAAAACAGGCAAATTTCCCAGTATATGGAAGAAGTCATTTCTAACACCAATTTTCAAGAAAGATAACAAGGTGGATATAAAAAACTACAGGCCCATTGCAAAGCTTTCTTGCATTCCTAAATTGTTTGAACAAGTTGTTTGTGAAAGTGTAGCATTTTTTAGTAAGAATCTCATTTGCGAACAGCAACATGTTTTCGTTTTTTTTTTGTATATAATAAGCGCACACTCAAGGGGATAATACTACCCTTATTATGTACACACAGTGTAAGCACTAGGAAAGGGAGAGAGGCAAGGCATTCCACATTCGCGTAGTACGGCTATAGAACAAATCACTGTACTTGACAGTACGACCGAAGTTGGGCTCGAAGGTATACTGATGAGTATTCCTAGAAGCGCGAGTATTACGGTTGAACTTTTTAAGGGGAGTAATGCAGCTCGCTATTTCTCTAGATCATAAACCCTTAAAATAACGGTAAAAGAGGGTGATACAAGAAACATTACGACGATGTTTAAGCGACGTAGGTGATCTTATGATGGTATTATCACCAATCAATCTAAATGCTCTACGTTCAATACTGTCAAATAGGCTTAAGTAAGTTGCAGGAGCACCAGACTAGATATGGGACCTGTACTCAAGCTTTGAACGTATATAAGTCTTGTAGATAACAGCCGGATCAGAAGGGAAGAAACACTTTTTGCATCGCCTTAGTAAACCCAAACATCTTGCGACATTTTTGGTGGCATCGCGTATGTGATCGTTCCACAAGAGGTGGTTGATGGTACGCATACCGAGAATATCGAGATGCTCAGTCTCCTCGATGCAATTGCCATCCATGGATAAGGGCAAGGGGGGTATATCTCGCATTAATGATAGAAGACAGCATTGGGTTTTCGAAGCATTAAATTCCACGCGGTTTTTTATTCCCCATTGTACAATGCTGTTTAGGTCGGAATTTAATGAGCTTATCATATTTTGTCGTTGCAGTTCCACATCCGAAGAAGAGGGATATAATTCTGAAAACGAATACAAAGTTGTTGTCAGTGAAAGCTCGAGTGGGGAGGTTCATGTCCTCTCGCCGTGTTCTGCGTTTTGTATTAATTGTTGTCTTGTCTCCCGTCCCCGTCCCCGTCGCAGTCTCGTTAATTTAATTTATTTAAAAAAAAAAAAAAACTCAAATAGAATCAAAACAAAACTTAAAAAATAGTGATACAAAAATATAACCAATAAAACTAAAACAACAGAAAATAATAATGATAAAAAAAAACACAGTGAAAAACAACAGCAATATATAAAAAAAGCAACACAAAGGGAAAAAAGCAACAAAAAATACCTACCAGTACACAGTAAGTGCATTCCCTTCACTCTTTCTTTCATTTTCTTGTACAGTTGAGTGACTCAGCAGGTGCATGCATTGGTCTAAGCTTTTTGAAAGCTCGCTCAATGGTGTGTATGTGTTGGTTCATTCAATAACAAATGGATTGTAGATTACTGTTTTGATTGTCAGGGTCCGGACCAATTCAACGTCACTACTAAAGGCATAACACTAGTAGTGAGGTTGTATTGTAAAGACCTTTAAATAATCTTATACAGTGATTTACTTAGAAGTTCGTTTGTCCACTGGTGATCTCATGGTTCATCTCACCGAACAGTGGAACAAATCTTTACATCGTTTTGGAGAAAGTAAGATTATTGCACTTGATATTTCAAAGGCATTTGATAAAGTCTGGCATCTTGCTCTCTTATCGAAAATGCGTGCTTTCGGTATCGACGAATCTCTTCTTCGTTGGATTAGAAATTTTCTTTCGAACCGTTCAATACAAGTTGTTTTGGACGGATTCAAGTCTGAAACTCATAAAATAAATGCTGGTGTGCCCCAGGGCTCCGTTTTGTCTCCGACCCTCTTCCTCATTTTTATAAATGATCTCCTGTCTGCCACTTCTAATCCAATACATTGTTTCGCTGACGATAGCACTCTTAGCTTTTCATATTCGTTTCCAGACTCACAACCCTCCTCTTCGGATGTGGAACTGCAACGGCAAAATATGATTAGCTCATTAAATTCCGACCTACACAGCATTGTACAATGGGGAATAAAAAATCGTGTGGAATTTAATGCTTCGAAAACGCAATGCTGTCGTGTGCATCGTTAAAGCGAGATAAACCCTCTTTGCCACTATCTATGAGTGGCACTTGCATCAACGAAACGGAAAATCTCGACATCCTCGGAATGTGCATCAGCAACCACCTTTTGTGGAGCGATCACATACGCGATGTTGCCAAAAATGCCGCAAGATGTCTAGGTTTTTTGAGACGTTGCAAGAAATTTTTCTCTCCGTCTGATCTGGCTACAATCTACAAAACCTATATACGTCCGAAACTTGAATATAACTCTCATCTCTGGGCTGGTGCTCCAGTAACTTATTTAAGCCTCTTGGACAGTATTCAAAAAAGAGCTTTTAAAATGATTGGTGACATTAACATCATCAACTCGTTTACGTCACTCGAACATCGACGCAAGGTTTCTTGCCTCACCCTTTTTTACCGTTATTTTAACGGACTTTGCTCTAGTGAAATAGCCAGTTGCATTCCTCCCCTTAAACAATTTAACCGTAATACCCGCGCTTCTAGGAATGCCCATCAGTTTACCCTTGAGCCCAACTTCGGCCGTACTATGAAGTACAGAGATTCTTTTTTTTAGCCGTACTACGCGAATGTGGAACGCCTTGCCACGCTCTATCTTTCCCTGCATTGCAATGTTCAGACATTTTAAATCAATGTACACCGACACCTCCTATCCAACCCTTCCCTCTTTTCCTAATGCTCACACTGTGTCTTTGGCATATTAAAGGTATACAAAACCCTTTTAGTGTTCGCTAATTATAAAAAAAAAAAAGCTAAGAGTACTATCGTCAGCGAAACAATATATTGGATTAAAAGTTGAAGACAGGAGATCATTAATAAAAATGAGAAAGAGTGTTGGAAATAAAAGTGAGCCCTGGGGTACACCAGCATTTATTTTGTGGTTTTCAGACTTGAACCCATCCAATACTACTTGTATTGAACGATCCGAAAGATAAGAGAGCCTGATGCCAAACCCTATCAAATGCTTTTGAAATATCAAGTGAAATAATCTTACTTTCTCCAAAACGATGTAAAAATTTGCTCCACTATTCGGGGGAGATCGAACCATAAGATCACCAGTGGTCCTATTCCTGCGAAAGCCGTTTTGTCGGTCATTAAGAAGCTTTCGATCTTCAAGATATTTCTTGAGCTGATAATTAATCAGTGTTTTCATGATCTTGGAAAGAGGGGACGTAAGTGCAATCGGTTGGTAATTAGAGGGTGAAGAAGATTCGCCTTTTTTGGGGATGGGCTGAACATATGCTGTTTTACATTCGCTCGGAACGAGACCCGAGGAGTAGGACAGGTGAAAAAGCTTACGCAGTGGTTTTGCCAGCGTTGAAGAACACCTCTTCAGAACAATAGCGGGGATACCATCCGGACCAGCGGATTTATGTATGTTAAGATCTTTTAGGACTCTCCCCACAGTACGAGTGCGAAAAAAGATTGGCCCCATAGAATCACTAACACGCTCGAGTACAGGCGGAGTCATAACACTCACTGGCAGCGTTGAATTGGCGGCGAACTTCCTATCAAAGAGATTAGCTTTCTCGAGAAAGCTTACAAATAGAGTATCATATACAACGAGCGTCGAAACCGAGGAAGAGGAAGAATTTCCTCATGTTTTTTACGAATAACCAAAATATTTTACTGTCTTTGGGACATTGCAATATTTTTTGCCATTATTTGTTGGTCATGTAAAAATTTGGTCCAGGGAGCAAGTGAGCAAATATAGATAAATACATCCCCCCACTCGCTGTTTTTCTTAACTTGGACGGCCATACACTTAATAAAAGTAATTCACATGATTGTTCATATTCTATTGATCTTCGGAATTCTCATTTTCAGTAGCTTTCTACCTGCTCCTTGTTTTGAGAATGCAACAATTTCAAATAACGTTGTTCAGTTTCATACTTCTACAGTGCTCAAATTTGGAAATAGTCTAACTTTTGTCATCAATGGTATACGAAATATTTTAAAATACATCGAAACGTGGAAAATATGTCATCCTCTTTGAAAAAGCCTTAATGTCACTATAATTATCAAGTTAATAAGTTATTATAATTGAGTCAATTAAGATAACTTCGTTAGTATTCCAGATGTTTGAAACCAGTTTGCTAACAACTTTCAGCAATTTTTCATTGTTAGTATTGTAAAAAAAGATGAGAATTTCTTTCTGTACTTGATACTTTAGACAAAATCTTCCATTACTTAGTACTACTTAAAGATGATTATTCCTCTATCTCAGACGAAATTGTTCCATGTTTTGAAAAAAAATTAAATTAATAAAAGCATCCCCCTTTTTCGCATATTCGCACCATTTCTTAGTTCAGGTTGTTTTTCAACCATATGGAAGAAATAAGTCTGGCATTAGTAATTAGAATATTGATGATGGGCTTTAGGTCAATAAAAAAAAAACAATTATTTATATTGTCACGACGCGACGTTTCGTTAATGTCTATGAACATCATCAGGTGTGGCAATTAATCTATGTTTGAACATATGTTTGAGAATGTAAGGAGATTTGTAACGGTTGATCTTTTTTCACAAAACCATGTTGCTGTTCGCAAATGAGATTCTTACTAAAAAATGCTACACTTTCACAAACAGCTTGTTCAAACACCTTAGGAATGCAAGAAAGCTTTGCAATGGGCCTGTAGTTGCTTATATCCGACTTGTTACCTTTCTTGAAAATTGGTGTTAGAAATGACTTCTTCCATATACTGGGAAATTTGCCTGTTTTTAGAGAAAGTTTAAATAAGAACGTAAGGGGTTCATCTAAAGCATTACTACACTTTTTTAATACTATCGGTGGAATACCATCGGTGAACAGTCATCATTTAACGCAGATAAAAGATCAAGGACCATACTCTGTAGCACAGGTATGTGACTACAGCTAGTTTGCGAAAAGGAGTGAAGATTATGAAAATATACTTCATCAACTTCTTCAGGGCTATTAACAAATGACTCACGAAAATTTGTTGCGAAAGCGTTACAGATATCAACAGTTTTATCTAATGAAAGGTTCTTGTAAGTGAAGTTAACTGGAAAGCCATCTGATTTTTTCTTTGAGTTTACAAAATTCCAAAATTTTTTAGGATTCTCTTTCAAAGAGGTGCCCATATCAGTAAAATAACAAGCATATAAAAAATTAGAATAAGCCTTAAATTGGTTAAAGAGTTCAACAAAAAATGAGAAGTTGATTGGAGACAGAGTTTTGAGATACGTTTTCCATGCCTTATTTCTTTTGTTACGCAGTAAACGCAATTCTTTCGTGTACCAAGGATGGCTAAAGTTTGTATTTCTTGATTTCTTTTAAGGTACATTTTAAAGGTCGATTTTTTGATGTTTTAATAGCTTGTTTGCTGTAAGTCAGTAGGAAGGATTTTATCGAGAAAAGATAGTTCAAATTGTGAAGAAGAAAGAGAGGCTTCAAGGCAGGATTCGTCTTCAGATGGAATCCAGTCAATGTGTGGTAAATTAAAATCACCTAAAAGTAAAATATTGATGTCAGAGCAGGGAAAACTGATAAGAAATTCTAATGACAAGGAGAGTTCGCTATAAACAGACTCCAAACTTCTTGGAGGAATGTAAACATTTAAAATGAAATGGAAAGCTTGGGGAAATTTTGATTTGGCAATAAAAAGGTTGGAGAAAGAACTTCTGAATTTAACTTAATAAAACCTATTTTGAAGATAAGAAGAAAACCCAATTGCCTTCAGCGTAAATGTGATGATATGATGAGAAAGTTAATACAAAGCTTTAGAATAATCAGTGTAAATACAGTCCAACTCTTGACCGAGTTCCAAGTAGTTAAACAATTATGCTAAAATTCAAGTAAATTAGTAACCCACGAATGTTTTCACATAAAACCATGTTGTTGATTACATATAACATACTCGTACTCGCAGTTTCAATCATCTTTAAATAAGGCCAAGTAATGTAAGATTTTGCCTAACTTCATATTTTAACATTGTTAAAAAAAATCTGGGGACAATGAAGGATTGGTGAAAGTTGTTAGCAAAACCAATTTTTGGAGTACTAACTAAATTATCTTCATTATAAGTAAAATTTATTGGACAGCTACCTGATTTCCTTTTTGTATTGAGGAATTTTCAAAAGATTTTGTTTCAAGCGTAAGAGAATTCGTCATATAATCAATTGGAGAGAGATTGAAACTTTATAAGGTGGTGACTTCAAGTGTTCTCGATCTTCACGATACATGTTTTGTAACGGGTGATTTTTAAAGAGCTTGAGAACTTTAAAAAAAAAAAAAACGCATAAAATTTGCAAAATCTCATCGATTCTTTATTTGAAACGTTAGATTGGTCCATGACATTTACTTTTTGAAGATAATTTCATTTAAATGTTGACCGCGGCTGCGTCTTAGGTGGTCCATTCGGAAAGTCCAATTTTGGGTAACTTTTTCGAGCATTTCGGCCGGAATAGCCCGAATTTCTTCGGAAATGTTGTCTTCCAAAGCTGGAATAGTTGCTGGCTTATTTGTGTAGACTTTAGACTTGACGTAGCCCCACAAAAAATAGTCTAAAGGCGTCAAATCGCATGATCTTGGTGGCCAACTTACCGGTCCATTCCTTGAGATAAATTGTTCTCCGAAGTTTTCCCTCAAAATGGCCATAGAATCGCAAGCTGTGTGGCATGTTGCGCCATCTTGTTGAAACCACATGTCAACCAAGTTCAGTTCTTCCATTTTTGGCAACAAAAAGTTTGTTAGCATTGAACGATAGCGATCGCCATTCACCGTAACGTTGCGTCCAACAACATCTTTGAAAAAATACGGTCCAATGATTCCACCAGCGTACAAACCACACCAAACAGTGCATTTTTCGGGATGCATGGGCAGTTCTTGAACGGCTTCTGGTTGCTCTTCACTCCAAATGCGGCAATTTTGCTTATTTACGTAGCCATTCAACCAGAAATGAGCCTCATCGCTGAACAAAATAAAGCGCGAAACACATTTCGAACCGAACACTGATTTTGGTAATAAAATTAAATGATTTGCAAGCGTTGCTCGTTAGTAAGTCTATTCATGATGAAATGTCAAAGCATACTGAGCATCTTTCTCTTTGACACCATGTCTGAAATCCCGCGTGATCTGTCAAATGCTAATGCATGAAAATCCTAACCTCAAAAAAATCACCCATTATAAGATTTTTCCAAGCCTTGTTGCTCTTGAATATCATGGATGACAAAAGCTTTAATATTTGGATATTTTCAATGCTATTTAAAAGTATCAAACTGCGACTACAACGTCATTTGAAATTGGTTCATTCTCAATAGCACAAGCAGTTAGATGTACAGCAGTTAGATGTTCCGAAAATCAATAGAATAAAATAGACATACGAATTACTACTTTTTAGTAGATGGCCGCCCAAGTCCAATTTATTACCAAAATCGAAATTTATTTGAAGTTTAAAAATAAATAAATAAATAAATTAGGTGGCGAAACAGTTCTTAGAGAACCAGGGCCTAGTGACTTAGAACTCTCAACCATTCCTGTGTGCGAGTAATTGCAGGGATGGAGGGGACCAACAGTTTATATGCCGAATCCGAACGGCTAATTTGAGAAAGCACTTTTCATTGAGAAGAATTACTCTTGGAGAATTTGTCAATTCCTCGCAAGAGGCAATACCCGTGCAAAAAACTTTAGGTGGCACAGGCAGGGATCGAACCCAAGACCTCTCGGATGACAGTCCAACGCACTGACCATAATGCCACGGGTACTTCTTTGAAGTTTAAACAAAATGTTAAAGTCGGTTTCTCTTCTGAGTCTTCATATATGGCCAAGGAAAAAGGTTAAAAAATGCATACCTACAATTTTGTATATATTGATTCTTCGATAAACTCAAGTCGAAATGACATTTTAAGTTCTTAATCTTGATCCAAATATTTTACTTTTAAGTCTTCAAAAAATTTAGATTCCTTAAAACAACAAAATTTATGTTTTCTGTTTAATTTGTGTTAGTATCCAAAAATAGATCTTCGTTCATTCCTTCTAAAATTTTTCAACGGTCACATAATTTATACCTGGAAGTCATAAATAAGTCCTAAACCATAACAAAGCACAAATGAAATTCGTATAATTCTTTTCGTTTGGTCTTTATATCGTCCGACTAAGGATTTATTGTCCTTCACAAACAGAACAACAAAAACAAGAACTCCAAAAAACATAGCACTTTTACCATAAAAATGAATACAAAAGATTTGAAGATGAATAGGTTAAGGATATTATGTCAGTCCTCAAGGGTAAATGAATAAATATTTTGCGCCAAGTGTCGACCACATTGGGTGTTAATGAATTTGCTTCCGTTTTTACTTATGGTTTATTCTTCTTCTTCCCCTTCTTCTCCTTGTCTGTGTTTTGTTTCCTATTTTTGTATTTGTTTTTATTTTCTCTTCTTGAAACGTAGATGAATTTAGATGACTCTTGTCATTGCGATTTATTGTCCCAATTGAGTTGAACACAAAATAAAAACAAGAAAAGTCACTTGAAAATGAATTTGATTTCACTTAAGGGTTGGAAGTTCTTTATTGGGGATGTTAGTCTTAAATAAGGAGTTGTGAAGCTTAACAAAAATTTATTAATATTTAGAAGAAAGTGAAATTTAAGCAAGGTTTTATAGGAGAATTAAGGTTTAATATAAAATGCCTCAGTTTTAATAAGAGCATAAGACGTGTATTTTGGGATATGATATTTTTGTACCAATGTACCCTACGCTCCATTAAAAAGTATTTATTCTTCAAAGTATCTTTGAACGTTGAACGAGCCAACGTTTTGTAATATATTCTAAGAAATTTAATTAAAAACTTAACTTTTTCAACTTGGGAATAGTAAGACTGAAGAATCGAATGAATTTTCCTAAGAAATACAAAAATTAGATACATTATCTTTTAGTAAGACCGCAACTTTGTGGTAAGTAAAGGTATCTTAAAGCTATAACAATTCTTTCTGTGCCATAGTCCTATAGGTACGAGTACATAATACCTTAACTACCTAGATGAAATTGAAACAACAAATGGAAAAGTGAAAGGTAATTCTCCTTTGAGTCTGTTTGTTTTTTATTTGAAAAGTTTTCCTTTTCTTGAATTGTTTTACGTAGGTATAGCCTTTTTTCTGTACTTAAATTAAAAGGCACTAAAAAAAGTTTTATATAGTAAATTGAAGAGAGAGAGAGAAAAAACTTTACTAAGTGCCTTAATCGTGTCTGTATTTTGTACTTCATTGTATATACATATTTGCTGTTTTCTGTCCCAGATGAAATACAAACTTGAAGAGGCACTTAATTGTTGTTATTTTCTGATGTCCTTATAAAATAAATACATTTGAAAACTCCAAGGTTTGAAGTAGAGTTGGTGTTTGAAAAGTAATGTTGCTGCTTGATGGTTATTCTGAAAGCTGGGCCCTATTTCATAAACATTGACAGGTGACAATTCTACAAATTTGTCACATTTATGTGACAAGTTTTTATTTCATAACGTAGGTATTAACAGGTGACATAATTGTCAGTTAAATACAACTACAATTTTGTCATTGTCAAAGTATGATAATTTTGTCGTGACCATTATCATCATCCATCATTTCAAATGGTATTATGTTCGCTTCCCAAATGGTTTTCCAAGTTATGCAGTTCTGCACAAGTCAAAATAACTTTGCATGCAGTTGCCGGTGACAATCTCAAATAGTTAAGGCAAGGAAATTTGATCTTCAGAATGACCAATGCATTTTCTACAAGCCTCCTCGTTTTCTTATGAGCCTTCAAAAATCTTAATAATGCTTCAGATTGTTCAACTTGGTGTGGAATGATTGGATGTTATCAGCCAACTTTTTTGTCCATAACCGCTGTCTCCTAATATTATATCATTTGGAAATGTCCTCCATCCATTTTCCCAGCAGCGGTCGTGCTAATGAGTTATTCCTTAAAACCCTAGCATTGTGAACGGATTCAGGCCAGCGTGAAGAAACATAAAAAAAAAACAAACATGGCATTATTTGAGTGGTCACCATTTCTGTCAACAAATGCTGACTCATTATCAGTTGGAGCATCAATTCTTATTAATGACCCATCAACAATGCCAGCAATACAAGAAAAATTAGCAAAATGTCTAAAACGTGTAGTTATACATAGATATAATATTTTCCGAAGGCCAGCGAACTTCTTCCCCCATTAGATTTTCTACCATCAGATTGCAAAATATTTTGACGCAGCGCTGAATTAAACTTTTAGAAACGCTCTGTCCATCAGCAACTACATGGTAATGAGCTCCACTTTCAAGCCAGTGTAAGGCACATAAAATTTGGCTCTTAGCATCAAGAGCATGGTTTCTTTTTGTGGGATGCTGGAGGTGCTGACCGATTTTTAACAAAATATATTCTGCTGTTGTTTTGCAGACGCGACATTTTTCCTTAAATTGATAAATTACTTAATGGTGCGAAATCATTGTTTATTCTTTGTCTAAAAATTCGAGGGTGGCGTACTTCGCGTTGTTCATCACTTTCACTTGAAAATATTGTATTAAAATAAAATTGTCACCTTACGACCGAAACTCAATTGCCTGTCACAATTGTCAACTATATACTGACAAAATTATAATTTGTACTATTTTTTCTGTTTCATAAAAAAATTGTCACTACAAATTTGTCGAGGAATTTGTGACAATTTTCAAAAAATCCCTAACAATTCATTGTTGTAAAATTAACAAACGCAAACCGAATTTATTAACTTATGATGTAGGTTGGCGGAACAATAATCCGCAAAATTAAACAAAACTAAACACGAAAACGAAACGATTTAAATAACTCTCGATAGGTAGCCGGCGCGCATGAGCGAATACCTACTTCTTATTGTAAACAATTATAAATGTCAAATTCCAAAAAGGGTTGGTTTGTTAATTTTACACCGACAGCAAAAACAGTGCTGACACCAAGTAGCTCAGTTTGGGGGTGGATTTGGTAAAAGGTAGATTTTATTAATCGAACTCGATTAATAAAATCGAAATTAATTATAAACCTAATAAAAGATAGCACGAGAAGCGCGCGATCGAGGAGATAGAGGGATGTTACAACAGGAATGAGGTTCGTAAATTTTACCAAAAGGTAAAAAAAACTCCCAAGGGTACCAGCCACGAACCGAAGCCTGTAAAGACGATCAGGGGAACATCGTAGTAGAACCGCAGTCTATGTTGAGAATATGGAAAGACCACTTCTCCAAATTATATAACGGCGATGACGAACCGAATCCCGCTGTAAGGGAGATAGAACCACTCAACTTAGGCGACGCAGATCAACAATTCCGCCTACCCGACCTAGACGAAGTGAAGATAGCTATATCTAAACTGAAGTCAAACAAAGCTGCTGGAGCTGACGGCATCGCTGCCGAACTATTTAAAGCAGCAGGCGATGACTTGGCAGGGAGCATGCACCAACTCATCTGCAAAATATGTTCGGAAGAAAGCATGCCCGATGAGTGGAATCTCAGCATAGTTTGTCCGATACATAAAAAAGGAGACCCTTTAAATTGCGCCAACTACAGAGAAATCAGTCTCCTTAACATTGCATATAAGATCCTTTCTGCCGTACTATGTGAACGTCTGAAGCCGTTCGTCAACAACCTGATAGGTCCTTATTAGTGTGGCTTCAGACCAGGAAAGTCCACTATCGACCAAATATTCACATTACGGCAGATCTTGGAAAAAACCCAGGAGCTTCAAATCGATACCCACCATCTCTTTATCGATTTTAAAGCCGCGTATATGACAGCATCTATAGGGAAAAGCTCTACAGAGCAATGTCTAGTTTTGGCATCCCTGTCAAACTTATCCGTTTGTGCAGAATGACGATGGAGAATGCACGCTGCTCTATCAAGGTCGGAAAAGATCTCACCGATGCATTTGATGTCAAAAAAGGTTTTAGACAAGGCGATGCACTGTCATGCGACTTCTTCAACATCGTTCTAGAAAGAATTGTGCAAAACTCAACCGTCAACACTAGAGGCACAATCTTCCAAAGGTCCATCCAATTACTCGGATACGCAGATGATATTGACAAAATTGGAAGATCAAAGCGTGATGTCAGTGGAACGTTTTTGAGCATTGCGACGGAAGCGAAGAAGATGGGTTTAGTGGTCAATGAGGGCAAGACCAAGTATATGCCGTCATCAAAAAAGGACATTGAACAACGACGTCTTGGACAAAACGTCACCATGGACAGCTATAACTTCGAGGTAGTTAAGGACTTTGTCTACCTAGGCACCGCTATAAACACAGGCAACGACACCAGCGCTGAAATCAAACGAAGAATAACTCTTGCAAATCGCTGCTTCTTTGGACTTAGAAGGCAATTGAGAAGTAAAGTCCTCTCTCGAGCATCTAAAATCACCATCTATAAGACACTCATCATCCCGGTTCTCATTTATGGCGCTGAGGCCTGGACCCTGTCAAAGAAAGATGAGAACGTCTTAGGATGCTTCGAGAGAAAAATTCTTCGGGTGATTTTTTGGTCCCGTACGTATAGATGGAGAATGGAGGAGAAGATATAACGACGAACTGTTCGGGCTGTACAGCGACACTGACCTAGTTAGCAGAATAAAAGTCCAACGGCTTAGATGGCTGGGTCATGTAGAGCGAATGGACATCAACGCTCCAGCCCGGAAGGTCTTCGAATCCAATCCCGAGGGACGGCGCAGTAGAGGAAGACCGCGACTCAGGTGGCGCACTCAGGTGGGTGAGGACCTCAACCAACTTGGCGTGCGAAACTGGAGACAGCTAGCTAGGGACCGAGCTGGCTGGAGACGCATGTTGGTTGAGGCCCAGGTCCGCCCCGGACTGTAGCGCCACCTTAAGTAAGTAAGTAAGTAAGTAAGTAAGTAATAAAAGATACTACACAGGGGCGTAGCAAAAATAATGATGAATGAAAATAATGTACTTAAATAATAAAAAAAAACGGAAATTTTTTTCCCAATTAAAATAAAAATCAAGATCAATTTTTCACCAAAGAAAAGGTTAAGGTGTTTTATTTTATATCTGGGAAATTTTTATAAATATAGGGAGAAAACTCAGAATTGTTTCCAAAAAAAATGTTTACAATTTAAATTGATACAAAGAACAAAAAAAAAATGAAAGAGAACAATTGGTTGTGTAACAAAGGACATAAAGAAAGGTCACCTTGGGAAAGTTCCCGAAGAACAAAGGAACAAAGGTCGCGGGTCACACAATCTCGGGAGACAAAGAAATCGACCGAAAGGCTATGGGTTAAATTTTGGTTCTTTATAGCCAACCACAAATTACCAGAAAATACGGACGCACAAAACTCACTCGAAAGAAGATAAAAAATACTTAGCTTCTTTTGCTTGCCAAAATAGATCCTGCCTCTTCCTTTTCCTCTCTTCTCAATAACGCCTTCCTCAACAATTTTATGTTTATTTTAACAATTTTTAATCTTATTATCACCCAACGCAATAACACAATTTTTCTTCTTTTCTCAAAAATTTTTCACTATCTTTTTTCTTTTCGACCTAACTCTTCTTAGCTTCTCTAAAAAAGTGCCATATTCATGGCGAACTTCCTTTATCCAAAAGGCCACGACAAGTATGCCATCCTACTCTGACCTTTTGTTATGATCTGGTTTTCTCTTTCGGTCTAACTGCGACACCCGGCTTTTTCGCTGGGGTGTATGCCGATTTCAAAAACCAGCCAAACCTTTGTGGTCTCTTTCACATTGGTGATTTGAACACCAACCTTGGCTTAATGGACGAGTTCAGTTCTTATCCGTCAAATCCAATTGGTATAAAAAGTAAACGAAAAATTAATGAATGTTCGCGAATAAAATCCCCAGCCCAAACCGGCCCAGTTTAATAACTTGAGAAAAGCGTTCTGGTAATTAGGAACCTTGGCATTTTTCAACCAAGATTGAAAGGCAGAATCCGATACGCAATTTAGACTCTAAACCCTTAGACTTCCGAGCAGACAATTTTAAGGGAAGGGAAAAACACATCGCAAAGTGACCTTACTTAGTATTCCGACACTTTAGGCTGGGCATTAAGCCATACTAATTTTAGGGTGGTGTGCAAATTAGAGAAACGATGCACACTGTCCGTTGAACATGGGTAAACTCTTCATGTTATTCTCCTTGTGTGGACCACCTGTCGCACACTCAATAAAGCCGTCTTTGTGACTCATCCGTCACACAATTATGCATTTTGTGACCGCCCGTCACAAATTTTAAAAGTAAGTTACTTTTTGTGGACCCTCTGTCACACAACTCCGCATTACCAATGAAAGACCTATTTTGTTTGCTTTTCCAAAGTACAATAAGAACGGGACACTGACTGATAGAAAGCAGGATTCAACTGAACTCTTAAAATATTTTGGAGCCGCAACGACGAAAGGAAGATTAAAAAAAGGAAAAAGGATATGAGATAGGCTAGTGAAACTTGTTGTGGTAAATTTTACCGCAACAATGACAATTATTTTATGATCCAAAATCTTGACAACTGTGGCAAATTCGACAACAATTTTACAAAATTGCCATTTTTTATGGGACAAAATTTAGACAACTGTCCGTTTTGTCATTTAAAAATTGTCACCTGTCACGTTCTTGATTGACAACGACTCCAAGTAATTATTTCTATGAATTTATACCACAAGACTGAGAGCCAACCTTTTTATAAAAATCAGCAAATATCAAAGACAGCAAATTTTTATATGACAGTGTAAAAAACTTTCTTGCGGATACCTTTTATTACTTCTTTATTACTTAACTTCAAGAAAGTTGAAAATGATTACTTTAAAGAAAGTTTCTATTTTATTTTCTAGAGCTCACCTTTCTGAATTCTCTGTTTTCGGCATTTTGGGTTGTCTGGATTCACAAAATTTCGAAATTGTTTTCTTCTCCATGCTTATTGAAGCGTCCATGCTGGGATGCGAATCACACTAATAACTTCCCATCCCGTCTGTCGATTTGTCATGCTTAAAAGGTTTGTAGGTTTACGTGTTTTGTTAAAAAATTTGTCAGTTGAATTATTCTTAAAAATTTCAAAATTACCAACAATATTTTGCATATGATGAAATAGTTTGATTTCAAAATTTATTTTTGTAAATGAGATTTTTAGTCGTAAACCAATTTTTATCAATTTTAGTAGCATTTCTTAAAAGTTTTTATTTCTAATATAAATAAATACAAATTGGATGAATGAAACTAATTTGAAGTCAATATCTTCTATTGTTCACGAGATATCGAAAACCGAACATTAATTTTTAACAATTCTGCGTAAGTATTGTTTTTTTGTAGATTTGAATTTTTTATGAAAAAAAAAATTACTGAAAAACAATGTTTTCTGTGAGATAAAATTAGTTTAAAGCCAATAGTTTTAATTCTTGGAAAGATATTTGAGTCGAAAGTAAATTTTACTAAGTTTAAGTATTGTTTTTATTATGTTTTTATTTTTTGTAAAAAAAAAAATGTCGATTCGATTTTTCTGAAAATTTTGAAAATAGTATTTTTTGTAAGATAAAAGTAGTTTGAAGCCATAATCATTTTCGAAAAGATATTTGAGTCGAAAATCAATTTTTATTCGATTTACCAGATGATGATTCTAAGAGAATCGTAGCGAATATTAGAATCTTAGCAATGTTAGGATAGAAATCACCCTATAGCGATCTGAACAACTTGAGTCTCCTTTTTTGAAAATCTTAATCATAATCGTAATGATTTTGAAAATGGAGTTAAAGAACTCCGCAGTATAATTTTTGAGTTGAACAGTTCAATTTTTTCTCCACTTTCTGGCGCTTTTTTATTCTTCAAGTTTAATGCAACTTCGAGTTTATACAACGCAAGGGCGGATCCAGACTTTTAATCAGGGGGGGTCACACACTTAGATGAGTTTTTAATCACAGCTTAAAAATGTTCTTTAATGTTTTGTAAAGGAAGCTAACAAAATTTAAATAACATAATGTGCATAATAACCTTACGTTAACACATTTCAAGGGCTAAAGTGACAACTTTAAATAAATTGGGTGGCGCAAAACTCCGTTGAGAACTAGGGTCTAGTGACTTATAACTCTCAACCATTCCTGTGTGCGAGTACTGTTGTCAGTGATGGAGGGGACCTACAGTTTTAAGCCGAATCCGAACGGCTAATTTGAGAAAGCACTTTTCATGACAAGAATTACTCTTGGAGAATTTGTCAATTCCTCGCAAGAGGCAGTACCCGCGTGAAATAAAAACTTTAGATGGAATAGGCAGGGATCGAACCCAAGACCTCTGGCATGACAGTCCAACGCACTAACCATCATGCCACCGGTACCACAGTGACAACTTTAATTATCAAATTATTTTAGAACACTGTTGTACAATGTACAGCAATTTATGATGACTCGCTACATATGAAAGCAATCCAAGATTCCAACAGTTTTCTAAATATGTCATATTTGAGAGCTAAATCACAGTGGTGCATTTTACCCAGAATTAATGTAAGAAACTGTTTGAAAAAGTAGCTTTTTTCCAAAAATAAAATATACTTTTCGTGTCTCCATTTCCATTAATGCGAAGAACGCTACAAAACTTGAAAAATCCAGAAAATGGGAGAGGATCTGATATAAAGAACTGTCGGGTTTTTTTCTATTATTACTATCCCTATCAGTCTGTTTACTCGTATTTTGATCTTAGTCAACAGAACTTAAAAATTGTAGAGAGACAAATGTTTGGTTCTTGAATTTAGCCCTTAGTTTAACAAAACTGTCACTTTTGCAGTTTTTGGGACATTTATATTATTGAAATTCGTGTTTAAATCTCAGTTCTAGATTCACTTCAAAAGCAGATTTATTTATTTTTTTAAGATCTTTTGTATTCAACAGAAAATTAATTTTAAAAGAAATAAAATCCACGACTGGGTCGTTAGAACTTGCTAATTTCTCCCAACAAGTAGGTTTAAAAATATTTCCTATATTTTAAAATGTACCTGCAAAAAAAGTTTTTCTCAAAAATTTAAATACCATTTCATTTCTCAAAAACTCTAAATTAACTTATTTTTTTTTTCGAAAATCATTTTAAATTTTAAATTTTGTCTTAAAAAAATATTTTTGGTAAGCACTAAATAAAGTGCTTATAAATATACATTTAAATTTCGTTAAGAAATGTTGACCCCTTTCTGAGATATTGAGTTTAAACAAAACTGAGATATCGAGTAAACAAAATTAATAGGTATTATTTTTTAAAATTTAAAAAAATGACTTTTTGATCATCAAAAATCATCATCAATTTGATCATTTGATCATCGAAAAGAACTTGCACAAAAAGAGAAGATAATTGAAATCGGTCCATTAGTTCTTGAGAAAACTTAAAAACAAAATAAAAGTTATGAGGGTTACCCTTCTTAAGCAATACCAAAATATGTTTCTTTTGTAGAAATAAGCCAAATTAAGAATACAAAATTTAGAGAAAGTTTTAAAAAATCACATATTTTAACAAACAAATTTGTATGGGAAGTGCTGTTATTTTTCCTATTAATAAAATAAAAAAAACGCCTTACGCTAATTAGCTGAAAATCTTAATTTCGATCAACACAATTGTTTGGACTGTAGGGGCCAGAACAGATAGACAGACGGACGAAATCGGGGTACCCACGTTTTTCGACTTCTCTACCATCGTAATTTCATGTTTGATTAAAAGCTCTAGTTCGATTTTTTTAACTAATGCAAAACTTGCTACATATTTCCTACATGTCACAAGTAAAAACCACTTTTATATGTGTCAAAAAAATTTAATAATAAAATTGAAGGCTAGTTTTAGGAATTTAAAGGCAACTAATTATCAAGTTGATGATCTCTTATTCAAGGTTTCTTTCTTTTAAGAACCTGAATATTTGTTGTTTTTCTTAGAAACAAATTTTATGAAAATAATTTAAAGCATGACTTTTTTTCAAATTCTAAATTGAGTGAAAACAATAATTTTAGTTGTTTTAAAAATTTTAAATTACTAACAAACTTTCAGATGAAATCTTTAATTATACAACTTAACTGTATAACCTTTTTGGCTCATATGATCCCCCCCTGGATGGTCCATTGGTCAAAAGTTGATGAATTTGTGATGTGTATTTGGAATAAGGCTGAATATCCAATTCATTTTATATTCGTGGTCCAGTCTTCAGTTAAAAGTAGTACTTTTAGAAACAAAGTTTAAGGAAGTAAAATACAAATTTTGTTTTCATATACACAGAATATATAATTCAAAATATAATGGGGGTTATATGCATTAACGCAATACGATTAGTTTTGAATTGAAGGGAATTCCTACAATAAAACAAACAAATTATCTCCCAGGGGGGGGGGGTCATGACCCTCATGACCCCCCCCTGGATCCGCCATTGATACAACGCAGTCCAATTCCGGTACACAAACGTCCTGCATTTCGTGAATAAAGTCTCGACTTCCAGGGAAATCTTTGTAATACGGTGTTGTGCATCCAATTTCCGTACACTGCATCAGAATTCCTCAAAGTTCTTACATTGCAGTTCTAAGATTCTGTTTGCATTGTTATACAAACCCTCAAAAGTTTTTGGGTTTGTCGATCGGAAAAGCTTAAAGTATTTACAGGAAAGTTTCCGCAGTAAGAGATACCGAGATTTCGTTGTTATTCGACTGCCAAAAGCGTCTTAATTTTCTTCCACCTGAGCTGAAGGACGTCTGAAAATACCTTTGCATTGTAAAAAAAAAACATTTTTCATTCTAAATTTTGCAAATCTATATAAAATGTATCCTACTTTAAACTTAAATCCACTTAAATGTAACTAAAACAATCCAACTTCTTAATCTTATTACAAACAGAAAAACAATAAAATCACAACACCTGAAATACAACATTACTAAATTCTCAATAAATTATATTTTAACAATTGGGTCAAAAATTACTCTTGAGTAAACAACATCTTATTCTTCAGAAATGCACACATGAAATGTAGTTATTTGAATTTGAATAAGATTTCATTTCATTTCACCACACACATGATTCAATCAAAATTTAGTAAGCTATGAACATCAATTATAAATACTTATGTATGTACATATATATTTCCAAACTTGTGGGTAATTTCAAAATCTTTGTCGACACCTTAATCCAATAAATTTCGAACTACCTTACCTACCTTATTCATCGAAATTAATACATTCAGTGCAATGATCCCTTTTAATTAAGTCTATATTCTGTTTGATAAGAGAAGAAATATGGACTTACTTAAGGCACTTTAAATTTAAAATAAAATATTGCCAAATATTAGTTTGCCTCAAAATATTATACAGAGTGTAACAAATAAAATCATAAATTGGATTGTTTTGATAGCATACTCGTAAATAAGGCCAATCATTATTTTGTACTTTTTGTTAAAAATCATAACTTAATTTATTATCTTTATGTGAAAAAGAATCCTTACTTTGAAAATCTTAATTTCGAAGTAATTTTTAGTTATATCATCATTTACAAAATAAAAATAAAAATTACAATAAAACTTTTTACAAATTTGCTTGGGCGTCAAATTTTTCAAAACCAAATGGGATCTTAAATTTGTACATTTATCACCGTTTCAAAAAAATCCATCTTAATGTACAAACGTTCGGAATATCTTTCTTTTATAGGCCATGTCTCAGATAATGCAAAAAGGACTTTTAATCACTTTTAGTCTCTGTATCGTGTTCCAGGCAGAACTTCTGGCCACCAAGAAGAAGACCTCTCTTGGCTTACAAAAAAACTTTATATTGACGACTGATATATGCATCTTCTCAAATAGTCAAGCTGCCATAAAATCATTGGACTCTATCTTAATAAACTCAATAACAACCCGAAACTATCGATCATCTCTTGTGGAGCTGGCAGAAAACTGCATAGCTGACGAACATTCCAAAAATGGAAATGGAATTTTACTTCGTTGGACAATAAAATGAAAATCAATATACCCTTAACTACGAGTACTTGCAAGCTTATGCCAAAGCATGATACCATAAAGAAAGCGAATCACAGATGGTCTAATACAACCACTTGTCGGACAACTAAGCTAATTTTACCAATGCTTGATGCTAAACGCTGAAAGCAATTCATTTCTTTTGGTATAATAGATAGACCTCCTTTTGGATTTGGAACTTCTGAAAACGATTTTATACAACAAAAAATACATTTTTTCACGAAACATCTTGGACCCAAATAACTGATGATTGAAAAAGACTTAGGAGTTCTTACTCAGATTAAGGTTTTTTGAAGAAAGCATAATTTTTGTAACAAAAATCTCTCTGGAACAGTATGTTCCGTACTGTTCCAATTTTTGTTAGTATTCAAAAATCGTTTATGACTTAATTTCTTTTTTCATTCAAAATTTTAACAAATTCAAATTGTTCCAAAGATCTATGAACAAATAATGAAACAACAAGAAGCGAAAATACGCTGGAGTTTTTCAAATTATATTTTTTGAACATTCATAACATAAAAACTTGTTTCAAAATTAGTTTAAAAAGATCATAGGCTTTGTTTTATAAAATTGACTGTTTTTATTTTTTTTATTTATTTATTTATTTATTTCGATATGGCTATACACATTAAGATATAATATCTTATAAACTAGTGATAACCTAATAAGTTTAACAATGTAAGCAATGAAATAAAAAAAAAAGGAGAGAAAAGGAAGATAAAGTTGTAGGCAAAAATTATACAATATCTTATATATAAAAATGAATCGCTAAATGTGTTGGTAAGCGCATAACTCAACAACGCCTGGACCAATTTGGCCAATTCTTTTTTTAAAATGTTCGTTGCAGTTGAAGGATGGTTTCTACGTCGAGAAAAATTCGAATAATTGCCGGAAAAACCATAAGAACAGCCCTTTTCTTTTTCCCATACAAATGTTTTCTAACTAAAACGTAGTCGACTTAAAGGATTTGACTTCAAGTCATGTCAAATTAAAAAAAAAAAAAACAAAAAAAAGTATTGATGTCGATTTGCCGGTGTACAAGTGTTGTTTTTCTTGGATTTTCTGTTACCCAATCTACTCAGTTTGCTTTTGTCAACTGATAAACGACTGAAACAACTTCTTATATCATTTTTAGTTAGTGTTTAGTGACAAAATAATTTATATTTGATATGCCTCCTATAAGACGAAGCAATTTAGGTAGAAGAACCCGAAATGCTACAAACCAAGCTAATTACCGATCTAATCGTACTGCACAAGAACGTGACGACCGAATTGAACGTGAAAGAATTCGGAAATCACAAACGCGTGAAGCGCGAGCGCGACATTCAACTAATAATCGCGTAAGTTTGAATCGAGCAACAATTGAATATTAGCAACAATTCGCTCACAAAATAAAATTTTGCGATGGCACATACAAAATCTTTGGAGGCTTTAGACAGAACCTTAAAAGATCTACGAAGTAATAATAACAGATTTGGTGGTGCAATGATTTTATTAGCAGTGATTCCACAATCAACGCCAGTTGATGAAATCAATGCATGTCTAAAGTCCTCCAATTTGTGAAAACATGTCAAAGTACTTCATTTAAGCAAGAATATGCGTGTCGAGTTGCAAAATGATAAATCTGGAAATGGAAACATATTCTCTAAACAACTCATTGACATTGGTAATGGCAAATTTCCTATAGACATATTGACTGGCTGCATTAACTTTCCTCAAAGTTTTTGTCAGTTAACTCAATTAAAAGATAAACTTATTCAGAAGATGTTTCCAGATGTTTCTCAAAATTACAGAAACCATGATTGGTTGAGCGAACGAGCTATAATGGCTGCAAAAAACATAGATGTAAATGAATTAAATTTCAAAATTCAAGGACAAATTACAGGCGAATCGAGGATATATAAATCAGTTGATTCGGCTCCTAACCAAGGTGATGTAGTCAACTATTCACCGGAATTTTTGAAGTCGCTGGATTTGCCAGGATTGCCACCTCACAATCTTTAATTAAAGGTTGGATCAATAGTTACAATGTTGCGAAATATCAACCAACCGCGTCTTTGAAAATAAAAATAAAAAATAAAATAAAAAAATTACTAATCAACGTGATAAAAGGAACTTTTATACTCAGAAAAAAGTATAAAGGAGAAGATGTTCTCATACCGCGTATCCCAATGATTCCGACTGATGTGCCATTTGAGTTTAAATGACTGCAGTTTCCAGTGCAGCTTGCTTTTGCTATGACCATAAACAAGTCCCAGGGGCAATGATTAAGTGTTTGTGGTATTAATCTAGAAAACGCATATTTCTCACATGGTCAATTGTAAGTTGCCTGTTTCCGTGTTGGGAAACCATCAGATTTATTTGTCTATGCGCCAAGTAATCAAACAAAGAACATCGTATATCAAAAAGCACTACAATGATAATAAAACTGATTTCTGTTACATAATAATTATTATTCACATGATTACTTACTTTTAAATCCTTATATATGTTTCATTTAATTATTTTTTATTCACAATGCCCAATCACCAGGGTGACGGTTCTGTTCAGGAGAATTTTTAGCCACGACTATAAAATACGTAGAAACAAAAAACTGCCACATTACAAATCTTTATGACAGGACGAAGTCTGTCGGGTCCGCTAGTTTCTAATAAAATTTAATGATTGTTTGGAAATAAAAGGAGAAATGAGAGAAAGAAGAGATAGGAAGAAAGCAGGAAGATGTGGAGAAGAAGAGGAAAAAAGAAGCTATAATCACGGTTGCCACTTGAAAAAAAAATTGCATGACCAAAGCTGAAAATAAAAATGACCAATCGTACCAAAAAAGGACCAAAATAATTTGTGTCCGCAATGGCTTTTAACTTCCCATAGAAAGTTTTTGTAATCGGTCCGGTAAACATTTACTTTCGACTATTGGCTTTAAGCTAATTTTATCTCACAGAAAATACTGTTTCCGACATTCAGTAAATTGTGCATAAAAATCCAACAGTCAGTTTTTTTCATAAAAAATTAAAATCTACAAAAAAAAAGTACGCAAATGCTACGATTTGGTAAAAATTGGTTTTCGACTTAAAATCTCGTTAACAAGAACAGATATTGAAATTATTATTAATTATTTTTTTTTTTAGAATAATTCAACTAACAACTAGCAAATAACGAAAGCCTACAAACCTTTTAAGCAAGACAAATCGGCAGACGGGATGTGAAGTTATCAGTGTGGAACGCACCCTAGCCTCATTTTTTTTAAGATCACAATATGTTAACATTATGTCAGGAGATCGAATACTATCGCTAAATAAAATTCATATAAAATTAATTCAAACAAATTTTTTGCAGACCAAACGCTATGGTTATTTTTGTCATCTTGACGCTCTTTGGCCAGCATTACATTATTAATGGTACCCAAATTGAGTCTGCCTTTCGTTTTTATCAAACTTAATTCAACAAAATTCCTCTGAGCAGCAGCTGAGCTTTGAGGAAGTAACATCAAGTTATAAACGAACTAACTTAAATTTTGAAAACAATAGGTATTCATTTTAAGCGTTTTTATGATAATTGAATTTTTCCCAAAATTCTTTAGGTATGTATTTTATTTTTGAGATTATAAAAGAGAGTCGAGTTATTTTTTTCAATTTCTTAAAAAAGGGACCAACTGGAATAAAAAATTACCATGCGACCAAGTGAGAAAATAATGACCAAATTTGGTCGTAAAAGACCAAACTGGCAACCATGGCTATAATGGTTAAGACAGGAGAGAGAAGAAAAGAAAATTAAGATACTGATAAAAATTGACGTAATTGGGATTTAAAATTTGTATTGTTGTTTATTCTCTTGATATGGCGAGGCAAAGAATTCCACTTACGTGTAGCATTAATAAAAAATTGGCGCTCAGGTGTTAGGGAGGCATATCGGGGTTGAATCAACTGGTCAGACCTAACTGAAGAAGCCCTTCTTATTCTCTCAAAAAGGTAGGGTGGTTGGTGTGTAAGCAGGACATCGGAAAACAATGATAAGGTACGAAACTGAAAATAGTTCTCTAGTGGCATGTGAAGTAAACTATTTGAAAAATGAGATACTCTGTGGTATCTACGAAGGCCATAAATGTATCTGATGATGCTGTTGAAAATGACGTTAAGCTTTCTTTTGCATGCAAAGTTACAACTCGAAAAAATTTCGTAGCAATAGGCCAAAATTGGAAGAATTAAACTTTTTGCAAGCATTGCACGCGTCTTTATAGGCGTATAAGCCTGGGAGACCCCAAGCATGCGTAATACTCCGTATGATTTTCCAACTATAGCGTTAATATGCTTATCCCATCTCAAATTACGAGTAAAAATGACTCCAAGATTCCGAGCAGAGTCCACATATTTAATAGTTGCATTGTTTAAAATAATTTGTGGGAAGTATGACAAATCCAGAGCTCTTTTAGATATAACTAAACACTTAGATTTAGATGGATTTAATGTCAGTAAATTAATCTGTGCCAAACCTGATAGTTTTTCAAGGTCCTCATTTAAGCGGTAAGCAGTAAGCACCATCTTCAATAAGACCAAGATCGCAGCCGAGATACATCTGTACATCGTCAGCATACATATGTAGTGTGCAGTTATGAATTACGGAGGGAATGTCGTTTACATATAAAGAAAAAAGTAATGGTCCCAGAATAGATCCCTGTGGAACTTCACTAGTGGTTGGAAGAAAGTCAGACAACCTGTTACCTACTTCAACTGCTTGCATTCTTCCAGATAAATATGAAGAAATAAGTTTTACTGCATCAGAGGAGAAGTTATAATGCTGGCGAAGTTTATTTGCGAGTTTGCTGTGAACCACAGTATCAAATGCCTTCGAAAAATCAAGGAGGACTAAAAAATTAACTTTATCGCCATCCAATTCTTGACGGAAGTCCTCTATGACATCAAGCAGAGCAGTAACACAGCTATGCTTCTCTCGAAAGCCACTCTGTCTTGGTTGTTCTCCTTAAGGAACGCACCTATTTGATTTTTCAAGATCCTTTCAAACACTTTTGAAAGAAAAGCTAAAATGGAAATTGGCCTAAATTCGCTAAACTTAGCATTTTTGGGTATAGGTATAACTTTTGCCAATTTCCACTCAGAAGGAAACTCTCCAGTAGTAAGGATAGTATTGAAGATATGAGTGATATACGGCAACACAACGGGAAGTAACATTTTTAAAAAGAAAGGGTGCATTTCATCGAGGCCTATGGCATTTGACTTTACTGAAAGTAGACTTTCAACAACTTCAATACTGCTAACACCTGTGAAGCCAAAGTTGGAGGAAGTATTTTGCGCTGATAAAATTTGAACTGGAAGCACAGAGTTAGATAGAGAAGTCGTCAGAGGAGTACAGACGAATTTTCTATTTAAAAAGTTACCATCAACATTCTCGATATGACTATGTTTTGATTTACCAAGCCCAATGCTACGCAGATTACTCCACAGCTGTCGGTTATTAAAGGCGTCGGTATTAAGTTTACCTGAATAAATCCTAGTCTTGGCTGAACGAATTTCCATCACAACTCTATTGCGAAGTGACTGATATATTTGTCTAAGTCCAGGTAAACGACACATTTTCCACGAAACGATACATTTACTCGAGTATGTTTTTGAATGAAACATTTCTTCTTTAAAATTCTTTCGGTCGAACGTATAAAATTCTTTACAAAGTTATTTGAGTCATATAAAATACAATACTTCAAAGAAATCATCAAAAACATTTCAAACAAAAAAATATAATTAAAAGTCAGGAAATTATTGTAAATTGAACAAATCTTCAATTGTCCCCAAGATCAAGAATCAAGATCACAGCACGAGTCTAAAATGGTAGTTCCTTTCATACTTTTAAAAACAATTTCAAAAATACTTTAAATTTGTTTTGGGAATTCACTCCATCTTTAAAAATTAAAAATTTGCCTAATACTAAAAACCTTAAAATCGACTTGGTTAAAAGAGATCCAAATCTCCTGATCCGCAAAATTAATTGACGATATCAATAAAGTTCAAAGTACATATAATTTTCGGCATTATTCACATTTCAAAATTTCCAAATAGGTGATATTCCAGTCAAAATTAATTTTTGACAACTTCGATAATTTTTCATACTGATAATATTTAAAGGTTTAGGCTACGAAGGAGGTCGAAATAATTGTTTTTTTGTTCAAAAATTTTACAAAACAAATAAGAATTACAGAAACGAGATTTTACAGATACACTACTTTATTGTATTTCAGAAATGTGACTGTGTAGGGTTTTTGCGATACTTTCTCTTTTTTTAAGGGTCTAGGAACACTTCAAAAATGAAAAGTGCAAAAAAAGACGTAAGAATGTCCAAAACGAATGTATTTTAAGTCAATCGGTTCAAAATTCTCTGGGTTATGTGTCCGGACAGCTAAATACGTGTAGTTTTTGAAATGTTGAGTAGAAGTAAATCAGGAATAATTTTGCAATACTTCTAATAGTTTAATTTAAAAATCGTGTGCTCAAAAGTTTTTCCTGGCTATAGTATTTCGGAACAACATTTTTCAGGTCGATTTTTTGAAAAATCTAAGAAATTCTTCAACAAATGGAATTAAAATAAACTTTTTGTTGCACCCTGTATTTTGATACACTTTGAACTCTAAGACACATCTTCCTTACAGTTAATTGAATTGAATCTCAGCTAATTTCATTGGAGCATCATCTTTATATATTGAATCTAAATCCCAATATTTTAGTACCTATGAGACGTAGGTTTCTATGAAATATGTGTCCAAAAGTCATCAAATCAATTACAGTCCATCCCGAACATAACTCTTTACACACTCGAAAACATCTTCGAAATCTTCGTCCATATATACATAAGTGAAACATAATAACATAACTCTCGATACATCCTGTTGCTACTGTGTCGATAAACTCCACCATATACAAGCTTTTCCTCTTCTCCATATATACCAAGAAGGACTCCAACTCAAGACCACAAGACATTTCAAATTAAATCCCTTCAGCCATACTACCTCCAGGAACTATACTGTATAAATGTACCTCTCTGCCTACATTCGTATAGCCTTTATACTTAAGTTTTGACATCAATTCAAAATATTGTTGTCATACGGATGAGTTGCTCTAGATCTATTTGTTTGTGGCAGGATACGTAAGTTGTGCCTAAAAGGATGTGCTCGTATCTTGTTCAAAAACGATACGATTGATGATGACAAAAAGGAAAAGAAAGGAAGGGAAGGGAAAGGAAAGAGTAGTGCGAGTACATCAGCTAACAACGATAGATATAAATTGTCAATTTGCAATTTGTGTGTAGATAGTTTTATTATCCTGTTGATTATTATGATTAAAGGACTTTCATTAAATAAACACAACATTTTAATTGAAATAATTCAACATCAAATCAACTGTTTGCGTGTTATTTTGCCAGAATAAAGGAAGTACCCCATCATCCTCTCTTTTAGTGCGATGTTGATGGGAGAATTTTTTGCACCCACTTCCTTACGCACCACAATCTTTTAGACGAATAAGAAATAAGAGTCTTGGTAATACCACGATTACAATTCGTAATTGGTATCTCATTAGCAGTGGTTTTGTTTGGATAAATTAATCTGTTTTTCTTGGCTAAGCCTTCAAAGGACGCAACCTACTATCAACTTTTGTATAGTCCTATTTCCACCCCTCCTCTCCTTATGAACCACCAGAGAAAAAGGACGATGATGGCCATAACAGCCTGCTTCGGTTCGCCTTCACTCCACTTTCCCTGTTATCGTTCGACAACCCATCAGAGGGTTGGCTTTTAACGATTTAATTGATTCCTTAGATTTTCATTTTCATTTTGTGTAGGTTTTTGTTGTTGGCTTTTCAAGGAGAATAGTTAACTATTATGGCTTTAAGGAATTTGGTCTACACTGGCGCTGTAGCTGTAGCTGTAGCTGGGGCTGGATTCTGGCTGGCTTCTTGCTGATGGCGAGCTAAAATTTGCTGGGTAAATGGAAATTACATCGCGAAAGTGAAAGAAGATATTTTATTATGATAAAAAGCTAAATATAATTAATGTGGGAATCAAATGTCTTGAGGATTTTTTTTTATGCTCATTAATTTGGTATTTGGTGTTGA
The DNA here is from genome assembly GCA_920104205.1 of Eupeodes latifasciatus. NCBI lineage: Eukaryota > Metazoa > Arthropoda > Insecta > Diptera > Syrphidae > Eupeodes > Eupeodes latifasciatus. The sequence continues at coordinate 15,441,592 of OV049926.1, forward strand.
TTAATAGTAGAAGGTAATACCAACATAATGTTGAGTATAATGGAAGAAGTGATGAAAGGAGATTTGCATAACAATAAGGCGGATTTTTGAAAATATTTATGCCTGAGTTTAAAATATTTGCACATTTTAATAGCCCATTGAAAGATGCTTTTAAGATTTGAACTTATCATGTTCAACGGATGATGGTCCACATTTTAAAATATGAGGGAGATAATTCAAAGAATGGGCATGCGCATGATAATCTTTATAGTGCTTCCATAAATTCAAGACTATTGAATACTTTAAATGTGAAAAAAGCAATTTTTTGAAGAGTATAAAAAGAGTAGGAGAAAAAACGGAGTGCTGTGGCACACCATAATTTATTTTGTAATCAGACTTAAATGTAACAAAAAAGATACGAAAAATTTCATTGACGAATGAATTTATACCACCTTGTCATTCCTTAAGGTAATGTATTTTGTGCATACATACTTTTTTGAGTTTTATTGAATCGGATTTTATTTAAAGAGCTTGAGAACTTTAAGTAATAGACAGTAATATTGTTGAATACATTTCTCAATTCTTAAATCTGGTATTTATATTTTAAATATGACTTCTAAAATGTGAGCCCTGCAGTTTCGATTTACTGGATTAATTTTAACAATCGGGACTTTATGATCCGATGAGTGATGAATCACAATCTAAATATATAAAAATCCAGTGTCATTTGTATGTTCCCAGTGAACTCTTTACCAAGTCAACCAATTTCGATGAAAGTTGGCATTTTATGTGTAATTTGGTCTAACTTGAGATATAGGATAGTTTATATTTCCATTAATGGTCTTAATAATTTATAATTAACAATAAACTGATGGTCAATGTTGATGTTTGTTATTAATCGTAAGTTTCATAAGTCTCGAACAGCGCCATCTGTTTAATCAGATTTTTTACAGAAAACTGTCGGACCATCTATCGTGAACTTCTCATAGATGGCGCCACGTTGGAATTTGAAATTTCTTTTTCAACAACACGTGGTTATATGTAGGTTAGATTAGGTTAGTTAGGTTAGGTGGCTGTCCAAGATGGAAACGGACACACTTAGGCCAGTTTAATGGCCCATTGTGATACCACATGAATCTTAAGGCTTCCTCCTAAGCTCAATGGAACCAGTTTGAGTCCCTTACGAAACGTGAGAGGCTGATTATGCTGATATGATTTAGATCGTTTAGATCGTTAAAGAAGAATCCTCCTAGGTAATTCTTGCGTTTTCGAGCCAGAGCAGGGCATGTGCAGAGAAGATGAAGAACTGTTTCTTCCTCTTCCTCGTCCATACAGCTTCTGCAAAAGTCATTTGAGAATACGCCTAATCTCGTGGCGTGCCTTCCTATTAGACAGTGTCCGGTTATGACACCTATTATCGAGCTTATATGCGATCTGCTTAGAGAGAGCAAGCACCTTGAACGTTTTAAATCCAGTGTTGGCCAGATGTTTTTTGTGACTTGACACGTGGTGATGTTGTTCCACCTGGTGCCTGCCCTCCTCACAGCATCTTGCATTAGCAACAGTTTACAAGTAGCGATTGGTATGCCAGTATTTGCCAAACGTGGTAGGATGGGCTGTACTGTACCGTTCCTGGCGAGTTCATCTGCCTTACAGTTACCTGGAATGTCTCTATGGCCCGGCACACACCCAGCAAAGGTGAATATTAAACTGTTGTGCTATCTCCATTAGAGATGATCGACAGTTATGGACTGTTATAGAGTTTGTAGAGACAGAGTCCAGAGATTTGATAGCGGCCTGACTATCTGAGAAAATACGGATATCAGATGTTGATATCACGTTTTCTTTAAGCCAGGACAAGACTTCTTTTATCGCCAAAAGTTCCGCCTGGAACAAGCTACAATGATTGGGAATTGCACGTGGTGCAATGTGATATTTTGATCGATCTATAACTTAACATCGCTTTTTCTGGATTATTTCTCATTTAATTTCATGTGCTCTATATAATCCTGAATATTTCTTTTCAACTACTTAATTGAAAAGGAGTGGAATGGCTACAGCGTTACAAAGGAGTTCAATCATAATTTGGGATGAGTGTACGATGGCTCATAAATATTCACTCGAAGCATTAAACAGAACTTTGCAGGATTTAAACAGTAATGACAGACTTTTTGGTGGAGCTATTCTACTATTATCTGGTGATTTTCGGCAAACATTGCCAGTGATTCCTCGCTCTACTATTGCTGATAAAATCAATGCATGTTTAAAACAATCATTTTTATGAAGAAACGTCGAAACACTAAGGTAAAAAAAAACATGCGAGTACAACTCCAAAATGATCCGACAGCACGAGTATTTTCTCAGCAAATATTAGATATTGATACCCAATGCATAAGATTGCCAGACAATTTCTGTACTGTTGTTGAAACTAAAAATGATCTGATCGAGAGTGTCTTCCTAGATATAATAAATACATAATTATCTTAATCACAATTGGCTCAGTAATCGTGCTATTTTGGCAGCAAAAAATGTTGATGTAGATCTAATTAACTACCAGATACAACAATTATTACCAGGCGATATAATGTCGTTTAAGTCAATCGACGCTACTGTCGATTAAGACGAGGCAGTGAATTTTCCAATTGAATTTTTGAATTCTTTAGACATATCAGGAATGCCACCACACAATCTTAGGTTGAAAATTGGATCACCGATTATTCTTCTCCGTAATTTGAACCCCCCTAAACTATGCAACGGTACACGTTTGGTAATCAAAAAAATCACCGGAAATGTTCTCGAAGCAACTATTTTGACAGGAAAGTTTCAAGGAGAAATCGTTTTGTTACCACGCATTCCAATGATACCGTCAGATTCTCCAATACCATTCAAAAAACTGCAATTTCCTATCCGTTTAGCTTTCGCGATGACTATTAACAAATCACAAGGACAAACAATGTCTATTTGCGGCTTAGACTTAGAGAATCCAAGTTTCTCTCATGGGCAATTATACGTGGCCTGTTTACGTGTAGAGAGACCATCGAGTTTATTTGTGTTGACAAAAGACAGGCTGACCAAAAATATTGTTCATCGATTGGCACTTCAGTAAACTTTAACTGTGATTTAATTTAATTTTTGTTAATTATAGTATTTATTAATAAAATAAAATTAAAGATGTTATGTAAATTAGTGTTCAATTTTGTCTATTAAGTCCTTCCTTAATTACTCAGCCACAGCAACGCGTGGCCGGGTCTGCTAGTCTATATCTATATATACTATAGAAGAAAGTCGTGTTAGTTACACTATTTATAACTCAAGAACGGCTGTACCGATATGGCTGAAAACTGGTGGGTAGATAGTTTAGAGCCAGGAGACGGAGATAGGATACTGTTTATCACGTTCGACAGCGTTCCCGTGTGATTTGACATAAAACGTCAGTCACTATAAAACGTGGTATAATAAAAAAGAATCAGACTTGGAATAACAAAACTCAAATGACAGAAAAGTGAATTGAATTATAAAAGGTGGTAAACCAAAAACGCATCAGACTTGGAATAACAAAACGCGTATCTTGAACAGCTAAGAAATTTTGTCTATGAAAGAATGCGCGAACATTTGAGTTGTGAAATAAATTTTTAGGTGAATTGAAGTGAAAGTAAGACGATCAAATCTTTCCCGACAAAGCCGTAATGCAAAAAGGATACGTAACACTGCAAATGAAATGACTGAAGAAGAACAAGAAATCACACGTGAGCAGCGCCGCGTTTATATGGCTCGACTTCGTGCTTCTCAACCACAAGAGCTGCCTTAGTGGTAAAGTGATATTGCCATTGTTGACTCCACCACCTTAGCCATTGTACCATTGCCTTGTGATGAAACAAATGAAACGTTCATTAGAAGCACTTAACCGAACAGTGGAAGATTTACGCAATGACTCGAGATGTTTTGGAGGAACAATGCTTTTACTGTCTAGCGATTTCCGCCAAACACTGCTAATAATTCCAAGATCTACGGCTGCCAACGAAATAAACGCTTGCCTCAAGTAGTCGAATCTATGGCGCCATTTGAAGAAACTGCAGCTGACAACAAACATGAGACATCTGGTTATTTATTGTCTTTAAGGCGGAACAGTGTTCGCAGGGTCAGCTAGTTAAAATTAAAGTTTCTAGTTACTTTGCCAATAAAATTGAACATTTTTTTGTATGGCCCAAGTAAGAAGAAAACGCTGATATAGTGCCTTTAGATGGAACATTCGCTTTACTATGGAACTTATTCAACAATGCTTATCCTTATCCCTATCTACTATAAGTTGAGTTAAACTTTCCATTCAAATGATTATATTGGTCACTCGGGCGTATACGCATTTTTTCTTGATTTTGGAACATATTTGTCCATACAGAGGCCCTATTATGTAACTCGATTCTATAATGAAATTGTTCGAATTCGAAAAATTGGTACTATGTATTTATTTGACTACTTTCGAACAAACGAGAATCGAATAGTTCTTGTAGTGCCAACTATATTCTTATGAACTTTCGAATAAACGAGGAACTACGTAACTCGAAAGCAGAATTCAAAACAAGGCAAAATCGAAAATAATCACTCTACATCAAATGTGTTTGCGAAAGAAGTTTTTTTTGTCAAAGTGTTAGCAAAATGTTATAAATTATTAATATGCAATATGCAATTTGAATTTGAAAGTTTTTCATTCAACTTTTTGTGTTTAATTATTTTACCACCCCAATTACACCGGGAATTTGTGATTTTTGCCAAAAATTGCGTTTGGACTTTCGTTCCTCTTTCACATTCATTTCAAAATTCATCATCAGCGGGCACATGACTCTTTCGATTGAAGTCAAAACTTCGGCAAGTATTTTTGACATGGTTTGCTGTGCACGCCCAGCGTTCTTGTCACCACCGATGTGGTCATGGTTTTGATAGCCTCTTGTTGCCAAAAACTTCATTGCTGCTGATAACTTAATGATAATCGGAACAGCATTTTGTCTTCTGCGAGTAGTCATGTCTGATGATATGGTGTTAAGTGAGAACGTAAATCCGTCTTTAGAAAGACGATAGTTCTTAACAAAACTAAAACAAAAGTAGGTATATATTTTTCATTAAGAATGCGTTCAAATATTCTACCGTATATAAAGGGTGTCCCAAAATTAACGCAAGATTTGAATTTGCCGCCATTTGTGCAGTGAAGTGTTGGCAACCCTGAATTTTGACAGCTAACAGTATAGGGTTATTAAAAATGGAGCGATACACGAGAGAACAACGTGTCTTCATTATTAAAGAATATTTCAAAAATAGTGAAAGCTTGGCGGCTGCAGTTCGAAAATTTCATACAAAATATGGTCGGAATAGTGTTTTAACTTCGTCAACTGTGAAGAGATTAATTGAAAAATTCATGGAGACTGGATCCGTTGGAGACGCCAAACAAGCCGTTCAAATGTGAATGTCGAAGCAGTGCGTGAGAGTGTTGCTGACAATCCAGGAACCTCAATTCGACGTCGTGGACAAGAATTGCAAATTTCAAGAACCTCTCTACAGCGTATACTCACCAAAGATCTGTGTCTTCATGCTTACAAAATTCAATTAACACAACAATTGAAGCCTAATGACCATGGACAGAGAAGAGAGTTCGTTGAATGGATTATTGAACATCAACAAATGGACCCTGATTTTTCGAGCAAAATCATCCCAAGCGATGAAGCACATTTTCATCTTGATGGCTTTGTCAATCGCCAAAATTGCCGCATTTGGGGTTCGGAGAACCCACATGTGATTGTCGAAAAACAAATGCATCCACAACGCGTGACTGTATGGTGTGGATTTTGGGCTGGAGGCATAATTGGGCCATATTTTTTTGAAAATGATGCTGGTCAAGCAGTGACTGTTACTGGTGCTCGATATCGCGACATGATTACACAGTTCTTTCTGCCAAAATTGGATGATATTGATGTGTCCAATATGTGGTTTCAACAAGACGGTGCCACATGTCATACAGCCCGTGAAACAATTCAATTACTGCATGAGACATTTCCAGGTCGTGTACTCTCTCGTTTCGGTGATCAAAATTGGCCTCCTAGATCGTGTGATTTAACACCATTAGACTTCTTTTTATGGGGTTATTTGAAATCACAAGTCTATGTCAACAAGCCCACAACCACCCGTGCATTAAAGGAGGAGATTCAACGCTGCATCAACGAAATTCAGCCACATTTATGCAGAATGGTCATGGAAAATTTCAACAAAAGAGTGCGCATGTGCATGCAAAGCCGTGGAGGCCATTTGTCCGATGTGTTATTCCATACATAACCCTATCCTATGTACTTTACGAGTCAATAAAAATATAACTATCAAAAGACTAAAAACGGTGTTTTCTATTTAATTCAAATCTTGCGTTAATTTTGGGACACCCTTTATAAAGGGTGCTCCAAATAACTTTTTTTTTGAAAATGCTATAAAAACATCGAGTGAAGGTTCGGCAGTGTGGCACGGAGTCTCCTGTTGAAACCAAATTTTGTGAACAAAAATTCGTTGAACTTGGCCCGATAACGATCGCCATTGACTGTAACGGCCACTCCTTGTTCATTTTCGAAGAAAATGGCCCAATTATGCCTCTGGACCAAAATCCGCACCAAACAGTGACTCGTTTTCGGTGTATCGGCTATTCAATGTATGCGTACGGGTTTTCTGTGCCCCAAATGCGACAATTTTGCTTGTTAACATACCCGCCAAGATCAAAATGAGCTTCATCTGAAAAGATGATGAAGCGTATACACAACCATATTCGTTCAGCGGAAAGATAAAACTAATTATCTGTGAAATCAGACTCATGTCTGAGTGTGTACTCATTCACGAAATAAGCACTAGTTAAAAAAAAAAAAACGTTCGATGGCGGACCCTATATGTGCAAACCTTTTCTCACTCAGCTCCATTATTTTGGAATTATCTCTTATTCTTTTTCTTTTTTCAACGGTGTCCATTTTTGTTATAAATTTTCTTGTCCAAGTATTTGATGTTTTTTTTGTTTTTAAAATAACTGTCAAACAACTCGATACTCGTTCGAAAGTAGAATTTTTTTTGAAAACAAGTTGGTATAACCGGCATTCGATTCTACTTTTATACGTAGTACGATTTGAAAGTAGAATCGGAAATGAGTTTCGAATAGAATTGAAAGAATTGATAGAATCGAGTTACATAGCAGGGCCCCAGTTCTACTTGAATACATCTTGAGCTATATAAATGTAATAACATTTCTAATCGGTTTTCCCCATAAAAATTGTTTTAAACCCGTCAAATCATCAAAAAAAAGTGCTTATTCAACCATTCGGAAAATTTTCTAAAGAAGATAAAAATAAAGTTTAACCTTTTAGGTTGTTCATTTAACTAACGTGTCCTTCACATCCAGTGCTCACCTTTAAAATACTATATTTACAAAATTACTCATGACTCTAAACTTTTAAAATAAAACAAAAAATAAACAAAACGATATGGAAAGCTAAAAATAAAGCGAACCGAGAATAAAACAGTATAATTAATCATTGTGTGCACGAAACACTAGAGTAGGTCGTCCTCGTATCCTCATATCCTAGTCCAGGACAATAATCTCATTCGAATTTAAACTTTTGCCTCAAAATTATGTAAGTACCCATGTTTTTGTTGTATGTATACGTTATGTTATGTTCATATGAAATTAAATGTTTCAAAAGTAATTTGCACCACTGCTGAGGCCAGAACTGAACAATGTTGTTTTCATCTGTGTAATCGTTATTTCCCAAAAAGTTCTTCCAAACACACACACACACACACCAAATTTAAGGTGATTATCCTTTTTACTAACGATACTTTGGTGGAGTGTAGGTACACTGTAGTACAGGTACACCCTAAGTGTAGTACGAGTAGGTATGTTTTGTAACCTTAAAACGATTAGGTATAGTGGTGGTAAAACATGTCAGGTACTTTTATGTTCGAGACCAAAATGCTCCTCAACAGGCGATAAAGAGTTAAGAAAATTTATGGGAAGTGTGATGATGATACTTTTTTCTTGTGTTGGATTTTATATTGTTTTATTTTTTAGGAAATTGTATTTTTTTCGGTTAGTTGACTTAAATTAAAGGTGAAAAGGTTTGAACTTATGTAGCATATCTCAAGTAATTACATGGTGTTAAGTTAGATTACCATTTGTTATAATGTAGGGATTTACTTTACTCAGGTCAAGAGTAACGAATTCATTATGTAGAATGTTGAAGTTTAATAGTTTGGCTTCATAATTTATTTGTCAGTCAAAACTTGTGCTATGACATTAAGTTTGTCACATGTCAGAACATCGAACTTCTGACTATTGGTGAGAATGAAAAGAGGTAAGGAAAATTTCAGGAAATTGCTTAACTCAAAGCATACAAAGTTGAAAAATAGCATGAAGACAATCCTAAGGCCATTAACGAATCACCATCTTCATGCCAATAAATGCCAATTTGGAACATGTAGTGGAAAAAATTGGGTCAGAAACGGTATAAACCCAAAGCTTAATACTTTTTAACTTCTCATAAGAATTTATTGTAATCGACCAGATTTGCCGAATTAACGCCCAATTTCTTCACAAAGTTCTAAATTCCCTTTAGAACTCGATCTAGTGAATCTCAGTTTAACGATAGAACTTAGTTTTTAAAATATTTGGAACTCGGGCATTTCTTCACTTCTCTAGAACTCGATCTAAAATCATCATCGAGTTCTAAGCGCTTAGAACTTGTTATTTTTAGAACCTAGTTTTAAAATGTTTTTGAAATTTTGAATCACCCGGCAGAATATTTTGGCAGACGTTTCCGTTTTTATATTCTTCAATTCAAAATAAATATTTCTGTTGCGCCTATTTTCCTTTCTGGTATGTATGCCTATTTTTATGCATATTATAATGAATTTGTTGTGCATTTATCAATAATATTCTTAGATAATATGAACAAGGACAATACGAAAGGAAGAAAACGAGAAAGCGGTAATGATGGTGATTTGCCCGCCAGCAAAAAACACAGAGGCGACAACTGGACTCAAGAGGACACGAACTTGCTGTGTAATTTGTTGGTAAAATTTGGTCAAAAAGGAATTCTGAACAAATAGACTAATGGCGCAACTAACGACATCAAAAAAAGAGAGTGGAGCATAATTCGCTCACATTTCAATACAGACCCAAAGGTCCGTTTTAATTTCATTTCCTGATCAGTTTTAACGTAGCATTTTCGTTCAGATAAAGACCCAAAGAGAAGTTCCTGCACTAATTGGAAGGCATAAGAAAATTGTAACCGCATTGCGTCAGTTTACCACTTGTGCAAAACAAAGTACGCTGCAAACTGGTGGGGGACCGGCCAATACACCACCCGTGCTGAAAATTGAAATGACCGGCGAAGTACTTCAATTGAAAAATTATTACGGTCATTTGCTCACAGGGTTGGAATCTTTTGATTCTGATGCAATGCCAACAGATTTCGGCCAAATGCCTCCAATTGTTGCTAACAGCAGTAAAATTTTACTTCCGCAACCAGGAAGAGGTAGTGACACTACCTTTTCCCGTAGTGAAGAAACAAGTACAGAAAATTGCCAAAATCTGCGTGAAAAAACGCCGCCATCTCAAACCGTCAACTCTTCACCGATAGCTGATATGTGTGCAGCTTTGTCCACAGAAGCCGAGGGTACGACAACGCTACCGCAGCCGTGTGACAACACCAATGTAGGACAAGACAAGGACAAAGGACAAGAAAAATATCAATTTTTCCCAACCAACGGTCAACGTCGTCGTCCGATACGAAATCAAAAAAGTGGCGTACATTCAGTTACTGTGGCGGAAATGCGTCAGCAAATGATTACAAAGGAAGAAAATCGCCTTGCAGAATTCCATGAATTGAGGATTAATTCATTTCGCTTGGAGCGTGCTGAGCGAATTTCAGAAATTCAGCAACGAAAAAAACTGCAAGAAGCCTTAGCAGTAAAACAAATGGAATTCTGGCAATCTGCAACTGATGCATTGCAGGAATTAATATATTCTTCGGTCCTATTGGTCACAGCCTATTGTAAAGTAGCCTAAAGCCTTCCACGATTAATGGACTATCCAACACAAAAAGAATTTTACAATTCGAACCAGTAGTTCCTGAGATTACCGCGTTCAAACGAAAAAACTCTTCAGCTTTATATATTAGTATAGAGTATAGATTTATTTTATATATTTATTAAAGAAGTCCCTTTTTCACAATGTTGCCAAAATATCTTCGCGAGCTGATCGACGACTTCGATGCTGACCACCTTCAACTCCCATTGGCCCATTCTCTATATCTCCTTCCACTATGCCCGTTCTCAAACGCTAAAACGACGTTTTAGTACTCCGTATTGACGTTCAACTACATTACGTCTTCGGATGATGCGGGATTGGTAAACTTGCATCCGTTGATTATTGGCAATATCCGGGTTGTTTGCCGTGTAAGGGGTTGCCAAATAGATGGTATTTGCATACCCAGAATCACCAACAAGAATATATTGTCCATACCGCCCCTGTTCAAATTCTTGTCGCACAGATGAATTTTGAAAAATCGTTTGATCGTGAACTGACCCTGCCCAACGTGCGACTACATTCAAAACCTTTAAATTGGCAGATGAAATGGTTTGCACATTAAGCGAGAACCAACCTTTCCGATTTCGAAAAGCCTCACTCTAAAATAAATAGTGATTAAAAGAATGCACATTAGCACATACACTTTAAAACCTCACCAATTCTCCACCCGGCGATTGTATTTTCACGTGAGTACAATCAATTGCTCCAATTGTTCGTGGAAATCGCGCAATATCATAAAAAGCTACAGCAGCTGCCCTTAGTTCTTCTGCATTTGCCGGCATTTTGACGAAAGAGTGTAGGTGACGTAACAATGCGTTACAAACTTTTGGGAGTATACGACAAACGCTCGTAGGAGACACATGCACGACATCGGCAACAGTTAGTTGCATATTTCCACAAGCCAAGAAACGCAGAAAAATCAGCAATTGTTCTTCCAATATATAACGAGTCCTATATAGCCAATCAAGTATGTACATAATATACTATGAAGTTTACATATGTATAATAAATTTATTACAAATTTTACCGTGGTTGCGGATGTTGAAGGTCTTCTGCCACTAGTTGAAGGACTGCTAAAAACGTTTGTTTTGTTAAACGGAAGCGCCGAAAAAAATCGGTGTCGTTAATTGTTGCACGTATTGGCATTCGATAAATACGCCGTTCTTCTAGGATATCGTCCATAAAAAGGAAATCATTAAAAATAAGATCCATTTTCGTAGGATATTCGCTATTTATTGTCTTTTAATATATTTTCCGAAAATTATTAGAAATTCAATTCATTTTCATTTCGCTCGTTGAAAAAACGAAATTATAAATAAACCGAGTTTTAAGGCACTAGACCCCCGAATTTGAGGGTCTAATTTTATCGAAGTTCTAATTATAACAAAGTTCTAAATCGAAGTTCTTACGCGTTAGAACTTGGAGAAGAAATGACGTAGAACTCAAATGAGTTCTAAAATTTCACTAAACCGAGTTTTAAGGGCTAGAACTTTGTCAAGAAATCGGGCGTAAAGCGGCATATACATTGTTCAAATGCTTGTCAAGCATGTGAGAGTGTATTAGTAAATTTTGTTTGACGTGTCATATACACACATCATGCATAAGCTTTCAATCATTTATATTTATTTTAATTTTGAGGTGAATAGACGTGCGGTTGTTTTATCGGGAAAAATATTTTTTGCGAATTTGATCGTTTCATTTCATTTAAAAAATATAAAAGTTTGATCAATTTGGAATATACATTATATCAATGATGTCTATCTGATTGAAGAAAAATCAAAACATTTTGATTTTGCTTCAAGCATACACACATTGTATACGTGTTTCATTTTAACTAATACTCTGTCACATGCTTGACAAGCATTTGAACAATGTATATGCCGCATAAGAGTTTCACAATTTTGATGTTTTAAGGTTACTAAAATCTAAATCAATTGTTTAGTATTTGTGCGCGTGTGTACGTATTTTCCTTAGTCGAAAAACACCTGATCTTAAAGTTTTCTTTTACATACTATTTTCTAGTAATGTATACAGTTTAAAATTTTCATGTGAAAAACTAATAATGTCAATAACCTAAAGATTCGTACAGTCTGACAATGCACTTTTGAGCATTTACTTAATTACTTTGGTCCTCATCCCTATTAAGTACGTGGTTGATCCCTTATGATACATAGGGCTTCAAATACTCCTACATATTATAGCTTTGCGGTTTCCGGCTACATGTATGATTCCCTCTAGCTCACCTCCAATCTCGATGCTTGCTTCTCGATTGTTCTTTTTTAAGTGCTTCTCGGTATCCTGACTCTTCTGACTTCTTGAGTGATTGAATTAAACTGCAATGTGGTCATAACCTTTTTGAAGCCTGTGTCCAATCCACTGCCACTTGCGCTTTCGTGAAATAGTGTCAATGGGTCAATATTCAATATAGTTTTTCATTGGATATACGACTGAGTCAGAAAACCGGTAAGATTTTTCGTAGAAACCTATTAATGAAGGTCTCAATTTGAGGGAGTAGTTCCTTCGAATAATGGACAACATCCCTAAAGCAGTCTTAGATTTCCCGATTCGGCTAACGATATCTTGTTCGGTTCCGTCTTCGGTAAAGATAATACTTCCAAGGTACTGAAAAATCTTCTCCGTGTCGTGTCAAAGCTGCCCGCAGCACATCACTTATCTGGTAATAACAATAAAAGAGGCTGGGATGCGACCCACACTGATAACTTCCCATCCCGTCTGTCGATTTGTCTTGCTTGAAAGTTCGTCTATATGTATCATTTTTTACCAAATTTGCGTACTATTTTTCGAAGATTTTATTTTTTTATGAAAAAACGGACTGTTGAATTTTTATAAAAAAAATTACTGAATATCGAAAACAATATTTTCTGTGTAATAAAATAAGTTTGAAGCCAATATTTGTAATTTTTGAAAAGCTATTTGAGTCGAAAGTAAATTTTTACCAAGTTTTAGTATTGTTGTTTTTTAGGTTTTTATTTTTTGTAAAAAAAAACTGTCAATTCGATTTTTCTCAAAGTTTTATCAGATGTCAAAAACATTATTCTTCGTTGCACAAAATTGTTTTGGAGATGAAATCATATTTTAGTCGTAAAATTTTCTGGTTCTTGAACTATGTACGACGAAAAAACGTCGCGAACGTTCGGACGTACCGACATACGGACATACGGACATAGGGACGTACGGACGTACGTACACACGCACGCATAGACATCTTTCTAAAAATCTTTTATTTCGACTCTAGGGACCTTGAAACGTCGAGAAATGTCAAAATTTTCAATTCGACAAATCAGACCCATTACAATAACTTCCTATATGGGAAGTTAAAAATTGAGGACAATATGCAGTTCTATATAATTTCACATTGAACTTCAAACTGTTCTGTCAAGCTACCTTCATGTAAGACATAACATTTGGACCCCTCATAAGTCGCATAGCAAATCTAATAAACTCCCAGATATACAATATGTTCCTTTCACCTTTTAAGCTGGTCCTCATCCAAGATAAGCATGGAACCATTTATATTTTTTTCCGGGTTTTGGTTTAAGTGCTAAACACCAGCGAGCTCTTTGGTTATCCAATAGAGAGAGTTCTGAGTCGAAGCTATTTGCGGTTTCTTCTAGTTTTTGAGTGAGAGCGTTGGTGTAATTGTGATTCTCACGTCTTTACGCTTACGGAGACCCTCTTAACTGCACCAACTATAGAGGAATCAGTCTACTTAACATCGCCTACAAAATCTTCTCTGCCGGTAATATGTGAACGTCTAAAGCCAATCGTCACAACCTGATAGGTCCTTATCAGTGTGGTTTTAGACCAAGAAAGTCCACAGTCGATCAAATATTCACATTCGTCTACCTAGGCTTCGCTGTAAACGCAGAAAACAACACCAGCGCTGAGATCAAACGAAGAATAACTCTTGCTAATCGCTGTTTCTTTGGGTTAAGAAAGCAATTGAGTGGAAAAATCCTCTCTCGAAGGACCAAAGTGTCGCTATATAAGACCCTTATCATCCCCATCCTGCTATACGGTGAAGAAGCATGGACTATGACAAAAGCGGATGCTTTACAGCGACGTAGACTTAGCCAGAAGGGTAAAAGTCCAACGAGTAAGATGGCTGGGTCACGTAGAGCGCATGGAAACCAATGCTCCGGCCCGGAAAGTCTTCGAATCCACACCCACAGGACAGCGCAGTAGAGGAAGGCCGCGGATCAGGTGGCGCGCACAAGTGGAAAGTGACCTCACCCAACTTGGAGCGCGGAACTGGAGACTTCTAGCTAGGGACCGAGCTAGATGGAGAAGTGTGTTGGATGAGGCCCTAGTTCACACAGGACTGTAGATCCACCTTAAGTAAGTAGTAAGTAAGTAATTAAATTTTGTATGGAGTAAAATTACATGTCAACCTTTTGTTTTACAAAATCAAAATGTACATACATACCTTGTTACCGATTTCTAACCTTAAAATAAGTAAACCTGTAATAAGACATTCCCAATGAAATTTCTCAAGTTCTTGAAAAGTAATTTAGTTCCAAAGATCAAAAAGACATTACTATCACCTCCCTATGTCCCTCTCTATAATTATTTCAAATTAATATTATTCAGTTTTTGAAGTTTGATTTATTGTGTCTGAAAAAAAAAAAGAAAAACTGTTGCAAAATATTTTTCACGCTAAAATGATTTAATTGAAATTTTCCATCATTATTATTATTTGAAAAGTTTTGTGTGGTAGCAAATATTTTTGTTATATCCCTAAAAGTATAGTTACCAAAATATATATATATATATATCAAGGTAGAAGTATAATTTTGAATGAAGTACAAGTTTATGGTATTTGAAATGAAAATTCCATCTAGATTGAAATAATTGAGATATTTCATAATAAATTCAATTCAATTTTATACCATTTTTATTATTGAATAAGGATGTCGATTTCTTATGTCGATAATATAGAGGAAGGGTATAGGAGTGTTTGATAATTAAATCAAGTTAATGTTTAAGTTGTTTTT
Organism: Eupeodes latifasciatus; assembly: GCA_920104205.1. Lineage (NCBI taxonomy): Eukaryota > Metazoa > Arthropoda > Insecta > Diptera > Syrphidae > Eupeodes > Eupeodes latifasciatus. The sequence goes on from OV049926.1 coordinate 15,456,688, forward strand.
GATTTTTGAATGGAATGCAAGAAGAAGATGAGGAAATACGAGTAAGTTACTTTTATAAATCTGAGTAATGAGTTTCTATCTATATTTCATAGCTAACTGTTTAGGAGGGGTCAAAAGAAAACAAACTAACTAAGTCCTTGGCTCATATTAATTGATTTCTAAACCATCAGATGTCCTGTTTTAAATTTCATATCTCTTTAAAATGTCATCAAAACGAAAAAGGGCTTATGTCTTTTTTTATGATTTTTCAGTCGAACCATTTAAATTTTTGAAAAAATATTTAAGAAAAACTGTAATGCATAGAAAGATGAAAGTCAAACCAAATAATCAAGCATTTTTCCCCTTTTATTAGTATGATACTATGCTCGTTGCTGCGTCAAAATTGGAAGTGGCACCATCTTTCAAAAATCCACACAATATCTTGGATATGCAGATGACATCGACATTATGGGAAGAACCAAACGAGCACTGATGGGTGCCTTCTCTAATATCGAGTCTGAGGCGAAGAAAATGGGTCTTGACATTAACGAGGACAAAACGAAGTATATACTGTCGTCAAATAGAGTCGATTCACACCGTATACTTGGTCAAAACGTGACAATTGACAGATATAACTTCGAGGTGGTAAACGAATTTGCTTATCTGGGCACTGCTGTTTATTCTGCAAATAACATCAGCGCGGAAATCAAACGTAGAATTACCATTGCTAATGGCTGTTTCTTTCGCCTAAGCAAGCAATTGAGGAATAAGGCCCTATCGCGAAGTACCAAAGAGACACTGTACAAAACCTTATAATCATCCCAGTCTTGCTGTATGGTGCAGAAGCATAGACCCTCTTCCAGGCGGATGAAGGATCTCTTGGTATCTTCGAGAGGAAGGTTCTGCGTACGATCTATAGTCCGGTTTGTGTCGACAGGCAAAGTAACATATGGCGGAGCTATACGAGCTGTACAGGGACTTGTCACTGGTCAAAAAACTGCGTGTTCAACGCTTAAGATGGATCTAGTGCATGTCGAGCGAATGAACATCGAAGTTCCAGCCCGTAAGGTATTCAATGCCAAGCCTGAGGGAACAAGAAGCAGAGGCAGCCCTCATCTCCGGTGGAGTGATCAAGTTGAGGCCGACGCACGTCAACTTGGTATTCAAAACTGGAGGCAGCAAGCTAGAGATCGAGTAAGCTGGCGAAAGTTATTACTTGAGGCCCAGGAGCACAATGCACTGTAGCGCCAACTAAAGTAAAGTAAGTATGATACTAACATTTCTCAAATTAAATTCAAATACATGTTTTATGAAGTAGTACCCGTAGCGTGATGGTTAGTGCGTTGGACTGTCATGCACGGGGTCTTGGGTTCAATCCCTGCCTGTGGCATCTAACTTTTTTCACGGGTACTGCCTCCTGCGAGGAATTGATAAATCCTCCAAGAGTAATTCTTGTCATAAAAAGTGCTTTCTCAAATTAGCCGTTCGGAATCGGTTTGAAACTGTAGGTCCCCTTCTTCCCTGACAACATTACTCGCACACAGGAATGGTTGAGATTTGTAAGTCACTTGGCCCTAGTTCTCAAAGGACTGTTGCGCCACATAATTTATTTATTTATTTACATGTTTTATGAGTCATTATGACCAAATTTTCTCAACTAAGCTCGTATTTTCGCAGTATTTGACATGAAATGGCTTATGTATTATTATATATAAGCCAGTTTTCCAGAATTTGTCTGGTTCTAATATAAACTTACCTGTACATAGGTCATTTTGTCTTTAGTTAAATAATACATAATCATTATTTAAGACTCTATTCAATTTAATAATCTTTTATTTAATAGAGAACAAAATAAAACAAAAATCATAAAGCATCACATACACATTAATGATATGACTAAAAAAAACCTAACTCGATAACTTCCTCTTCAGCTTCTTCCGTCAAATCCGGATGATAATCGGGTCCGGCAAAGGCAAAGGCTCTTATAAAAGCTGTGAAACTGCTCATCAATTAAAGGGAGCAGTTCAAGAAGATCTTATGTTTTTCGCCTCGTAGGGGTTCAAAGTACAGTTTTTCTGCGTAGTTTACATCTAATTGACAGCATCCTCGTTTTCTGATGTTTACCACTTGAAAAGGATCTTTTTTCATTCAGGGAATTTTTATAATAAATTTAAAATGTAGCGTTTCATGAAAAACGAAGCCAACTTATTCCAGTTAATTGTATTGTTGTCTTCATCAACTTTTCGGAAAATGGATTTGTTTTTAACGAGTGACTCAAAATTAAGGAAATTTGACTGAGACATCTCAATAACTTCAAATCAAGTAGATTCTGGAAATAGTTGTAAGTGAATTTGCGATTTCTTGGTTTCTTGCCTTTTTGCTTCTTACGAATATTTTTTTTTCTTCGATTGAAATCAGACCAGAAACAAACGCTGATATCAGATTATAGTTTCCAAGACTCCAATACTAAATAAAAATCGCTTTTTGATTAACTGAAGTAATCTTTCTTTTGCAATTCCGCTTGCAATTCATCAAAGGTTGGATCGATCTTGCAGGGGGACAGCCTTTCCAGTGCTGGAAATGTATTTTTCTCCTAAATTTCGTTTTTGGAATCTTACCTTTTTGGATTCCTTAGTTCCCAAACGTATGTTGTCGACTTGTGGACTCGGGACTTTTGAAGCTAGATTTTTTTTTTAGTTTTGAAGCCATGACTTGAATATCATTTTCAGAAAAAATTTCTGGCGATTTGGGAAGCTCGACGTCAGATTCGGGAATAGAAATATTATCTTCTGATACACAAAAATCGAGATCCCCAATGTTGTCATCGCTAACTTCTTAAAAAAATGAATCGTCTGACATCATTTCGGCTGTTGCAATATTTTTGAGATTTGAAATGGTTTCAAGAGACATATCGGTGACACAGTTTGAAGCAGTTTTATTGTAAACAACTGGATTGAAAATGTCATTTTCTGCATTTTATTTGATGATTCATTTGATGTTAAACTTTTAGATTCCGGGCTTACATTCTTAGAAGCCTTCAAAAGAGCAAACCTAAGAATGTCCCGAGCTCTTTTCATTTCTGTATGTATATATTATCATTTCACTTACAATAACAAAACACATTTTCGGAAACAAAAATTGTTATATTAGAACTTTATTTTTCACAACCGTACTCAATGCTTTCACAACGAAAATAATAATGACTAACGTTTAGTTTACATTAGCCGGTTATCCCCTTGAATTTAGCCAGACTACTAGATCGGAGAAAAACGGTTTAATTGAATTTAAAAGATAGTTTTTTTTTTTCAAAAAATAAATGTAAAATTCACAAAAGAATTTCATTTTTAACTTGAAAAAATGGCTTATGTCCACATAACAAGAAAACTATTAAAAATCTGTTTTGGAAAGCAGGCTTACGTCAGCAAAATTAAAAATCCTAAAAGAAAAATACGGCATAAGTACAGATAAGTTTTTTTTTCGGCATACTTTTTGTTTTGGACAAGTGACTTAAAAAAAAAATAAATCGGGTGGCGCAACAGTTCGTTGAGAACTAGGCAGGGGCGTCTTTAGACTTTTGGGGGCCCTGGGCCCAATAGGATTTGGGGGCCAAAAAAAGTAGGTATAATATATTTTTTTTAATTCTTAAGGGTAAAAAAATCATTTTAAAATTAATTCGTGTGTTTTTTTTAAATATTTTTACTTTTTAAAAAACCTAAAAAAAATATAAAGCAGATATTTTTGTACACTTTTATAAATTTTTTTTTTAATTTACCTTCAATAGTTGAACATTTTCCTTTATAGTTGATTTTTGATAATTTTTATTGTTTTTTTTTTGGTTGATTTCTAATGTTTTTATATTTTTTTTTATTTGTTTTTTTTTTTAGATATACATATATGTAGGTTTAAGTATACAATAAAATATTATTGAAGGCATACTTTTCTGACTTTGTTAGTGGCAAAATCATGAATTAAGTTATCAAATTCAATTTCCTGCAGTTATTCATTTTCAATTGATAAAATTGACAAGCTGTTTAGTCTATCTTGTAGCATTGTGCTTCGAAGTTAATTTTTTATCCGGTTCAATTTCGAAAATGAACGCCCTCCACTGCAATTTGAAACCATCAAAGATACAAACATTCTACAGGCAGTTTTTACATTTGGAAATGTGTTCCCAATTTCATCCACTGTAATTAGACTGTACAATTTTGATATTTTAATAAGATCATCATTTACATCTTTATTGAATTCTTTTAAATACTGTACGAGGTGCAGGTATTCTACCTCCAGTTCTTCTGCATTAACATCTCTATGGTATTTTTTTGAAAACTGTTGGCAAGAATTTTGGAACTCCAATGAAGTCAAATATTGCAATCGACAAAAAAAGCCAAAATGCATTAATTTCTTGATAGCAATTTTATTTTTAATTGAAAAGTAATAGTGTCAATAATTGGAAAAAAAGTTGATATTTTAAACTTTTCTTTCCCAATTAGCTGGACGGATCAAAATATGTGGCACGCGAACTTCGTACTATTTTTCGTTGCATTAAGTCTTTATAATTAGCATCCGGATTCTCAGTTTTGGCACACGCTTAAAATTTATCACAATTCTCCCTTAGATCATTTATGAATGACAAAGAACATAGTTTGAACAGAGAGAAAGAAAGAGGAAAGGAAACAAAATTGTTCTATCCGACTCATCAAGGTACAACTCATCATTTCGCAACTCATCATGGGACAACTTTGTGTTTGTTTATGGAGTTAGTTGAAAAGCCAACATGTGTGCAGAACTGAAGAGTAGAACGAAAGCAGAGTTGTTAAAATAATTTTGACAGCGTGTGCAGGTGTATGATTAAAGATTCATGTTGCCAGAAGTTTAAGATGTTGAGGAGGAAAATTTCAACGGAACGGAGAGTAAAATGAAACTTGTTTTTGTGTTACTGTCTACTAACCTTATTTCGTTTTCTATATAATTCTTGTATAAATTCATTCATTTTGAGTTGGTGGATTTGGGGGCCAAATAATTGCGGGGCCCTGGCCCACCGGGCCCATGCCTAAAGACGCCACTGGAACTAGGGCCTAGTGACTTACAACTCTCGACCATTCCTGTGTGCGAGTACTGTTGTCAGGGATGGACAAGTGACTTAATTGAACTTAATAATGTTCTTCCTTTTCAAAAATACTAAAATTTTAAATTAAATTAAGGACAAAAGTTTTAACACTAACAATTTTTGTCGTACTTAAGACTGTATACCAAAACCAATTTTTTTTTTAATTTTGTAGTTAAGTCGTTTTGACAGAACTGAAAAGTAACTTTCCGGTTCTATAGAAACAAGCTGATAAAACAGAAATAAAATTATTTTTCCATATTCCTTGAATATTTAAAAAACTCTTTTTTTTGGCTTAAGTCGACTTAAGCCGTTTTGCATTTTGAACAGAGAATTCAGATTATTATCAGATCAACACAACTTCACTTTTAACAACAAGATGTGCAAAACCTCTTGTTGCACGCATTAATTTAAAATTTATCGAAAATTAAATTGCTCAAGACGATAAATACACATCTTTTACCGTTTATTCCTATAACCGACATAGATAAAAGATTTTCCAACCGCATCTCATTTGAAAAAAGTAACACATTTTTTGAAATAATATTCATTGTCGAAAAATCTTCTTCTATTTTTTTTTGTCTTTTAAACTTTTTTATTTTGTTTTATTAATATTTTTACGACACTACCTTACCTACCTACCTATAGCTGCCTGCCATAATGTAGATTATATTGCTTTGCTAAAAGGTGTGTTCTGTGTTGGCGAAAGATATAAAAATAAAATTCAACAGCTGCCATTGAACACCTGTGTTTGGATAATTTGCTGCAAAGACACACATAGTCCATATTCTTTTCAAAAACACTCATATCCCGACTACGCGACCGACGACGACCGCCTAACGATGCAAAATTGAAATCACTTTAACATAATTCGCCAATAAAAATTCATAGAATTCAATAGCTTCTTAGGTATAATGTGTTCCATCTCCTTAGATAATATGATGGTGGAATCTAGAGCTTGAATATACCTTTATCTACCTTCTTTGCCAAATATACAATCTTCAGCTGTTATGGGACTTCGGGACTTTTGTAGACGGTATATGTTGGCTTGGGAATCTATATAAGAGGCAGGTTTGCTATACACACCTTCAAAACGTATAGTCATACCAAAATTTCGTAACCACACTTCCTGGAACCAATAAAATTATAGCAATTTCTTTTATTACATCGATTGTCGCCAAGAAGACAAAAATATAGGATATGAATATAGACATACACTGCAGGTCATTTAAATAGGTACAAGCAAAACAAGCGTGTAATTATTTGTTTGGGTAGTTTTTTAATTCCAGAAATGTTGGGATTATTTTACTTGTTTTTGAAAAATTTACAGTTTTTTTTTAAATCTTAAAATTTCTTTTTCTATAAGTTATAACAACATTTTATGATAAGATAGAGTTCTTTTAAAAGTAATTAAATCTGTGTACTTGAAGCGGAACAAAATTGAGAGAAACAAAAGTAGGGACTTAAGTACTTTAAAACTATCTTGTACTATGTTATTGGTATTTAAAAGAGTAAAATATCTAGATTTGAATACAAGTACCAAGTTTTAGGTATTTAATTTGGCACTTAAACAATATCTCGAGTATTTGAAGTGAGGTGTTTCAAAGTACTGCTCAAGTACTTTAAAGATTCAATAGCCTGGTGCTGTTGTTTTAAAAAAAGGAATTACTCGTATTTTCTCAGTTTTCCGGTACTGCTTTTTTCAGAAAAGTAATCACCGGTATTTTTAACTTCCCATAGGAAGTTATTGTAATGGGTCCGATTTGTCAAATTGGAAATTTTGACATTTCTCGACGTTTCAAGGTCCCTAGAGTCGAAATAAAAGATTTTTAGAAAGATGTCTGTGCGTGCGTGTGTACGTACGTCCGTACGTCTGTACGTCCGTACGTCCGTACGTTCGCGACGTTTTTTTCGTCGTCCATAGCTCAAGAACCAGAAGAGATATCGACTTCAAATAAATTTTGTTATACAGATAATAAGGCAGAAAGATGCAGAAAGGTCTCTCATCAAATTGCGTGGGTGGTTTTTTTACCATAGCAGTTTAATATTTTGTATATTTTTTTTTGTATTAATAAAGTTCCCCTGAAGAAGGTAGCAACCCCTGCCGAAACTTTGGGAAAGTTAATGTAACGTAATTGTTTCATTGTAAAAACTATAGTGACCAAAAAAGCCGACGGAAAACTATAATTCCACTAATCACAATAAGTACACAAATTGGTTAATAAATTAACTCAGTTTAAAAATAAGGTGAACATTTTGGTTAAACCTAAATATCTCATGAACCAATGACGCTAGAGACTTGAATTAAATTTTACATTATATACTGTAACGTGATACAAAACAAGTATATTTTTGGGAAAAATCCAATTAATGTTTTTTTTTTTTTTTATAAATCAAAAAAACTGAAAAAAAAATTTGTCACCTCGAAAATCTTACGACTAAAATATGATTTCATCTCCAAAACAATTTTGTGTAACGAAGAATAATGTTTTTGACATGTGATAAAATTTTGAGAAAAATCGAATTGATAGTTTTTTTTATAAAAAATAAAAACCTAAAAAAAACATTACTCAAAGTTGGTAAACATTGAATTTCGACTCAAATATCTTTTCAAAAATTTTAGATTAAGGCTTCAAACTGATTTTATCTTATAAGAAATATTATTTTCAACATTATGAAAAATGTTGAGCAAAATCGAATTGACAGTTTTTTTACAAAAAATAAAAACCTAAAAAAAAATGTATAAAAGGTGTCAAAAATTGTTTTTCGACTCAAATATCTTTTCAAAACTTTGAGATATTAGCTTTAATTTACTTCAATCTTTCAAAAAATGTTGTTGTCAACATTCAGTAAAATTTTGAAAAAAATCGATTTGACAGTTTTTTGACAAAAAATTAAAAACCTAAACAAAATTTAACAAAAGTTGGTAAAAATTGATATTGTTTTCGATATTCAGTATTTTTTTTTATAAAAATCCAACAGTCCGTTTTTTCATAAAAAAATAGAATCTACCAAAAATAGTACCTACGCAAATTTGGTAAAAATTTATACATATAGACAAACTTTTAAGCAAGACAAATCGACAGACGGGATGGGAAGTTATCAGTGTTGGTCGCATCCCAGCCTCTTTTTTTTTTAATATTTGGGTGTAAGTTCCTATACTTACAAAATATAAAACGTTGAAGTACTTGAGCAATAGGTTAAGTTTTTGAGCAGAACTTAAAATACTGTTTGTTTACATTCTGTGTCTATTTTTAAAGGGAAAACAACCATGTACTACATTAGCAGGAGGAAGTGGTAAAGTAATTCTCAAAACGGAGTACTTAAGTTATAGTATTAGCACTGATACTTGTTCTATTAAGGGTTTATATTCTTTTTAAATTTTATATTTCTGATTGAGACTCTTTTTTACGGACCTGCAGTGTATGAGAATCAAAAAAGGTGAACAAATACCAAAAGTAGCCTATATAGGATGTATTGTTATTTATAACACCTACTTTCATAGAATAGACGATATGATATAGAAAAATAAAAATAGCGTTGGATATACATTTATGATGTATGTAGGTATGAACAAAATTGTTTGGAAAGTTAATATGGATTTCTTTCAAAATCGATTTATCCTGAATCCATACAATCTAACATCTAGCGTTACATACATATCTAATAGTATTAGGTATAATTAATAGCTTACTCATGGTGTCTACAAACAATTTAAAAATACACATATTAGTGACAGGTGTGAAAAAAAAAATGAAAAATTGTACAATTATCTTAAATTAAAACCATCACAAAGGTATTGATGAGGCAAATAGACCTCTTAGATAACGATTTGGAACATTAAAATTAATGCGAGAACAGAGTTTTAAAGCATAGATATTTCCATTAATTAGATTAACTATAAAAACAAAACATAAATAAAAACTTCTTTTCTCCAGGGTCGGTTAATTTATGAGTTTTAGACGGCTACTATAAGAAGAAGGCTTGTTAAAAAAAAAAACAGTCTACATGTATAATTGTATAATGTATATTAATAATGTTACTCTCTTAGTTTCTCTTAAAATAAGTTGAATTACAGTTAAAAACCTAGTATAAATAGGACTTTTGAATAAGGCCATAGCCAGTCATTTTTTGCATTATAACCTACCTCATACATTTTTATTCGAAGTAATTAAAATCACCCCATTGAACATATATTTCGGTGTTGTCTCTCATTTTTATCTGGAACATTTTTTAACATTTGGTGCCGAAACCCGGGAAGAGAGACGGGAAATATTTCGTTGTAGCAATGGAGGTGATAACGCGTGGTACTTTCCGAACATCGTTGACGAAAATTGTAAAAGCGGCGTCGGAATATTTGGAAACAGAGTGTCATTTAAATGATGAAAACGCGAATCGTTTCGAAGAATTCGAGGAAGAACTCGTAACTCTTACTGAACGTTTGACAGCGGTCCATGAGAAGCTTCGCGACGCTGATAAGCAAGTGGTGGCTAAGAATTTAATCAAGCCCGAAGATCAAGAGAGAGAGTTCGATAGGATGGCGGAATACAAGGACACGGCAATCACGCATTTAGCCAAGCTAAATAATCGCCTACGAAAATTGCGTCTCAAGCAAAACCCACTCAACAATCCAGCTGACAACATAAACCACAATAGTTCGATTCCCCTTGTTGCACCATCTCACAAAAGCAACATACATCTTCCAAAGCTGCAATTGAAAAAATTCGATGGCAATATGCGCGATTGGATGCCCTTTTGGGACCAATTTAACAGCGCCGTTCATCAAAATAATCAATTGTCGGCAGCAGAAAAATTTAACTATCCTGAGGATGTGCTGAGTGGGGCGGCGAAGAAAGCTATAGCTGGTTTTACTGCTACATGATCATGCTACGATGCAGCAGTTGCATTGTTGTTAGATCAGTATGGTGATACTGAAAAGCTAATTGACAATCACATGCAAACATTAATTTCTCTGAGTCCAGTTACGGTTAAATCAGATGTTGTGGGTTTGCGAAATTTATACAATCACGTTTCAACTTCTATACGTTCTCTTACATCACTACAAGTCGCTCCACAAAGATATGACGTCATGTTAAAATCTATTCTCCTACGCTGCCTACCACCCGATATGCGAGTTGATTACCACAGGAGAAAAAAACGGAGAAACGGATAGCGGAACATGTAAAGACGATGAAGCAGCTGCAGCAGAGACCAGTCAACACAGTGACGATGCTTCTGAAACGCAAACTTCGTTATATGGCATGCATGACCGTGGTGTGAACAGTATATTGCGATTTCTCAAGAAAGAGGTAGAAGCATTAGAGAGAAGCAGAGTCACCACCACCACACCATCAACACGTACGTATACAAAGGCATCCCCAACAACTGCAGCGAGTCTGATAGGAACGAAGTCGGAAGAGAACGAAAATTGTTTGTTCTGCGATTCTAATACTCACCAAACAAAAAATTGTGAATCTGTGTCTGTGCAGCAAAAAAGAGATCTTATTCGAAAAGACAACCGTTGCTTTCGTTGTGCAAAAAAAGGTCATATGTCCAGAAAATGCCGCAGTAGTAGGTTTCTTAAATGCACAAAGTGTGGTGGAAAGCATATATCATCGTTGTGCGAGAAAAAGAAAGAAATTAAAGAACCGAAAGACTAGATCAGTTATGCTACGAGTATGTGTGTGCAAAATTCCGTCGACTGTGTTTTTCTTAAAACGGCTCGTTGTATCGCATTTGGAAATAAAGAACAAAGCAGAATTTTGCGAGTTGTAATTGATGGTGGAAGTCAACTAAGTTTTGTTAAGGAAAGCGTGGCTAAAAAATTAAATCTTTTAAAGCAATAAAACAGTAAAATTGTCCGTGATTCCTTTTGGAACTAAGCAAAGAACACCAACTAAATCTTTTAAGAAAAATAAATTGCGAGTCCAAAGTCAGTACGCGGAAAAAATAATCGAAATTGAGGTTGTCGTTGTACCCGAGATTTGTGCCAATGTGCTAAGCGCTCCAGACCCACTTTGCAAATCATTTTGTGGATTAAAACTGGCTGATTGTGTCGTCGCAAATCTCGAAGTTGAGGAAGAGATTAGTCTTTTAATCGGTGCAGATCATTATTGGTCTGTTGTTACGGGGAAACAAGAGCGTTTATCAAGTAGTTTGCGAGCGGTAGATACGGTTTTCGGTTGGACGGTCCAAGGCACTCACCCGAATACAATGCGTGCTGAGGAAAGTAGCGTTGTGCAGCCGTTGGTAATTTGAAATGCCTGCAGCACCAGTGAGCAGGATTTTGCAGCGCTTTGAGCATTGGAATCCATCGGGATTTTAGGAGAAGCACCAGAGAGAGAGCGCCTAACCGAAGAAATGACAAGCAAGTATATCAAACGAGTCGGCTGTCGTTATAAAGCCAGCTTGCCATGGAAAGAGCCGAATGTTGTGTTTGACAGCAACAAAAGTATTGCGGTAAGTCGTCTCAATAGTTTGTTTCATCGTCTTTCTAGGAATCCTAGCAAGCTGCAAGAATACCATGACAGCATTCAAAAGATGGTAGTCGACGGAATAGCTCAATGTGTGGCACCAACTTCATCGGCAAAACGGATCATTTACTTGCCACATCGCCCCGTGTACAAAGAGGACAGCACGACAACAAAAATGCGGATTGTGTTTGACGCTTCCAGTCAGACAGAAGGTTGTCCATCTTTAAACGATCAGCTTTTGACTGGTGCAAATTTGTTACCTGACATTTTGAAGACGCTTCTGAACTTTCGGCTTGGCAAAGTCGGTCTTGTTGCTGATATAGAAAAGGCGTTTTTGCAAATCCAGTTGAACGAAACTGATCGAGATGCCCACAGATTCATTTGGTATACATCACCGCAGAGTGCATCATCGCCATATCAAGAATACCGAATGACTAGGGTCACATTTGGCGTCTGTAGCAGTCCGTTTCTTCTAACAGCTACTATCCGTAGTCATTTGAGTCAGGAAAAGAAGAGGTTTCCATGGAATTGCCAAATGCTTGAAGACAGTTTTTATATGGATGATCTTGTCATGAGCGTGAACTCTGAATCGGAAGGTGAACGAGTTTGGCGAGAGGCTACCGACATCATGAGCAGAGCTTCTATGAACCTCAGAAAATGGCATTCAAATAGTGCCGCTATTCGGAATGCAATCACAGCAGAAGACTTGCCAACACACCAGAAAGTTTTAGGCCTTATTCGGATGGTCTACAGCGACGAATTGTCCGTGCCTTTACAATCAGTCCAAAGTTTCATCGAACTTCATTCATCTCGAGGATCCAAGCGAAATATTTTGTCAACATTAGCTCGCACTTACGATCCTTTGGGTATAATTAGTCCAACCATTATAAAAATTAAAATATTATTCCAGGGAACTTGGAAGAAGAAGCTAAGCTGGGACGAGAGCTTACCAGACGATTTAAATTCCGAATGGGAGGACTGCAGCAGAAATATATTACAACTCAAAGACATGGCCATACCAAGATCAGTTTTCCCGGCAACATCAATGAGGAAGGTGGTTCAGTGTCACATTTTTGCAGATGCCAGCTTGAAGGCCTATGGTGCAGTTGCATATATCAGAGTGGTCGATGCAAAAGGGCAAGTATCAGTTTCATTTTTATGCTCAAAGAGTCGCGTAGCACCTATGAAGATGGATGGGAGCGATGAGCTCACGCTTCCGAAGTTGGAGCTCACTGCAGCATTAATCGCTGAAAGATTGTGCGAGTACCTTAAAAATTCCAATTAAAGAGTACTTTTTATGGACCGATTCCAAAATCACCTTAAATTGGATATACGGGCAGTTGCAGAAATGGAAACCATATGTCCAGACTAGAGTTGAAGAAATTCGCCGTCATACTTCCGTTGCTGATTGGAGTCACTGCTCAGGCAAAGACAACCCGGCTGATTTGGTTACAAGAGGGATATCTGGAGAAAAGTTGCAGTCATCAGCTATTTGGATCGGTGGACCTAGTTGGCTGAATGTTCCTGTTCTTGACACTTGTAAGAATATCGCAGATTGTCAAAGTCAATTGAGCCTATTAACACTGAAGAAGCCATCCGTGACCAAAAGCAGAAGGAACCGATGGAGGCCATCGTGAACTTCCAAAATTTTAGCACATGGCTAAGGTTGCTGAGGGTGACTTGCTGGGTTTTGCGGTTTGTTCGCCGCAGACAAAGTTTTGAGAAGTTCTTGACTGAGGAGGAGCTACACGATGCCGAGCTTTACTGGCTAAGGTATGTACACAGAACAAGTTATACTAATGAATACTTTTCTTTAAAGAAAACTGGCGTTTTGGAGTTGTCATCCAAAATTCTAAAGCTAAGTCCGTTACTAGACGACAATAGACTTATCATTATCAGAGTAGGAGGCAGGCTCTAGATGCTTGAAGAAACTTACGATAGTAAACACCGTCCTAGCTAAGATGAGAGAACGATTTTGGGTCATCAAGGGCCGACAGGTAGTAAAGAAGCGGATCAAGAGCTGCATCGTTTGTAAAAAGTTGTTTGGGCAGCCCGCTTCCCAGCCATTTGCGCCACTGCCACTACATCGAGTTACTTTAGACAGGCCTTTCAATAATGTTGGTATTGATTTTGCTGGGCCTCTTTTTTACGAAACTGGCGATGGTTCTTCGATGCGTAAAGCATATTTGCTGCTCTTCACCTGCGCGGCTGTCAGAGCAGTTCATATCGATCTAACCACGAGCATGTCCACTGATAGTTGTACCATGGCTTTGAGACGTTTTATAGCAAGACGTGGTACCCCATCCGCTATATACTCCGACAATGCTAAATCCTTTCGGCGAGCCTCATTTGAACTGAGAGGCTTCAATGATGTTCTACAGGGAGAAGGTCTGCCTGACTTTCTAGCGAATAGCCGGATAAGGTGGAACTTTATCGTTGAGCGAGCTCCCTGGTGGGGAGGCTTCTGGGAGAGGATGATAAGAACAATTAAGAATGTTCTCAAAACGGTCATTGGTAATGCCAAATTAAATTTTGAACAATTGAGAACTTTACTTACAGAGGCTGAGGCTTTGGTGAATGAAAGGCCCCTTACTTACCTTTCCGAAGATGCCTTGGGATCACCGCCTCTGACACCGGCACAATTCCTGCAAATGCGCACCACAACAACCGGCAAAAATCTATCTAAAGAGCTTAATTCTTTGGGCTTGAGAGAAGTGTGGCAACATCGAATGAAGTATTTCGCTAAGATGACAATAAGATGGCGAATCGAATACATGCAGCAGCTCAGGTCTTTTCACTCATCTAATCCGAAGACATCAAAGCAGTTACGAGCTGGAGATGTGGTTCTGTTGTATGACAGTGCTAAGCCACGTGTACATTGGGAGATGGTAATGGTTAACCAGACGTTTGAAGGCCGAGATGGCAAGGTTCGAGCTTGCGAGGTGAGATTTGCAGACAGACGATTAATGCGAAGACCAGTCCAGCTCCTTTATCCATTGGAGCTAGCGAATTCTGCCCGGGCCGCAGGATGTTAAAAAAAAAACAGTCTACATGTATAATTGTATAATGTATATTAATAATGTTACTCTCTTAGTTTCTAGTATAAATAGGACTTTTGAATAAGGCCATAGCCAGTCATTTTTTGCATTATAACCTACCTCATACATTTTTATTCGAAGTAATTAAAATCACCCCATTGAACATATATTTCGGTGTTGTCTCTCATTTTTATCTGGAACATTTTTTAACAAGGCTTTTTTGATTTTGTTCAGTTCTTAATTTGTGGCTACTGTAAGTGGAAGTCCATACTTGACAAGCATACTCAAAAATTAGTCTGACGAATGAGGTAAACAAAATTCCCTTTTAAATCAGCTTAATATTGAATTACAAGTCACATTAATATGTGAAGTGAATTCGAGCTTTCTATCAACCAAGACACGTAGAATAGATACCATTTTTACATTTAACAGATTTACGCCAGATAACATTCTTGTAATATTTATGATCTCAATCTCATACACTTGTCGATATTTAACAACAAATAATTTCGTGAACAACAAGTGTAGAAAGCTTTAAAATCAATTTGAAACTTTTCACAATAAAGCTTATTAGAAATGGTTTTAAAAATATTAACATCATCAGCATAGATAAGGCAGTTTGAATACGTTAAAACAACTGGACCCAAATGGCTGCCATGTGGAACTCTAGAATTAACAACAATAATAATACTTAAATTAAATAAGATTTGAGCCAAGCAATAAAGTTCACGCTCAAGCCCACCCCACCATTCTCATTTTCTGTAGCAAACTGTATGTGAAAGCTTATCGAATGCCTTGATGAAATCTGTAAGAACACAATCCGTTTGATTTTTGAAAGAATCTATATAGAACTCCACTAACTCCATAGAAAAGTTACAGTCAACAAGTGGGTCCTTCGAGAAACCAAGTTGGCTAGGACCAACAATCAATTTTGTATAATAACTTAATTTTTCGCAGACTATAGCTTCAAAAAAACTTCGGAATAGCCGATAATAAGGCCGATAAGACGAATAAATGAAGCTCTCCTCCAAAATTCAGTTCTGTAGGAATTGTTTCGAAATAAGTCATTATAATTCATGATGACAATTAAGCTCTTGTCATTAATTTAAAATTTTGCAAACTTCTTTGTCGTTTCTTTAAAAATTGTATGAAAATATTATTTCTTCAGAATGCACTGCAATTTGACAACTAGCAAACTCAGCTGTCATGTAAAGTTTCAATATATTAGATTAATATTTAACATTAACGAAATTGAATCACTTAGTTATCAAAAAGTTATTTAAATGATTAAAACTTATTAAAAAAACTGTGTGATTCAAACTCTCCTCCGCAAAGTTAACCAGGTATACTAACTGTTTACGCTACTCGTATTAAAGGCCTCCTCGAAGTCGATAAACAGCAGGTGTAGTGGTGCTCGATATTCAACGCACTGCTCAATAATGATCCGCAGGGTGTTGCTATGATCAATACAAGAGGATCCAGCGTGGAATCCTGCTTGTTTGGCATCAAGTGTGGCCTCAATCGAGGTGTTCTCTGATGCGTTCCATATGATTTTTGCTACTATTTTGGAAACGACAGGTAGAACGTAAATTCCTCTCCAGTTTTCGCACTTTGTAAGATCTCCTTTTGACGATCATTCCCTTCTTCCACTCATTGGGGAAGCTTTCGGTGGTCCAGCCTTTTTTTTATGAGCAGATGAAGCAGCTCGTTTGATGAGGTTGGAGCTTCTTCTAAAAGCTCTGCGGGAATTCTATCAAATCCTACCGATTTGTTGTTCTTAAGTGCTTTAATTGCGGCAACGATGCCATCTATACTGGGAGTTGCTGTGGGGATTAAGGGAATAGTTTGTTCGGGCGCTTCAGAAGGCATCGACTGCACGTTCTTTTCAAACACTCGGTTTTATTAAAGTTAATTGAATTTGTATATAAATGGCAACACCCAATACAATACTCTAAAGTCTAAACTATTTCATGAACTAATTTCTCTTATACTAAAGCTTTACATTTTGAATTAATATGTACTTAATATTTTCTTATTTCGCTTTCAATAAACCTTTGTTAGTTCCTTGTTAAATTCAATAGAGATTCAATGTGTTTCTTTTTAAATATCCTAACAAAGGTTATGGGCCCAGTCCTATGCAGTCTTAATTTATTTGAGTTCATAAATTTTGTTTGACCAGTTGTCGTGCTAATTTTTAGTTGATTGGTGATATTTGGTATTAAGAATGAGTTCATTATACCAGATTGACAAGTTAAACGAAGAGAATTATGATGGATGGAAGGTGCAGATGAAGGCTGTATTGGTTCACAGCGATCTATGGACTTACGTATCTGGAGCTACCATTAAGCCCGAATTATCTGCAACAAACGCATCAGATGTCGCGGAATGGGTAGGCAAGGATGATAAGGCACTTTCCACAATTTTACTAAGTGTAAAATCTTCGCAACTCATACACATCCGAAAATGTGCATCATCAAAAGACGCATGGAAAAAGCTAGAGGATATTCATCAACCGAGTGGACCAGCTCGGAAGGTAACTCTTTTCAAACAACTTTTATCTTTGAAAATGGCAGAAAGTGACTCCGTAAGCAATCACTTAAATAAATTCTTCGAAATTTCCGAAAAATTATTAGAAATTAATATAAAAATGCAAGATGAATTATTAGTAATCATACTTTTATCAAGTTTGCCAAAAGAGTATGAAAACTTTATAGTTGCCATCGAGTCACGGGATTCGCTTCCCACAGTATGTTCCATAAAGACGAAGCTTCTAGAAGAGGGAAAACGGCGAGAAGGGAATAGTGTGGATTCTAACGAAGCTGCATTTTTTTCACGTCACCAAAGTAAAGCTTCCCAATCAAACAATAAGACACGCACAAAGGCAAAGTGTTACAACTGTAAGATGAGGGGTCATTTTGCTTCTGAATGCCGTTCTCCAAAAAGCTCATCGAAAAGAAATACTACGTCATCATTTGCTATGTTAAATAGTACCGCAAATACTTCGTCACTTGACAAAAATATGTGGGTACTTGATAGCGGGCCACCAGTCACATATGTTGCGACAAAAGCTTTTTTACCATCATGGAGCCACATGTCGAGAACATTGAATTGGCTGCAAATCATTTCATTAGTTCTACGTGTGTCGGGACTGTCAAATTCTTTTATGTTTTATATGTACCAGAACTGAAAACTAATTTTATTTCAGTAAGCAAAGCCGTGGAAAATAATCATTCTGTTGTTTTTGGTGAAAAAGAGGCTAAGATTTTCGATAGTGATAAAAATTTAGTTATGCATGCGATTAATTGTGGTGGATTGTTTGTGCATGAAAATAAAAGAAAACCTATTTTATGCAGTATGGTAAATAAAGTAGATAATGGCCAACTTCTTTGGCATGCCCGCTTAGGTCACCTTAATACGAAAAGCATGAATCAATTATTTAGTAAAAATATGGTACAAGGTGCTAACCTAAAAATTATACCGAGTGTGTTGCAATGTGACATATGTTCCAAAGGCAAAATTTGTAGTTCCTCTTTCCCAACAAACAAGGAAATTATGACAAAAGGTTTGCTAGATATGATTCATTCCGACGTATGTAGACCGATGAAGACCAAATCGTTGGGGGGTGCAAAGTACTCTGTTTTATTCATAGACGACTTTAGCCGCAAAATATTTGTTTATTTTTTGAAGGCCAAAAGCGAAGTATTAAGCGCATTCAAGGAATTTGCGGCTGAGGTAGAGCGAGAAACTGCATGCAAAATAAAAGTTTTAAGAAGCGATAACGGTGGGGAGTACATGAGCTCAGATTTTTCGAAGTTCCTTTCTGGTAAAGGAATAAAGCGACAGCTGACTGTAGATTACACGCCTCAACAAAATGGCGTTTCAGAACAAGCAAATAGAACATTGGTTGAAATGGCTAGGTGCCTACTATTGAGCTCTAATTTGCCTGAGTCTTTGTGGGCCGAGGCGTTGAACACGGCGGTGTACATTAGGAATCGATCACCTACAAATCTTTTAAAGGATCGAACCCCATATGAAGTTTGGACGAAAGCCCTCAGTAGGACATATGAAAGTTTTTGGTTCGAGTGCTATAATGCTCGATAAAAGGCCAAAAAGGTCGAAATTTGATGCTCGAGGCATAGATTGTGTGATGGTAGGCTATTCCAAAGAATCTAAGGCTTATAGACTATATGAACCTAAAGACAGAAAAATATTGAAAAGTCGAGATGTCAGATTCAAAGAATTGTTGGGTGGAAGTATCAGCAGTTTTGGTTCTTATGATCTACTCAATGAAGAGTCCAAGTCAGAAGAAATTCCCTGTGTCAAAGTTGAGAAATGTTCACCCACAAAGGGCTCAACAAGTGAATCGATCTCTAAAATTTTGGATGACAACGGCGAAGATGACAAGGTAGCAGAACATGGGGACAATGATGGCGAGAACTAGAACGACTGTGATGATGGTGCGAACGATGATAGCTGTAGTGTTGAAAGCGGGGAGAATCATGATGAGGATCTGAGGCAGATGGACGATAATGAAAGCCAAGATGCTGTTAATGAGGAAGATCATGTAATGGATTTAAGATCAGGGAGGCAGAAAATCAAAACGATTTGTTATATGGATAGCAACACAAACCCTTTAAGAATGAATCCACTTACAGTTCATGAAGCTCTAGGTCAGAGCTGATGCGAAAATGTGGGAACAATCCATGCAATGTGAGTACGATTCATTACAAAGGAATGAAACATGGGAATTGGTTGACCTTCCCTCTAATCGTCATGCAATCAAGTCAAAATGGGTTTTTAACATAAAACATGACAAGCACGGGAAGCCGGTTCGATATAAGTCAAGACTTGTAGCAAAGGGTTGCAGCTAAAAGCTAGGTATTGACTACAACGAGACGTTTTCACCGGTTGCTAGGTATTCAACCATTAGATTAGTTCTAGCTTTGGCAGTAGAGTTTGATCTCCATGCTCACCAAGTTGATGTATCATGTGCTTACCTGAATGGTGATATAAAGGAGGAAATTTATATGCATCAACCAGAGCATTTCGTGGACTCCAAGAAGAAAGGGAAGGTTTGCAAATTAAAAAAATCACTCTATGGTTTGAAGCAAGCAGGTAGAGATAGGAATAGTAAGCTTGATTCAACCTTAAAGGATATGGGTTTTTCTCGCTGCAATGCTGATACTTGCGTGTGTTCTTTCCACCTTCTGATTTGTTCATCCACCGAACTTTGCAAAGTACCATCTACTTCTTTCACCAGGTGTTGCTTCGAGCTGTGTGCACCGGTCAGCTCTTTGGTTATTCTGTAAAAGGTTCTGCTTTCGCACTTGTTTGCAGCATCTCCTGCTTCTTCTGCAGACTGAGGTGAACTCCCTCTCTCTTCATCATGTAGTACGATAATTCCAGCTCATTTATTTCTTCCCCTTGTACAGCAGTTATTCGAGCCCTTAATTGTTTGCGTTCCTTAATCCTTGCCCAAGATTCTTCTGAAAGCCAGGTGTTGTTGCTTCCTTTCCTCCTAACAACTATTCTATAAGCACCTGAAATGAAAACATTTTTCACAGCATTCCAATACTGTTTCATGTCGTCATGTACTGTGCTGCTGATTGTTCTCATTTCGTGAGACAGGTGGTCCCAGAATTGTTGACGGGTCGTGGGATCCTTTAGTCTAGCGATGTTGAATTTAGGCACTCGTGTTATTTCGTAAGATCTTCGAACTGTACACTCAAAGAATTGAAACTGTACTGTACGATATCTAAGGGTAGCTATCGTTAAGTGGTGGTCACGGGCAAGTCTCATGTCGGCGCCTCTTCTGTTTCGGACATCCAAGAGACTGCTTCTAAAGCATTGACTAATCGCGAAGTGGTCAATTTGGTTGAAAGACGTTTGCTTGTCCGTCGACACCCAGCTAATTTTATGACACAGTTTGTGTTCAAACATAGTGCCACTAATCACAAGACCATTGGCGTTGCAGAAGTCATTGAACCTCTCACCATTGTCATTGCAAACGGCGACTCCGTGAACTCCCATCACATGCCTTAGCTCGTCGTTTTTACTATTAACCTTAGCACTGCGGTCTCCCATAAACAAAATAATATCTGCGCGGGGTCTGTTGTTGTAGGCGGATCCTAGTTGACTGTAAAAACTTTTTTTCTTTTCTTCAGATGTGAGTTCCGTTGGGGCGTTACCCTGTATAATGGTGACAGGCCGTACTCTACTCTCAAACCTAGCTTTGATAAGCCTTTCCCCAAGGGGCTCCCATGTAATAAGGCTCCTGATTGCCGTTTTTGTAAGGAGTAACCCAGCTCCATCTTCTCGAGCGTTTCCAGGAGCTTGACCAGAGTAGAGGAGGACAGTGTTAAGTGTCGGTGACTTGTATTTGCCCGATCCCAACCATCGCCCTTCGCTTAACCCTAACGCATAAATTCTCTCTTTAATTGAAGGATTCTGACATTGTGCAGACCTTCACTCCTTGCGTCCAGAATCGTCCTCACATTCCAGAAACCAATCTTTGTCCGGTTACAATAGCCAAAAGTCGTCAACGAGTCATCATTATCCGAGGCGTAATTTAGGTTTCCATAACAGGATGGAGTTCAGTTACGAAGAGTGCTTATCTCCGTAACCTATATCCTGAAGAATCAGAAAACATCGCCCTTGCAATTTTAGCTAAGTTATGTATATAGGAATACACAAATAATTGCCTGGGGGTCACCACGAGGAGGTAAAGCAAGAACTTTGACGTTTCAAGAAAGTTGCATTGCTGGCCTAAGCCAAGTTTAAGGCAATCACCAACTACCCGATCTGCTATGCCGCAGACCCGCCAATCCTATGTTTCATCGTAATTTTGCAAGTGCAAGTGCTGATGGTGATTTAAATGTATTAATTTAGAGGCGTTTGGAATAATTGTACCTCCTTTTTGCACGGCAATTGAAGATCATAACATAGACGATTCCAGTGGCCCAAAAAGATGGGCCAATAAGTCACTAAATATGACCAATTATGGTGACTACGCAAAAGACGTTCTATTAATGAGAAATGAATGACCCTGTATTGTGTTTAATATTATGAACAATTTGAAAATATAACAAAATCTATGTATACAGCAAGTGAAATAAAAAGACAACTTATTCGAAATAAATAAAGAACATTCCTAAATTGTATTAAGCAAAAAAGTCAAAAACATTTCATCAAAAAATGTTTTTATTTCTGATGAATATGCATTCGCCTCGATTGTTGAAAACCAATGACAATTATTTTCAAAACCCACCAACAAATTATTAAAATAAAATATAAATTTCTGTATTTCAACTTGAAATAAAAACACACAAAAATTCCATTCAAAGAATTGAAAAACTTTAAATATTCCAATCAAGTTACAGACCATTAGTCTGTCAAATACCGCACAGCACATCACATCACATCGCAAATAGCAAATAGCTAGATAGCAGCAGCGGTAAAACATCAGCAGGAAAAACCTAATCTCAATTATTGAAATTCAATACGAAAATTCAAATATTTTCACATAGAATTTGCTTCTCGAAAAACTCATTTCCAATATAAATGCAATATCCTCCAAACCAAAAACAAATCTACATATGCATGGATACTGGATAGGCTTTAGCTATATACCGCTAGCCGCGCCGCAATATAGTGATTGTCCAGTGTCCACACTAGGATTCTCGGCCTCCAAAAAATCAAATGTCACATCGGGCTGGAAACAAATCGAAATATCCGCGATAACCATATCAACCGCGTTACCGCTTTTCCCATCCGACTCTTTTCGACTCTCCGACGTCCGACTTCGATTTTGAATCTGAATCTGACTGCGATCCAAACCGAAGCCCCGTGGCTGGTTTACCCGAACGTTAAATCAAGCGAACCGAACCTGGGTCCACATTTTGGGGGTATTTTTTTTTTTACTTTACGTTACGGTCCATTAAATCTGCAACACGATGTAATTTGAGTTCCGTTCGTTGGCGTTGGGGTTGCCGCCATTGTCGTCGTCGTTGGTCTGGCCGGCCTATAGTGCATCCTTGGCGTTGGAGATGGGAATGGGTCCTGATATAGTTCGATGAATATGTACAAGGATAATGTATGCTCCACAGTATGGAAATAAAGCCTCATGATATGGGCGGGGGGGGGGTTTAGGTATCACGCGAGGGAGTTTTGGTCATGGAATGAAAATTGACATCGTTGGATATCATCATTTGAGCCCTACAGGGGAGATAAGTCTATTATATGAAACTCGCCATATCACCCAACGTTCGTTGGAAGGACATTTTGGGTTCTTTTTTATTTCTGCTTGTGTGTCCCAATGTTCGTTTCTGGTCCTAATCTGGGCGACATATATGTTTGCATTTATCTGGGGCATCACTTTGACATCACAGGCCTGAAAATACGAAAATACCATGTTGAGAGTTTGGGGGAGTTGACACAGCCCACAAAGTGCACCGAGGGAATTGAGTACTGTATATGAAGATGTCGCATAAGCTTACTGATGCAATTTGGAGATGATAAAGCGAGATAGTCCCTCCAGCTTATAGCCGAATTTTGAAGTCAGAGGCAGATGGTTTCCTTAATATAATTATGTCGTTATAGTCGTTTGGCCGTTGGACTAGAGAAATGTTTTATTTTTTCTTCTTCCATGGAAGGGTTTGAATTAATGAAATAAGGATACTTCAGTGATGTGTTTATGGATTCGTCGTATATACTTTGTAAGTTCTTTAAAGTCAAGTTTTTGAAGAGATGTATGGATCCAGAAAAGATATGGTTCCAAATACACCGGAACCTCAATCATCAATTCAATAATTTCCTAATCAGTTCTGACGTTCAAATATTTTAAAAACTTCTCATTTTTTTTTAATTATTCTTTAAACATATTTGAACACCCTAAATGGATTTTTACTACTTTTAACATATTTAAAGTTTAAACTGAGTGAGATCGTTAGAAAAAATAGGAAAGGATCTAAAACGAAATTCATATATCGAAATGGGAGAGAAAATCATAGAAGCATTCTCCATTCTTGATGTGCGGTTAAGAAAAGAATCTTTTCATACTTGAAATACGTTCGAAATTGAGCTCAATTATTCATAGCTGGGTCTCTGAACGCTTATTCCAAGAATGGAAAAATAGTAGAAAAGATTATGTAAGAGAACACCTTGAAGCAACACTTGACGCTGAACAAGCAAATCATCATCGAGAAGTGCGTTGAATCGATGCGATCACCACTTCACCTGGTGTTCATTGATTTTGACAACGTTAACAGGATCTTTATCTGGCTTTTTTTTTGCAGAGGAGAGTTTCCCGAATAAGCTCACCAATTTTTTTTTGTTCTTATTGGCAATCAGTGATGTGCTGCGGGCGGCCTTGACAGGAGTCGGAGAAATAAGATGGACTCTCACAACATACCTGAAATATCTAGACTAGGCAGAAGATGTTTGATTTCTAGTTCATAGGATAATGGATATTCATGGAATGACAACAATGATGGAGAGAGAAGCAGAGATCTTGGAGTTGAAAATCAACACGGGAAAAACTAAGATGTTCAGTCTCGGAACCACCCACTCATCCCCTCTGATAAATATTGCTCTACAACCAGTACAAAAAGTAGAGAGTTTTCAGTATCTTGGAAGTATGGTCTCTACTGAAGCGTAGGTGAAGAAAATGGTTGGAGAAACAACGTTTGTAGCTTGAAGACAAAGCTACGACTGTTCAGTATCAGTACTGTTATACAAATGCAATACCTGGAAAAAAAGAGGCTGGGATGCGACCCACACTGATAACTTCCCATCCCGTCTATCGATTTGTCTTGCTTAAAAGTTTGTCTAAATGTATCAATTCTTGCCAAATTTGCGTTCTATTTTTTGTAGATTTTATTTTTTTTTATGAAAAAACGGACTGTTGGATTTTTATAAAAAAACTACTGAATATAAAAAACAATATTTTCTGTGAAATAAATTAAGTTTGAAGCCAATATTTTTAATTTTTGAAAAGCTATTTGAGCCGAAAATCAATTTTTACCAACTTTTATTAATTTTTTTGTTTAGGTTTTTATTTTTTGTAAAAAAACTGTCAATTCCATTTTTCTCAAAATTTTTCCTAATGTTGAAAACAATATTTCTTATAAGTTAAAATTAGTTAGAAGCCATAATCTCAAATTTTTGAAAAGATATTTAAGTCGAAAATCAATTTTTACCAACTTTTGTTAAATTTTTTTTTTCGGTTTTTAATTTTTTGGAAAAAAACTGTCAATTCTATTTTTTTCAAAATTTTACTGAATGTTGAAAACAATATTTTTTGAAAGATAAAAGTAGTTTAAAGCCAATATCTCAAAGTCTTGAAAAGATATTTGAGTCAAAACTCAATTTTTACCAACTTTTTTTTTTATTTTTTTTAGGTTATTATTTTTTGTAAAAAAACTGTCAATTCGATTTTTCTCAAAATTTTATCAGATGTCCAAAACATTATTCTTCGTTGCACAAAATTGTTTTGGAAATGAAATCATATTTTAGTCGTAAAATTTTCGAAGTGACAAATTTTTTTTTTCAGTTTTTTTGATTTATAAAAAAAACCGTTAATTGAATTTTTGTCCAAAAATATAATTGTTTTGTATCACGTTACAATATATAATATAAAATTTAATTCAAGTCTCTAGCGTCATTGGTTCATGAGATATTTAGGGTTAACCAAAATGTTCACCTTTTTTTTAAACTGCTATGGTAAAAAAACCACCCACGCAATTTTCTTGAGAGTCCTTTCTGCACCTTTCTGCCTTATTATCTGTATAACAAAATTTATTTGAAGTCGATATCTCTTCTGGTTCTTGAGCTATGGACGACGAAAAAAACGTCGCGAACGTACGGACGTACGGACGTACGGACGTACGTACACACGCACGCACAGACATCTTTCTAAAAATCTTTTATTTCGACTCTAGGGACCTTGAAACGTCGAGAAATGTCAAAATTTTCAATTTGACAAATCGGACCCATTACAATAACTTCCTATGGGAAGTTAATAACATCAACGATTAGCAGAAAACTGCAGATCTTTATTAATAGATGTCTACAAAACATCGTACGGGTTTTCTGGCCAAATTGTATATCAAATGAAGAACTACGTATGATAAGAAGAACAGTCAAGAATAATTAATTGTTTTAATATTATATACAAAATATTTCTTTATTTGCTTTGTCTGGCATATTTACAAGCCGACTTCATAATTATTAATTCATTTATATATATTTACTAGCTGACCCGACAAACGTTGTTTCGTCATATAAATAATTTTTAGAGAACATTTTGCTAGAAACAAATAACTTATTGTAAGTGTGTAAGGATGTGGTATATAAGTGGGAGAGGTTTAGAGCACTGTAAACAGTGACAAAATATTAAAATAACACATCACCAAACAAAGTTTTTAACTTTATTAAAATTAGTTCTTTAAAATTATATACTAATCGCTTATTATGACAATACTTAAAAAAAAAACAATATCAATCCCTTAATGCAACAGAGTGTACCATATTTTTTGTGATCCCATCTTTCGCCAATACAAACAAACTGGATGGTTTGCGCACTCGAGAGCATGCCACGTATAATTGTCCGTGTGAAATACATGAAGTGCTCAAATCTAAGCCGCAGACAGACATCGTTTGGCCTTGAGACTTATTAATAGATAGTCATTGCAAATGCCAATCTATAATTGGAAATTGAAGGCGTTTGAATTGAATTGGCACATCTGTGGGTATAATAGGGATTCGCCGTAATAATATATTTTCACCTGAGAATTTTCCATTTAGAAGTATGATTTCCATAACATTTTTCATCAATTTTAAATTACTAATCGCGTGCTGTTGCACAACCGTGGTGGGTTCAAATTACGAAACAAAATTACCGGAGGTCCAATTGTAAATTATGCGGTGGCATACCTGGTTAATCTAATGAGTTCAAAAACTCAGTTTTACAATTTACAGCACCTTCGGTAGCACCACAAACTGTGTCAATAGATTTGTATGACACCAAGTCTCCTGGTAACAAATGTTGTATCTTGAGATTTAATTTAATTTAATAATTGACATCCACAATTTTTGCTGCTAAAATTGTTCTTTCTGCCGGCCACTCATGATTTGTATATTGTCGTGCAGAAATCGACCGGTAATTCTATGCATCCAGTTTCATCTGAAGTAACTTTTCCGTCGCCTATATCTAACAGTTGTTTTGAGAATGTTTCAGCGGATGGATCTTGAAGCATTTGAACACGCATATTTACTTTCATTTGTACTCTTTTAACATTACGCCTCAGTGGCGATGATTTTAAGCACTCGTTGATCTCATCAGCGTACGTGGAACGTGGATTAACGGGAAGTGTTTGTCTGAAATCACCTGAAAGGAGTAATAGAGTGCCGGCAAATAGTATGTCGCTGTTTTTTATATCTTTTTTAATGTCCTGTTCAACGCCTCAAGCGAATGTTTGTGTGCCGTAGTGCATTCATTTACCTCCATCCAATAAAGTTGCCGCAACAGCCAATGCGATACCATTATATTTGATCGTATTTTAGCAAGAATTAGCGAAATAAGGAATGTTTTGAAAGTTCCACCTGGTGCATCCAAAGAATTCACCTTGTCCTGCGGAAATCGGGAGCATGATGTGGTCAAAAATGGTTCTTTGTTTTTCATTCATTAGTGAGACATTGCGAGCAACAATCGCTGCCATTTCTACAGTTTTGGATTGAAGTTCGCGATTTAATTCAGTGTCTATTAAATCAGATGCATTTCGGTGAATGCATACCGAATTGAGTGAGTGGTAAGTTGGCACTGATAATGCAAAGATCCTCAATAGCAATCAATGCTTCATTGTACATAGCGTCAATGAATACTATCGTAAGATCGTTGCACCGTATACGATGTTGATGCATCAAACCATAGCACTTAGGAATATAAAAAATAGATAAAAACCTATTCTCAGATCTGCCGAATGTACATGCAAAATTTCATTAAAATTGGTTAAGCCGTTTCGGAGGAGTATGGCAACTAAAACTGTGACAGAAATATTTTATATATTAGAATATACATACATTAGAGAAAATTGTGTTTCAAAAGCCTCAATAAAAGAATTGAATTGATATTGAGAAAGAGTGGAAGGAGCTCAAACACATCGCCAGGAACGGCACGCGATGATGTGTGATTCTTGGGGCCTTCATAGCTTTAAAAAAGCTATCCAATCAAATCAATAACACGTGAAGGCAACTTCTCAAACAATAAAGCCATTGTATTGTCCCTGTTTCATGGTTTGTTGTCCTGTTTATGTATTGTAAAAATGTTGGTCTTCTAAAAAGAAATGTTCAGCAATACTTGCACCTAAGATCACAATATTTTCCACTGAACGTGTTAACAATGATGCATTGCACAGGTCTCACGACTTTAGAGACTTTTTCACTTTTCTTCAAATTTCTTCAGAATTTTACAATTTGGTTGATTATGTTGACCAATATCATCTAAAATTTCCAAAAAGTGGCAACGTTTGAATGAAGACTTTTGTAGTATGTTTTAATAATTTAAATGCGTTGTTTGATTATCAAGCGGTTAATTATTTTAAATGGACAATATTAAAAAAATATTGTGATACTTTAAATGACCTAAAATAAAACCTCAAATAGAGGCTGGGATGCGACCCACACTGATAACTTCCCATCCCGTTTGTCTATATATGTATCAATTTTTACCAAATTTGCGTACTATTTTAGATTTTATTTTTTTATGAAAAAACGGACTGTTGGATTTTTATAAAAAAAAATTACTGAATATCTAAAACAATATTTTCTGTGAAATAAAATAAGTTTTAAGCCAATATTTGTAATTTTTGAAAAGCTATTTGAGTCGAAAGTAAATTTTACCAAGTTTTAGTATTGTTTATTTTTTAGGTTTTTATTTTTTGTAAAAAAAACTGTCAGTTCGATTTTTCTCACAATTTTATAGAATGTTGAAAACAATATTTCTTATAAGATAAAATTAGTTTGAAGCCAATGTTATACATTTCGGAAAAGATATTTACGTCGAAAAACAATGTTTACCAACTTTTATACATTTTTATTTTAGGTTTTTATTTTTTGTTAGAAAAACTGTCAATTCGATTTTTCTCAAAATTTGTTCTAATGTTGAAAACAATAATTTCTTAAAAGATAAAATTAGTTAGAAGCCATTTTCTTTAATTTTTGAAAAGATATTTCAGTCGAAAATCAATTTTTACCAACTTTTGTTAAATTTTTTGTAGGTTTTTAATTTTTTTGTACAAAAACTCTCAATCCGATTTTTTTCAAAATTTTACTGAATGTTGACAACAATATTTTTTGATAGATCAAAGTAGTTTAAAACCAAGATTTCAAAGTTTTGAAAAGATATTTGAGTCGAAAATCAATTTTTACCAACTTTTATTAATTTTTTTTTAGGTTTTTATTTTTTATAAAAAAAACTGTCAATTCGATTTTTCACAAAATTTTATCAGATGTCAAAAACATTATTCTTCGTTGCACAAAATTGTTTTGGAGATGAAATCATATTTAAGAGTAAAATTTTCGAGGTGACAAATTTTTTTTCAGGTTTTTTGATTTATAAAAAAAAACCGTTAGGATTTTTTTCCAAAAACATACTTGTTTTGTATGACGTTACAATATATAATATAAAATTTAATTCAAGTCTCTAGCGTCATTGGTTCATGAGATATTTAGGTTTAACCAAAATGTTTACCTTTTTTTTAAACTGCTGTGGTTAAAAAACCACCCACGCAATTTTCTTGAGAGCCCTTTCTGCATCTTTCTGCCTTATTATCTGTATAACAAAATTTATTTGAAATCGATACCTCTTCTGGTTCTTGAGGTATGGACGACGAAAAAAACGTCGCGAACGTACGTACACACGCACGCACAGACATCTTTCTAAAAATCTTTTATTTCGACTCTAGGGACCTTGAAACGTCAAGAAATGTCAAAATTTTCAATTCGACAAATCGGACCCATTGCAATTACTTCCTATGGGAAGTTAAAAATAAGAAACCTTTCACTTCGTCTTGAAGCTCTTAGAAAGCATTTTGCAGCAGGCGTCTCCAATACCGACAAAGAAGGGGTAGCTATTATGATTTTTGTAACAAACGAATTCTAGATGTTATCGTTACTTTATTAATAAAAGTCGACGAAAACTGTATTTCAAACGAATCACATGTAAAAGGTACAAAATAAAATTGTATTTATAGGTCCTCATTATTTTTGTTTTCCCATAAATAGTTCTACAGAAACAATAAAGAAAGAAGTTTCATGTTATTTTCAAAATAGGTATTCTAATCGTATAATTTACCTTCTGATTATTACCTTAACAAAATATATAAATATTTACACACCTTAGTAATTAATTTAATTAAAGAAACACACGTTTTCTCACCTCTGTCACACAAAACTTTCGTGTTTTAATCAGATTTATATACGACTAGGTATACGAATAAAACTCTAGAGTATACCTTTCTTAAACCTATAAGGAATATTAAGGACTTATAATAGTTGTACCTATTGTATGGTATATCCCAAAGAGATCCTTAATATAGGCATAAGCACCCAGCCACGTATCCATATAGTTACATACATGTGTTCTCCCAAGTGAATCTTCTTCTTCTGATTTATAAACGAAAGAAAATATAAGGCTTATTGCTACGTGATCTGAGCGATTTAATAAATTTACGTTTAAATACTTTCGGTATATTAAGCCCAACCTTATGTTGCTTTTGCTGCTTGATATTTTTACGTCGTCGTAGGCGTTTGTCGTCGTCGTCCTAGTTGTATAGGTAGTAAGCAGTAACAAGTCTATTAGAAAATATGACAAAATTGATTAAGGACAAGGCCCTGAAAAAAAAAATTGTGCCATAGCGAAGCGAGAATATCCTTTTCTTCTAACGATATACCTAACTGTGTATTGGTATGTATCCACTATGGATTTATAATGCCAACAAACTGCTGGTGGAATATTGGGAAGGAACACCACTTGTTGTCCTTCCTCAATTTCACGCTTACTAAATTTGTTATGGAGAAAATCTACATTCTCGATTCTTACCGTTTGCATCCGCCAGGCACCAGGCGCCATCGCCAGGCGCTAGGATGAGACGACCGACCGAAGGAATATCTAGTTTATCCTTTTACATTACAGGACATAAGTAAGTTTTATGTATGCATTACAGCTTCTTTTGAGTGCGAGTGATGCAGAGGGCTTATAAGGACTTCATATACTTATTTTGTTTGTGTGATCAAAATAAGGACAAGGGATATATTTATGATTACAACAGGATAAAGTTAGGATTTTATCACTTTTGACATTTTGCTTTCTGCCTTTTGCAAAACGCGTACATGCGTTACCATCCCTTACCCCACCCCTTTTTCTTATACCTTTCTTCGTCCTTTAACTTTCTATATATGAAAATTTGTGTGCAATGAAGAAGAGCTGAATATGTTAAATAAAAAAAAAAAAAACAACATCAGGACTTTATATTTTGTATAGGCTGAGTACCTACATATATCCAAGTCCTGAATAGTTGGAAGGGATTTATTATTATGTTTTTATGTCCTTACATACATACATACGAGTTGAATATATATATGGAAATTCTTAAGCTCTGATCACAGTTCAGGGCTAAGACTACTTTTTCTTTTTTTGTACTGTGTGCCTCCGTTAAAAAATTCACGTTTGCCTTGAGTGGAATAATAATAAAAAAAAGGTCCTTATGAATTTATGAGCCATAAAATAGGAAATGTCAATTTTATAAAATAGTAGATATAGGTTCTCTATAGATAAGAAAGTAAAGCTATAATTTGGAAAATAACAACTTTATAATAAGAAATAAGGAATGCATCAGCGAGTCGAAGTGGAAAGTAAGCTGGATAAAATTTTGGAATTCGTTAAGATTTCTAATCCGCAAGAAATATGTTTTCTATTAACATTGGATAAGTTAGTTTATATTTTCAATTTAAAAATGTCTAATTCAGTGGATCCGATATGTCATTCGAAATTCCTGAAACATAAGATCCATCGACGGACGGCTCACTGAACTGGATTCATAAGATGAAAAGTCCAAAGAGAGTTTTGATGTGAAGAATCTTAAAATTTGGAAACAAAAGATTTTTTTGCACAATTAATTTATGCAGAGTTTTTTTATATGGTTTCAGTAAAGGAACTAGTTGAAGAAATTATTATTTCAATCTAAATCATCGGAAGTGTAGTTTTTCGACAGAATGCTTCAAAAATGTTCACTTTCCAAGAATTTCGCTTTTAAAAAATGTTCCTTCATATTTTTGTTGAGAGCTGAAGTCATACCTAGAAGATAAGATTGTTGTAATTTAAGGGAAGTTAAAGGCTTTTAAATATTCTGTCTTAAGGAATCGTTATAGTTATTATTAATAGTCTATTGTTACGTCCGCGTCGTTTGAATAATGTTGAAAAAAGTATCGGACTGTGAATGCTTCATTGTGGTACTCCAAAATTAATAATCGAAACGTTACTTTTATAACCATCTGAAGACTTAAACCAATTTTTGTTTGTTAAATAAAGTGGTCGTAGGCAACCCTGGAAACGCCTTCAATAAATAAAATAGTCGTTCAAGCTGGATGCATGGAATCTAGAAATAAATTGTTAATTTAAAATTCCATTTCTTAGCTAATCAAGAACTAAATCCCATTGAAGGATCTTCTATATAGCATCAATATGCACTTCTAGCTTCGCCAAATTTTAAGTTTACTTTTTCAAGGCATTGGAGCTCTGGCGGAGAATAAAGTACATCAAAAAACTGTGATCAAAGCGTTTACTCATGTTACTTCAGTTAAAGATGAAAAAGATGGAGGTATTTTCTAGATAATTAAAATGTGCCACAAAAACAAGTCTCTTGTTACCATCACGGATGAAGTTGCACAAGTTCAGAACGTTTTCTTGTGCTGTTAAGTAGAGATTAAAGTAGAGATTAAAGTAAAGAAAACATGAATACATTCGTACTTCTATCGAACGAAGAATAAATCATAAAATAGAGGAGAATTTTGCAATAAAATCAAACCATGTCAATTAGAGTCCTTTGAATCTGGGTGACAAAACTTGATTACCGATATCCCAAATTCAGTTTATAAAGGGTGTCCCAAAATTAACGCAAGATTTGAATTTGCCGCCATTTGTGCAGTGAAGTGTTGGCAACCCTGAAAAAAAAGCAATTTGACAGCTAACAGTATAGGGTTATTAAAAATGAAGCGTTACACGATAGAACAACGTGTCTTCATTATTAAAGAATATTTCAAAAATAGTGAAAGCTTGACGGCTGCAGTTCGAAAATTTTATACAAAATATGGTCGGAATAGTGTTTTAACTTCGTCAACTGTAAAGATATTAATTGAAAAATTCATGGAGACTGGATCCGTTGGAGACGCCAAACACACTGGTCGTCCAAAAACAAGCCGTTCAAATGTCAATGTCGAAGCAGTGCGTGAGAGTGTTGCTGACAATCCAGGAACCTCAATTCGACGTCGTGGACAAGAATTGCAAATTTCAAGAACCTCTCTACAGCGTATACTCACCAAAGATCTGTGTCTTCATGCTTACAAAATTCAATTAACACAAGAATTGAAGACTAATGACCATGGACAGAGAAGAGAGTTCGTTGAATGGATTATTGAACATCAACAAAAGGACCCTGATTTTTCGAGCAAAATCATCCTAAGCGATGAAGCACATTTTCATCTTGATGGCTTTGTCAATCGCCAAAATTGCCGCATTTGGGGTTCGGAGAACCCACATGTGATTGTCGAAAAACGAATGCATCCACAACGCGTGACTGTATGGTGTGGATTTTGGCCTGGAGGCATAATTGGGCCATATTTTTTTGAAAATGATGCTGGTCAAGCAGTGACTGTTACTGGTGCTCTATATCGCGACATGATTACACAGTTCTTTCTGCCAAAATTGGATGATATTGATGTGTCCAATATGTGGTTTCAACAAGACGGTGCCACATGTCATACAGCCCGTGAAACAATTCAATTACTGCATGAGACATTTCCAGGTCGTGTACTCTCTCGTTTCGGTGATCAAAATTGGCCTCCTAGATCGTGTGATTTAACACCATTAGACTTCTTTTTATGGGGTTATTTGAAATCACAAGTCTATGTCAACAAGCCCACAACCACCCGTGCATTAAAGGAGAAGATTCAACGCTGCATCAACGAAATTCAGCCACATTTATGCAGAATGGTCATGGAAAATTTCAACAAAAGAGTGCGCATGTGCATGCAAAGCCGTGGAGGCCATTTGTCCGATGTGTTATTCCATACATAACCACATAACCCTATCCTATGTACTTTACGAGTCAATAAAAATATAACTATCAAAAGACTAAAAACAGCGTTTTCTATTTAATTCAAATCTTGCGTTAATTTTGGGACACCCTTTATGTATAATTGTATATGACAGGAATTGCTTAAAAAATAGGCTGCCTCATAGAAAAAAACTTCAACAAAAAACTAATCCACCGCGATTGACCAAATTAATGCAATTCTTCCTAAATGGCCTATCATTTAGAGAGTATGGTGTCTAGAAAGGACTTCCAACCAGAATCAAAGAACTATTCCGATTTTGTATCCTGTCCCGATGTCAAACAAGTTGGTTATTGTTTCGAATACATCAAAATACAGGTTATTGTTTCTCTATTCCTTATTTACTTTTATAACGACAAAGCAAAAGAAGCGTCTAAAGTGAACTTCCTCAGGGTTGCATTTTGTTACCATTTCATTTAAATCAGCTAAAGCCTGAGCTTAAAAATAGAATGGGAGCAGTATTTTAAAATATTATTAATACCAACCCTTTTGCTGAACTAAACATTCCCGGAAAGATGAAATAAAATTCAATAGCTTTTCTTTCCTGCAAGCATTTTTTTTTAATAAAAGGTGTTAACCAGATTATCTAAATAGTATAATTGACAAATTAACAGTGCTTTGTTGAATGTTGTTTCAGAATGTTGACAACAAGCTTGCACTGTTTTATTCCAATTTTGAATAAGTATAAATATTATGGACCTACAACTAGAAATCCTCAATCATTTGCCAAATTGGTGGAACTGAAACAATTTTCAGATTTGGTAAGATGCCAGAAAGCCATTATTATATTTAAACAAGGTAAGTTACCAACAGAAGTAACATCTAACAGAGCAATTTCGCTTATAACAATTATCAAATGGAGTGAAAAAGGCACTAGAAGAAAAACAAATATATACTCGGCTATATTATTACCTGTTTCTCAAGCCTTTGATAAGGTTTGGCACGCACAACCTGAGTACAAACTGCATAGCGACCTTTCCAGAGAGTAGAAAGAAACTTAGAAATTTTGTAATACGAATCGACTCATTAGAGAACAGTACGACCAACATTACTCGGAATAAAAGAAAATTAAGGCCGGTGTACCACAACGAAGTGCCCTAGGACCAACCTTGTATCTTTTAAATGCAAGGGATATTTCAGTTATTATGGTCAACATTGCTGATGATACTGAAATATTGGTGCCAGATGTGTTCGTTACAAAGGCTACACAAAATTTTGCAAAATAAAATTTGCAGTCGATAAATTTAGTGATTGGAAGAAATTCCAAATCAAATTAAACGAAACAAAATCAACTTTGGATGAAAAGCTTTAATGGAAATATGACATCAAAAAGAAAATAGGAGAGATTAAAGTACAGAAGAAGTACTGATTGATAGGAAAAAACTCTGAGCTATCTATCCGGAAAAAAACCTAAGTTATATAAGCAAGTTCTGAGACTCGTTTGAACGTATGGCACCCAACTACGGTTCTCTGCAAAGAAAGCAAATTCTGAACCGATCCCAAAATTTAAGCACAAAGTCCTTCGTATATTTTGGTACATAAGAAAAAGCACTTGTGCACTTAAAATTGTAATGGTTACAGAAATAGTTATTTATTTATTATTATTTATTCATCAAGCAGAGACACAGCTCTTAAAGACTACTTAAAAATATTTAACAATATAGGTAAAAATATAACAAAATAAGTACATAAATACTAACCACCGAGATTGAGACTTAGTAACAACCTTTTTTTAAAACAATCTCTACTCATCTCATATATGTATAAATTAAAATCAATGACATTACATAAAGAGTTAGCTTGTCTTAAACAGCGAGTTAAGGGTTCATTGGTTCCATAGTTAACCCTATGAAAAGGAACATAAAATAAACGATTATTAAAGTAAAAGGATCTTAAGCATTCCTTGAAATAAAACCGAGCATTGAACTGGCCTTAGAAATGATTTAGTCGATATAGTTGCAAAACGTGAGTTTTAAATCAAAAATCACACCCAAATCTTTTTTTTTCTGAAACCTTGGACAGAGCAAAGGAAAACAATATTGGAGACATACCACACGGTAAAACATCATACTATGACATTTAGAAACGTTCAAATGTAGATCGTTATTAGTACACCAAGCAACTAAATTATTAAGATCGTTTTGAAGTTTTATACAATCCGCTATAGATTTAACACGTAAGAACAGCTTAAGGTCGTCTGCGTACATTAAACAAAGACTATTACTCAAAACATTGGGAATATCATTTATAAATAAGAGAAAGAGAAGGGGTCCTAAATGACTCCCTTGGGGAACACCGGAAGTTACAACAATCGGGTTCGAGGTGACGTTGTTAATACGAACGTATTGAACTCTACCAGCAAGATACATATGAATCGAACCAATTTAATAAGTTAGAGCGAAAGCCTAACTTATGAAGTTTAGCAATTAATATTGAGTGATCGACCCTGTCAAACGCTTTTGAGAAATTATTGTATATAACATCACATTGATATCCCTGTTCAAGAGCACTCAATACATAATTACTAAAAATCACGAGATTAGTGGAAATAGATCTTCCACCAACGAAACCATGTTGCAGAGGCGAGATTATTTCTTTCAATGAAAAAATAAGCTTATTGTAAACAATTTTTTCAAATACTTTTGGGATAACAGATAACTTTCAGATAGGACGATAGAATAAATGACTTCATTTTTTGATCCAGATTTAAATATAGGGCAGATGTAAGAGCTTTACCATTGTTTTAAGAAGAAACCTGCATGGAGAGAGCGATTAATAATAATTTCGAGAGGGGTTGTCAAAGATAAAGCACAATATTTTATAATTATTGGTGCAATACCATCAAATCCCGATTGCTTTTCATCTTTTAATTTCAATAGTTCATTGAGTATATCATTTTTTTCTACATATATGTGGCGGTATAAACCACTACATCTTTCACATTAAATAATTTAGCTTATTACAACACCTTTTAATATTTACTTTGCTTCTTATAATCAAGATCATATCGTAATTTGTTTTTATTGTTATTTGTTCTCTAAAATCTTTTCATTATTTTAATTGACTTACTATGTAAATAAAGCAACACGTTTCTTTTATAATTAATAAAAACATTTTTGATTTAATTCAAAAACTAAATTGGTGACCCCGACGTGATGTCCAACGAAGATAATAACGATCAGCAATTGGGTGTATCAGCTGATGTAGCAGCTAACTATTATGCCCGTCTTCAGATGCCTCCATTTGTCGAATCAGACGTTGACAATTGGTTCTACCTTCTTGACTTTTATTTTCGAGCTTCAGGAATTGGCCAAGACGGGAGAAAATTCGACACCGTGTGTTCGCAATTGCCACCCGCTCGCATATCGGAGTTGCGACCAATTATTGACGCTGCACCAAGTCTAGAAAAATACGAATAAATTTGACAAATTATTTTGCGGATAACCAACAAAAATGCCTTCGTCGTGTACTTCATGACATGCCTCTAGGTGACAAGCCTTAAATTGTCGCCCACCATGCAGATTTCGCCAATATTCAACACAGTCATGTCAGCAGTGACTAGATTTTTCGAAAGCAACAAAATCTTCAGCCTTAATCAAACGATTTTGCATACATGAACAAACAACCAATAAGCCTTTCCTTTTCGACACTGGTGCTGAAGTCTCCTGTTTACCACCATCGCCATCATTCAAAAATCTCCGTCCAACTTCATTGCAACTATTCGCCGTCAACGGTTCTCCCATTAAAGTATATGGAGAGGTTACGCATGAGCTCAATCTTGGACTTCGGCGCCCATTTGTCTGGACTTTTATTGTCGCCGATGTCAACTCTCATATTATTGGTGCAGATTTCTTGCAACACCATTATTTAATGGTTGACGTAAAGAGATCGCGTCTAGTCGATTCTCGAACGAACGCAGTTTCAAAATCGCTCTCAGCAATCTCTAGCCATGTGCCATCACCACAACTCATCAACCGAAACGCGAATTTTTCTAACATTATTTTGAAGTTTCCCAACATCACGAGGCTAGTACCACCTGGAGCTACCACAAACTCCCGTGCATTACATTTTATCGAGACGAACGGCCCGCCTTGTGCAGCGCGAGCTCGCCGTTTACCGCCTGATAAACTTAATGCTGCCAAAAAAGAATTTGAATTGCTCATGCGCGCTGGAATATACCGTCCTTCTAAATCAAATTGGTCAAGCCCGCTCCATATGGTTAAAAAAGCAGACGGTTCATGGCGGCCCCCCGACGACATTCCCAAGACCGCTATCATCACCCCATTTGGTTTGTATGAATTTACACACATGACGTTTGGGCTACGCAACGCAGCTCAAACGCTTCAACGCTTGGTTCATGAAGTTCTACGAGGACTTGAATACGTATTTGTTTACATGGATGATATCTGTGTCGCTTCAACTAACTTCGAAGATCACCACCAACACCTGTTTGAAGTTTTCAAAAGACGCTCGAACCACAATTTGGCCATAAATATTGCAAAATGTGTTTTTGGACAGGCAGAGTTGGAGTTTCTTGGCCATCTTATCACCCAACATGGAATAACTCCGCTTCCATCTCGAATTGAAGCAATTCAACAGATCAAGCGCCCAGAGAACGAAGCTCAAGGGTTTTATCGCAACTATGAATTTTTACCGAAAATTCATACCCCACGCTGCTAGTACTCAAATCCCTTTGTTGGCATTGACTCCTGGTAATAAAAAGAACGACAAAACTCCTCTGATTTGGACCGATTCAACTATTAGAGCTTTTGATGATTGTCGCCATCTTCTAGCTCAAGCAGTTCAATTGTCACATCCCGTACCAAATACTATACTCAGTCTTGTCACAGATGCATCAAATTTGGCGGCAGGCGCAGCTCTTCATCAACATATTGGCAACGTAGCCGAACCTCTTAGTTTTTTTTTTTTAAATGTTTCTTCTACTCAGCAATAATACTCTACATACGACCGAGAGCTTACTGCAATGTATTTAGCGATGCAACATTTTCGAGACATGCTGGAAGGTCGAACATTTCACATCCTAACAGATTATAAGCCACTTATTTTTGCTTTCCGTCAACGCCCTGAAAAATCTTCTGCTCGACAAACAAATTATTTGTCATTTATTAGCGAATTTACCACTGACATGCGGCATATAAATGGTGAAGATAATCATGCAGCAGATTTACTATCCTGGATTGACTCTGTAGGTGTCAAAGCCGACCTCTACACACAACTAGCAAAATCACAAGAAACTGATGATGAACTCCAGCATTTGCTCAAAGACAATTCCTCGCATTCACTTAATCTGACATCGTTCTCCTTTCCGAACATAGTAAAACCAATATACAGCGACATCTCACATAATCGAATACGTCCTTTTATTACAAAAGACCTACGCAAGTCGTTTTTTGATGCTACTCACAATCTTTCGCACCCAGGACGTGCGTCGTGCATCAGCGCACCTTATGGCTGAACGGTTCGTTTGGCCGAATATCCGTCAACAATGCTTGAAATTTGCCAAAACTTGCATATCTTGCCAACGCACCAAAGTTCATCGCCATTCAAAATCTGAACTTCAACACTACCCAATGCCAGATCAACGCTTCGCCAACATAAACGTCGATATTGTTGGACCTTTTCCAACTTCAAATAGCTATCGGTACATCCTCACTGTAATAGACCGCTTTACAAGATGCCAGAAACGTTTCCAATGGTCGACATGACCGCCTATAACTGTGCAAATGTTTTAATCACTGGTTGGATCGCTCGTTTCGGAACTCCGTCGCAAATCACATCCGATCAGGGAAGACAATTCACTTCATCTATTTTTTCCGAATTGTGCAAATGTTTAGGAACGAACCACACGATGACGACCTCCTACCATCCACAATCAAATGGTATTGTAGAGCGATTTCACCGAACTTTAAAAACGGCCATAAACTGTGGCGATTCTACAAGTTGGGCTAAGCGTCTCCCTCTCATCCATTTGGGCCTTCGATCAACCATTATAGAAGACTTAGGAGCAACGCCAGCAGAGATGGTATATGGGACAGTACTTCGTCTTCCAGGCGACTTACTAGCACCTGCTCGCGACAATCGATCTCAAACCGATTTTATAAAAGATCTTCGGAAATTGATGCAAAATTGCAGATCTCAATCAACAGCATGGCACTCTCTGCAGCGTTCATTCGTGCCTAAAGATCTTCAAACATCAAC
Organism: Eupeodes latifasciatus; assembly: GCA_920104205.1. Taxonomy (NCBI): domain Eukaryota; kingdom Metazoa; phylum Arthropoda; class Insecta; order Diptera; family Syrphidae; genus Eupeodes; species Eupeodes latifasciatus. Next base: position 15,496,887 of record OV049926.1, read on the forward strand.
ACACGCATTTATCCGAAATGATTCAGTGAAAGCTTCAATAATTCCACCATACGAGGGACCATTCAAAATAATTGATCGATATGACAAATATTTCACTATGGATATCCGAGGACGCATCTTAAAAATTTCAATTGACAGATTAAAGCCAGCATATTTAGAAGCAGATCAAAAAGACGATGTACGAGTCGTTCCAGATGGACACCAACCGCTACAGCTAACAGTATTTCAGTATTCCCGCACTCGTTCGGGACGTCATGTACGCCCTCCACAGCGATAAGTGCGGAAAACTTCTGGGGGCCTATGTGGCGATATAAACAACTACATCTTTCACATTAAACAATTTAGCTTAATACAACACCTTTTAATATTTACTTTGCTTCTTATAATCAAGATCATATCGTAATTTGTTTTTATTGTTATTTGTTCTCTAAAATCTTTTAATTTTTTAATTGACTTAAATAAAGCAACACGTTTCTTTTATAATTAATAAAAACATTTTTGATTTAATTCAAAAACTAAATATAATTGACTAACATTGAAAGAATCAGAAGAACACATAAACAGAGGTCTTGTTTGCTGGCATGTTGGTTTAAAGACAGAACGAAAAAAGTCAGCAAAGAAATTACAGATACTAGACAGTTCACTAGAAGTTTGTCCCATATATGGGACTGAATTTGGAATTGCAGTGAAACTTTTTTTGTTATTAATAAATTTCCAAAACGATTTGCTATTTTTTTTTTAAATTTACTTTCCATACTTAATAAAAAATTTGTATAAAGGAATTTATTAAGAAAATTAAAATCACGGTTAATTCGAAGGTAATTCATATATAAAGCATTATTATCCTTGGAATCACGGTAGAGTTTAAAAGCTTTGTTTTTCCGATTATTTAGATTAATTAGCTTTTTATTAAACCAGCAAGGTTTGGATTAAAATTTCTTTTGAGTTTTTGGGGTATTCAAATTAATTGCCTTATTTATTAAATTCGTTAATATTGTGAAAGTTTCCTCAATATCAATATTATCAAAAATAGAAAACCAATAATTCACCCTATTCAAGAAACTAGGAACATTATCAAAGTTACATTTATCATAGTTTAGTATATGGCCAATATCCGATGCTTGCTTTATATAATCAAAGAATTCAAAGCTCATACAAAGTACTACATGATTATCAGTGCTAGGCAATGGGGGTGGAGTGGGAGTGGAGTGTTACGAAGAACTTCTTCAAAGTCATGCCAACTTTATGAGGTATCATGGAACAGAGATATTGATAAAGGATTGATTGCAGACTGACATTTAAGTTGACTTTATGACAACTTTCTAAATAAACAAAACTTCTTTAAACTTAAAAAAAAATAACATTCTTTTCTTAGTTTAATGAAACACTGAATACAATTAAGATCAAAATCCTTGTTCATTAACATTTTCTTGGATTTAATAAAAAAAATTATCTTTTGAAAACGCTTTAAAAATTAATTTTGTTTTAATTGAATTAGCGAAAGATTTTAATAGAATTTGCTGCAATTATAGGAAACCCTTTAAAAGAATAAACAATGCCTGTATTCAATTTCCAAGGAGATTTAATATTTAAAATTATTTTTGTTTGGTGAAAATTAAAAACGTGTTCCACAGACTTTCCCTAGTTATTAAAGATAATAATAAACGTGTTGTTTAATTTTCTTTAGCTTCTGTACCCAGAGCGTTCTTCGTATTTCAATTATAAAATAGTGATTTAACCTTCTTCATATTTTTTTCTTTTTGTATTAGTGTTATTTTTTACTACGTTAAGTATGATCTTCTTAGCTTTTATTAAAAATATGTGGGGTACACTTCTCCATCCATTCAATTACTTTTATAAGCTGTTATAGGAAACCCAATCCACATCATAAAGAAGTTGATGAACAGAGGTTGCAAGAAATCATCAAGGATGTAATTCAGTGTAAAAAGTACCTGACTTCATTTTTCTCCTATCTACTCCTAACAACCACAGCGAATTCCTGAAATTTTATTCAAGAATCAAAATTAAATGCGTGGCTAGATCTTCGTACAACAATGTAAATAAACGCACCTAAATTTTGCACCAAAAATGTGTTCTTAAAGGACATAATTAGTCGATAAATTAAAAGCTGATTATATTGTTCTTGAAAAAGAACTATAAATTGTATTCTAATTTATTAAGGACTCAATATTATCCTTTCGATATCCAAACAAAAAATTCCAAGCAAAAATCCTACATCCTTAACACTTTTAAATCAGATGTTAAAAGCCTCTGGCGTATTCAAGCACAAAATGTTGTGATTTTCATAAGGCTCATTGATTTCCTGATGGGAAGGAAAAACGATTGACAAACTTATCGGCAAAAAATATAACAACAACAAAAAATACACACAAAATTTCCCTTGATACAATCGCTCAATTCGCAACATTATGCCCTTCCGGTAGATTTAATCGAAAATTATATCACACTTCACTCCACAGAGTCCTTATATACGAATGAGTAGAGTATCCTGCCTGCCATAGCTGTTATATAGGAGAGCTTTGTATATAGAATCCACCTAAAGTGTTGGGTTGGTTCGACTTGAATCGACACCGCTCCACCGCCACCGCGCCGATCTAGCTCCAGCCTCTGATTGGATGATTCGAAATCTGATAGGCGGCCAAATGAGGCGGAATAAGTTTCATAAATAGATTTTGGATTTGTTGTAATGTCATTATCTTTGGAATAAGTTGTTTGTATGTAGGTTATAATAACATTATGAGAATATAAAATCTGTTTCCTTTTTTGGCTTGAAATGCAAAAAAATTGATTCGGTTATGGTGGAAATGGTTTCTTGCTTTTAGTGAAATTGAGAATATTGGTATCATTTAGAGGAGGTTTAATCTGTGGCTTTTTCTGCCTCAAAGGATATCGAGATATGATTCTGCAAGATGATGGGAAATATCACATTATTTCTTTGTTAATGACGGTCAAGAATGGACCACTATTGAGTTTAAGTACCTATGCGATTTCAGACCACACTAATCCACAGAAAGGTCTACTTATGTAGTGATCATTGGCTTAACTTAAGTATGGTTAAATGAATAAAATTATTTCAAGGGATCATCGTGAAACCTTTGCACTTAGAATCATATTGATTTTTCTTAACTTGCTTAAGAAGTTATACCATTTAAAAGGTAATAAGATGTTAAAGAAAAATTAAATTTGGTGCCATTAGCGTTGTAAAGTGTTGGAAATCTGACGTGTTTTCTATTTTAAATCTTATTTGTAGAGTATTGACATGCCAGCACGACTGGATTTAAAACGTTCAAGGTGCTTGCTCTCTCTAAGCAGATCGCATATAAGCTCGATAATAGGTTTCATAACCGGACACTGTCTAATAGGAAAGCACGCCACGAGATTAGGCGTATTCTCAAATGACTTTTGCAGAAGCTGTATGGACGAGGAAGAGGAAGAAACAGTTCTTCATCTTCTCTGCACATGCCCTGTTTTGGCTCGAAAGCGCAAGAATTACCTAGAAGAATTCTTCTTTAACGATCTAAACGATCTAAATCATATCAGCATAATCAGCCTCTCAAGTTTCGTAAGGGACTCAAACTGGTTCCATTGAGCTTAGGAGGAAGCCTCAAGATTCATGTGGTATCACAATGGGCCATTAAACTGGCCTAAGTGTGTCCGTTTCCATCTTGGACAGCCACTATAACCTAACCTAACCTAACATGCCAACTTTATTTCAAATATTAAACAAATTGTCAAAAATTGATTTGAGTTTTGTGAAAAGATTTATTGAAACCTTCAAACAGACTGCCCAAATTGAGACCATGGGATCATGAGAAACAGTTTTCCTTGCTTGGCTTATTATATGTCATTTATTTCTTAAGAGGCTAATAATCATATTTAAAAGTTCTTACAGGAAGCTTTTGGTAACCGGTCCGATTTGAAGTATTTAAAATTTTGACATTTCTCTAAGTTTTAAGGTACCTAAAATATAAATCCATCAATTTTAGAGGCACTGCAAAAATGTCAGTATTTTTTTTTTTAATTGAATAATTTAAGTTTCTCGAGAATTTGATGCTCTGTCTGATTCCATCTCAAGAATTATTTCCTTATATCCTCGCACTGAAATCATTATTACTGGTAATGTCAATGAACACAATTCTTTTTGGCTTCCATATTGATGTCATTCAACACCCAAAAGACTTTTGCTAAATTTAACCACTTTATTCAGCTGGTCTGCGAGCACACTCAAATATCGGTCGAGCAGAAAACACTATTGACATTTTTCTTACTTCTGATCCTGGTAAGTACACTATCAAAGTTCTATCTTCTTTAGGTACATCTGACCACTGTTTTATATCTGCTACGAGAAAGCCAACCTTAACGTTCTCAACAATTCTTTCAGGATATTTAACTGGTTACTATTCTTCATCAATAGTGGAGTGGCGTCCCATGTTAGAATCTATTGGGAATGAAAACTTTCATCACAAAGGGGGTAGGAAGCATCAGACCTAAAGAAAACGCATAGTTCAATTTGAAAAAAAATGAAAAAAATTAGGTGTCGCAACAGTCCGTTGAGAACTAGGGCCTAGTGACTTATAACTCTCAACCATTCCTGTGTGCGAGTACTGTTGTTAGGGATGGAGGGGACCTACAGTTTTAAGCCGAATCCGAACGGCCTATTTGAGAAAGCACATTTCATAGCAAGAATTACTCTTGGAGGACGCAATAACCATCATGCCACGGGTGCCACTTCGATTTGAAATGCAAAGTAGTTAAACGAGTTAAAGAGTTAAGCTTCCGCTTTTATGGAGCAATCTAACTGAGAAAAATCTTAAAACGTGCCAGCAATCCAGAAAAGCCTGCAACTCCAATATTCAACAGACCAAATTTATAAATGACGAAAATATATTGCAAGGTCCCAATGGCAGTAAAAATGTTTGGTCATTCGAAAAACAGGAGTAATTTTTCCTCTTCCTTGGTTCCTATGCTATTTGTCAATGACACTCCATTTCTAAGTTCAATAGAGAAAGCCAATCTCATTGCTTGCCACTTCGCCAACAATTCAACGCTTCCAGAGAGTTTAATGATCCGGCTTGTACTTTGAGAGCGTAAATTATTTTATGGAATCAATATTTTTTTTCCCACCCGTGCAGTAGCGAGAGTCCTAAAATATCTCAAAACACACAAATCCAATGGTCCTGATGATATCCCCTGTTATTGTTCTGAAGAGATGGAAAAGCCTTTGCATCAGATCAGAAAACAGCATTTGTTCATCCCAAACCCAAAAATGGCGAATCCTCCTCCCCCTCGATATCCACCATTTGCACTTACGTTCCTTCTCACCAAGTTCATAAAAAAGCTGAATAACTATAAGCTCAAGCAATAAGTCAATCTGATGGTTTGTCTCACCGAAGAGTGGAACAAATTTGTAGACCGTTTTGGAGAAAGTAAGGTTATTGGTTTGGCATCAGGCTCTCTTATCGAAAATACATATCCCTCCTTCGTTAGATTAGAAATTACCTTTCCGACCGTTCAAAACAAGTAATATTGGTGTGCCCCAAGGCTTTTTTCTGTCTCCCATACTCTTTCTAATTTTTATAAATGATCTTTTGTCTGAAACTTCTAATCCACTTACCTGCTTTGCTGACGATATTACTCTCAGCTTTTTATATTTGTATTTATATTTACAACCCAGCTCTTTGGTGTTGATCGCCAACGGCAAAGTATCAAATAGAATTTGAGGCGTCGAAAACTCAATGCTACCTTGTGAAAGTATCTTATACACCATGTCGGCTTTCATTTTGGTTTACTCCCCCTATGATCTGGCTATTATTAATATGGCTTATATACGTCTAAGGCTTGAGTTTAATTTTCATCTCTAGGCTGGTGATCCTGCAACGAACTGAAGGCTCCTGAAGAGTTTTGAACGTAGAGCATTCAAATTGATTTGTGATGATTACCGTCGCGTCGTCAAATCATTGAAGTCGCGTGAACACCGGCGTGAAGTTTCTTATCTCACCCTTTTTTACAGTTATTATGCTCTAGAAAAATATCCAGTTGAAATTATCCCCTAAAGTAATTCAATCGTAATACTTTTTCCTCTAGGAATGTTTATCTGCTAACTAATTGTATATGGAGACTTTTTGGTCTTAAACAAATGGATAAAATGTGTCACGCAAATCTTCTTTAGACCTTAATTTTTAAGTTTGAACTTAATCAACCTAATATTTCATGTTGTAGGGGCAAGTAAAAGAGACGGACAAAAACTACGGAACCATTTGTTTCGAGTTAAAAATGTCTTACGAATGCAATAATGGACTAACGGTTTCTGTATTGAAAACCTTAAAATTATACCAGCAATAAGAAGACATGCGAAAGGAAGAGCGAGTGGTGGCTGTATTTTCGGATATAAAAAAGATATTGATAGTAACGTATGTTAATTCAAAAGTTATGAGGAGGTAATATGTCTGGATCTTAACATTTATGGCAAGAAATTCCGCATATTGCCAACTTATATAAATTGTAACCAATGGGATGCGGATTTTGAAAAAATTAGGGAGTTTGTTACATATCGGTAAACCTAGTTGAAAATTTGCTGCTAGTTGGAGATTTAAATGCCAGGATCGGTAACGAAGGAGAAACGGAAAATGATCGAATTGGTATGATTAGGAGAACGAAAGATGCAACGAAGAATGGAAGGGGTGCAAAGTTGTTGGATCTATGCAATTCTTTCGGGCTCCGGATCGAAAACGGTACCAGTGACGGAGAAAACCAAGGTGAATTCACATTTGTTTGGAAACAGGGTAGCTCTGTTATAGATTATAGCTTGGAACGTGGTAAATGGAGCTCACTTTTAACTGATTTTGAAGTCCAAAAAAGAAACTATTCAAATCATATGCTCAAACTCCAATGGAGGAATACAACGGCCTCAAATTACAGAACAAAGCTGAATTCACTCCTACTGTCCGAGGAAAATTGTATGTGTTTGAGTAAAATTGAATGTTTCATAAAGGAGGCGCATAAGGTGCCAACAAATGCTTATCGCCAAGAAAAAAAAGAAATTTAAAGAACCTTGGTTTGATTCAATTTGTGCGCGAGCGATAAAATTATCATTTGCTTGGCTTAATGAGTTTAGACGTAGTAACGAATGCTATGCAAAAAACCAATATATTGAACACAATACAATTTATAAAGCGCTTTGTAAGGAAAAAAGAGTAAACTATTATGAAGCTGAAGCAGAAAAACTAGCTAGATGTAGTAATCCCTCTGAATTTTGGAACTTGGCCCGAAAAGTAAAAGGATCGAAGTATATTATCAGTCGTGGATTGGATACTTCTACTCTACGAAATCATTTCAATCAACTGCTGAACCCAGCAGTATTGGACCCAGTCAGGATCTACTATGCCCAACCCTATATTCAAGACGAGATTTTAGACAGTGCAATCTCCCAGCATGAGGTTCACGTATCGGTCAACACACTGGCAGATGGAAAAGCGGCAGGTGCAGACAGGATACCAGCGGAATTCTACAGATATGGCACTGACGAACTGATTAAGAACCTGGCTAACATTGTATAATCAAATTTTTGAAACTGGAATCATCTCTCAGCAGTTTAAAGATGCTTTGATTTTTACGATACACAAAAAAGGCAACATCGAAGATCCAGCCAACTATAGAGGAATCTCGTTTTTGAACGCTTCCTATAAAATCTTTACTGCGATTCTACTAAAGCGGCTAAACACGTGGATAGACTCGAATAATCTATTATGTGAGTCTCAAGCCGGATTCAGATCGGGTTACTCGACCATCGATCATATATTCGTTCTAAGTAGCATTGCTGAGTTTTTTTTGGAAAAAAATAAAAAGCTATACACTTTTTTTGTGGATCTTAAAGCTGCATTTGACTCAGTTGATCGAAATGCATTGATGTTCAAGTTGTTTGTATCCGGGATGTCGTTTAAGTTTGGACGAGTTATACAGAACTTGTACGCAGACACGAGAGCAGCGGTATGGAATGGAAAACAGGTATCTGAATGGTTCCAGACGCAGTCGGGAGTAAGACAGGGCTGTGCTCTCAGTCCTAGCTTGTTCGCACTATTAATAAATGACATCACTGACGCATTACCAGGAGGTGTTAGATATGCTGGAGAGGTCAAGCCTTACTCTTCGCAGATGATATAGTCTTGCTGGCAAACTCACAGCAATCCTTACACCTTATGATAAATCGACTTTCGGAATATTGTAGACGATGGAGCTTGGTTGTGAACCTGAACAAGTCGAAAGTGATGGTTATTAAGAAAGGTGGAGGAAGGTTAAGCTCAAGTGAACAATGGTACTTCAACAATGAGGACATAGAAAGAGTGAAAGAATACAAATACTTAGGAGTATATTTTACCCAAAACTTAAGTATGGAAAAACACCTCAACGAAAAACTTCTTAAGGCTAAAACCGCGATTAACGTGGCATGGAAAGAATATTTCAACAACAAAAACATAGCGCATAGCAGTAAATATAAAGTTTTCGAAGCAGTATCCCAATCAATCCTGTTTTACGCAGCCCAAATGTGGGGAGCAAAGAAATTTGAGACTGAGATTTTATTTAAAACGAACATTCCGCCTTCCTTCATGCACCCCAAACTACATGATAATGTTAGAAACAGGCTTATCTCCACTCTTCATAAAAACGTTGAAGCTGCAAGTCGATTACGTTCTGAAAGTACTGAATATGCCCAACAATCGCCTACCAAAAAAAGCTGCTTTACAAGCGATACAAAGTAAAACAGGATGGGTTAAAGAGTGGATTGGGCTAGCAGAAGATACAGGTGTAACTTTAAATCTCAGTAAACAGAGTACATGGAAATCGTCGCTGTACCAGGTAATTAGGCGTCTGGATGAAAATTTTAGAAATGTGTTCACAGAACAGGCATCCAGCTCAATTCATCGGATGATCAATAGCAGGCTGAATTATAATCTTAATGAAAGAAACTACTTCCAGGATATAAATACTGTAGAGCAAATCTCCAACATGTTTCGGCTAAGAGGTGAACTGCTAAACATAAATTACGTTCCACATCGCGAAGATCTTCCACTGCTCTGTGATATTTGCAACATGGCTGAACGAGAGGATATTTTTCATTTTGTCGGAATGTGTCCAGTCCTGAGAGAAACTAGAAGACTAGAAGAGACTTTTTATCAGAAAATGAAACTTTAGCTCTCTTAAATGAAGTAGACGTGTCTAAAATGCTTATATATTGCAAAACAGCACTTATTTATAGAAGCAGAATTAGAGATGAAAATTTTTAGTTAACACAACTGCAACTTAATTAATTACAAAACTTTATTACAGTTAAAACTTTGTCAATCATGCAGACGGCAAAACCATGCTTTAAAGATTGTTAATGAAATTTTACAAATAATTGTAAGTAAATAAAAATCTATCTAATCTAAATCTATTGACAGAATATCGAACAATACAAAACAGTTTACCTTAAATATTTTAAGAAAAATGTCTGAGAATTTTCCGGAGTAATTGTATCTTGTGCAAAGGATAATCTTTTTTCTTAGCTTTTTAGAATAATCTGAAAAGAGTAGGTATTCGAAAATATTGGTAAAAAGTGTTTTCTAAAATCCATAATAAATAAATGCATATATGGACTAAACATTGGAATGAAAACATCGAGTTGGATTAGTAAATCAACTGGGTGCCGGGCCATAGAGACATTCCAGGAAATTGCAAAGCTGACGAACTTCCAAAAAGCGGAACAACTTTACCTCTGCTGGCTCATAATGCTAACATAGGTATCCCTCTAGCTACATGTAAACTTATGCTAAAGCAAGATACCATAGAGAAAACAAACCTCAAGTGGAATAACACCACCACCTGTGTCGCAACAAAACTAATTTGGCCCATTCTTAGCGCCAGGCGCTCAAAACAATTAATCTCTCTGAGTAGATTGCACATTAGCTACGTTATAGGTGTCCTGACTGGGCACTGCTTAATAGGAAGGCATGCTATTCGACTTGGAGCCCCTGCAAATGATTTTTGTAGGAGTTGCATGGACGAAGAAGAAGAGGAGACAATCTCTCATCTTCTGTGCACATGCCCTGCCTTATCACACAGACGTAGAATCCACCTTGGAGACTACTACTTTAACGATACCAGCGATCTAAAAAATTCAGACATTACTAGTCTCCTACGCTTTATTCGAAGCTCCAATTGGTTCAACGAGTTAAGCTGATTAACTGATCCATGTGGTATCACAATGGACCATACTTTGGTCTAAGTGTGTTGGATGTCCCAACCAACAGCCACTTTAACCTAACCTAACCATTAGTAAATCAGAATTTCAATGAATTTTCAATTATTCTTAATATGGACTTTCTGATAATTTTTAAAAACTATGCTACTCAAAGGACAGAATTGACTAAGAGCTGCAAAAAATTGCCAATTGTGTCTATGTTATTTAAATTTTAGTACCATTCTCAGAAAACCCAGAACAATGTCAACAGTCTATACAGGCGCTAATAAATAAAAACAACACTCAGCTTTTTCACCTAAAACTATCGATTTTTACTTTTAGTTTTTTTTCCAGTAAAATAGAAACACGGAAACAATTTCCATCATATTAAAAAATCGATCCACAAAAACGCGATGTTTTATTGAAATTGCATATATTGCCGGTTATAGAAATTATTATATTTCCCATTCAAATTCACACAACCATCCATTTCCGCCTCCATCGCCACCGATAAAACGCACATAACTGAAATCTAAATATAACTGATGCAAATGTGTGCTTCAGAATTTGTATTCAAGGACTTTGCAAACAATTCTCAAAAACGAATATAATATTTTAATTTTTATTTTTTTTTTTCAAACAAGTCCTATAGGAAGTTTGGGTAGGTAGGTAGAAAGGATGTGTTTAATTTGGTCTATCACAAAAAGACTGCTGCAAGTTCATAAATTTAGAATTGACTGTGTGTGAAAAGTATTTGAACAATATTATATAGGTACGAATAGTTACTCAAAAACGTATGAGGTAGGTTCAAATATACACACATACATACATATATATTTAGCTTAGCATTAGTTACACTTTTTGAAAAGTTCAATGCAAACACTTGAGTATCATATAAGCTTTTCGTTTCCGTTTTATTTATACCGTAGCCGAGCTCACAAAAATGTCCGTCAACATACAGACGAAATTGTGAACCTATATAATGTAGGTATGAGTTGGGCAGAGCACACACCTATCTAAAAATAATTTTCAAGGAGTTTTCCCATCATATTCAACTTTTTTTTGAACCTTTGGTCAACATGGTGTGTTTTTGAAAAAAAAAGGAAAAAGGGTTTTCACTTCCAGTTTTGGTCAACAACTTACTTTGCCTTTGCTCTTTTAGTTGTTAAACTTTTGCAGCAACATTTTCAACAAGATACACATCACACAAATTAGTTTAATTTAATTTCAAAACTTTGCATTTGTTTTGACTAACCTGGCAGAGATTTCAGAAAAATGGAGAAAGGGAAATACATTTTTAAGTGGCCAGACAAAACTTTAAATTAAAATGATGCAACAAGTGATGCAATAAAACTTGAAAAAAGCACTTTCAAAAATATGTTTCATTGTTAATTGATATTTCTAGAAATTTTATTTTACATGAAAATTAACTGATTTACACTCCTTAAAGAGATTATCACATGATGTTTATGCTTTGCTTATGTCAATATTTAGTTCGGAGAAAATAGTTAAGAGTTACTTTTAAATGAAATTTTTGTAGTTTTGTTTATTGCAGAAGACATGATAATAAAACTCATATCATCAATCATCGAATGTAGTATTTAAAGCAAAATCTTAACTATGTTATTAATAAATCAAAAATAAATAAATAAATAATATTCATGAATGATTGTTAAACATAAATAAAGTTGGCAAGAACTTAAAAATTGTGTACTTAAACAGTACAGAAAGAAGAAAATCAATTTGTTTTCTATAATGGATTTTCTATTACAGGTGGGTTGATTTTAAAATTCAAAAAGAGGCTGGGATGCGACCCACACTGATAACTTCCCATCCCGTCTATCGATTTGTCTTGCTTAAAAGTTTGTCTAAATGTATCAATTCTTGCCAAATTTGCGTTCTATTTTTTGTAGATTTTATTTTTTTTATGAAAAAACGGACTGTTGGATTTTTATAAAAAAATTACTGAATATAAAAAACAATATTTTCTGTGAAATAAAATAAGTTTGAAGCCAATATTTTTAATTTTTGAAAAGCTATTTGAGCCGAAAATCAATTTTTACCAACTTTTATTAATTTTTTTGTTTAGGTTTTTATTTTTTGTAAAAAAACTGTCAGTTCGATTTTTCTCAAAATTTTTCCTAATGTTGAAAACAATATTTCTTATAAGTTAAAATTAGTTAGAAGCCATAATCTCAAATTTTTGAAAAGATATTTAAGTCGAAAATCAATTTTGTACCAACTTTTGTTAAATTTTTTTTTCGGTTTTTAATTTTTTGTAAAAAAACTGTCAATTCTATTTTTTTCAAAATTTTACTAAATGTTGAAAACAATATTTCTTGAAAGATAAAAGTAGTTTAAAGCCAATATCTCAAAGTCTTGAAAAGATATTTGAGTCAAAACTCAATTTTTACCAACTTTTTTTTAATTTTTTTTTAGGTTATTATTTTTTGTAAAAAAACTGTCAATTCGATTTTTCTCAAAATTTTATCAGATGTCAGAAACATTATTCTTCATTGCACAAAATTGTTTTGGAAATGAAATCATATTTTAGTCGTAAAATTTTCGAAGTGACAAATTTTTTTTTTCAGTTTTTTTGATTTATAAAAAAAACCGTTAATTGAATTTTTTTCCAAAAATATAATTGTTTTGTATCACGTTACAATATATAATATAAAATTTAATTCAAGTCTCTAGCGTCATTGGTTCATGAGATATTTAGGGTTAACCAAAATTTTCACCTTTTTTTTAAACTGCTATGGTAAAAAAACCACCCACGCAATTTTCTTGAGAGCCCTTTCTGCATCTTTCTGCCTTATTATCTGAATAACAAAATTTATTTGAAGTCGATATCTCTTCTGGTTCTTGAGCTATGGACGACGAAAAAAACGTCGCGAACGTACGGACGTACGGACGTACGGACGTACGGACGTACAGACGTACGGACGTACGGACGTACGGACGTACGGACGTACGGACGTACGGACGTACGTACACACGCACGCACAGACATCTTTCTAAAAATCTTTTATTTCGACTCTAGGGACCTTGAAACGTCGAGAAATGTCAAAATTTTCAATTTGTCAAATCGGACCCATTACAATAACTTCCTATGGGAAGTTAACAATATGGCCGCCAAGAGTTGTCAAACCAACCTGTTCCTAGTTCCTACATGAAAAAATTAATTAAAAACATTTAAATGCGTCCTTAGAGCAAATTTAAAAAACAAGTTGAAATATAGTTATAAGGGTCAGCACTTGTTCGCAAAATTAAGTAAAAAAAACACTTTTTAAAGTTTTACAATTGTCTTGAAGTCGAATCTCTTCTAATATTTTTTTTATTATATTTGTTTTTTTAAAATATGTCTTTTGAAAAATGAAGAACATCAAAAATGTTGCTTTTTAGGCGAAGGTAAAACATAACATAAAGGGTAATTTCTTAGCTATTATCTTTTTGGCAACACTGGTTTAGACAGCTGACGCACGTTTCGTGTTTTATTTCACTGTCAAACATCTTCAGTTTGGTCTATAATTTAACCATGAATCGTCTTACAAACGAACAACGAACGCTTGCAAATTATTGAATTTTATTATCAAAATGCGTGCTCTTTTAAGAAAGTTCATAGCAGGCTTCTTCTAGCGCGCGACGAAGCTCGTTTTTGGCTCAGTGGGTACGTAAATAAGCAGAATTGTCGATTTTGTAGTGAATATCAGCCAGAAGCATTGCAAGAGCTACCAATCTACCATCCAGAAAAAGTCACAGTTTGGTGCGGTTTTTGGGCTGGTGGCATCATTGGACCGTAGTTCTTCAAATATGATGTCAATCGTAACTTAAACGTAACTGTGAATGGTGAGCGCTACCGTGAGATGATATCCAACAAAATGCAAGAGCTTGACTTGCATGACAAGTGGTTTCAACAAGACGGTGCCACATGTCACACAGCACGCGCAACAATGGACTTATTGAGAGGCGAGTTCGGTGAACATTTTATTTCACGTTCGGAACCGGTCAATTGGCCGCCTAGATCGTGCGATTTAACGCCTACAGACTTTTTTTTCTGGGGCTATGTTAAAGCTTATGTCTTTACAGACAAGCCCGCTTCAATTGGCGTATTGGAAGATAATATTGAAGCATTTATTCGTGAGATACCGGCCGGAATGTTGGAAACAGTATGCCAAAATTGGACTAAGCGCATGGACCATTTGAGACGCAGCCAAGGTCAACATTTGCATGAAATAAGCTTCAAACATTAAATTATATGGACCGTACTATCGATTCAAATAAAGATTTGATACATTCTTCTGAATTGTATTTTTTTTTTGAAAAACTTTCTTATAGCTTTTAAAAAATCAACCTTTAGTTCTGAAAAATAAATTGTATTATGATTTTGAAAAGATTAAATCCTTGTCTTTTAGATACAGTCTAAATCATTTGGGAGTCATTAATGGTTTCTGGAGATTCACATTAGCTATGAGCCTTCATATGACGCTTGAGGTTTTGGAAAAAACCTCTTAGTAAATTCTTTGATCTTTGATGGCTTTGAAAAATATTTTATTTTCATTTTTATTGATCAGAAATAGCAAAAGCTTAATGTAATTAGTAATTTATTGAATTATAAAAAGTATCAATGAAATTTGAGTTCTTCTTTATGGAGATATGGCAGACGTTAAACCAATTTAGTGTTTTGATTAATTTCTTTAAGTTTAATCGAAATTTAACAACAATTTTTTGTTAAACTTGGGAATCGAATTTTGTGAGAAAATCTCCAAATCGATGTTTCTTAACATAGCATCAGACGTCATTTACCTTTCCACAAAGTTATTTCAGAGACAATATCATTTTTTTTAAAATTATATTTATGTATTTAAAATAATGTTTTGTTGATTTAATTGGTTGTACCTATTTTTTTTTCTTTTGTATTTATTTCGCTTGGATCTTATACAGGATTTATCAACAGGGACGCTAAAAAAGTAGAGCGACAATAACAGTAAACGACGCCATATTTCTTCCCGCTCTTTTGACAATTCTCTTCAGTAAGGTTTGGCATTTCATGATGGAAAGATATACGAGTCAAAAACGAGTCTTGGGACGAAATTGGGAGTCAGTAGCCTCAACGTTAAGAGTGCTACGTCCAATTTATTGTCGTCATAATTGTCCTAGCAGATCAACAATTGACACAGTACAAAATGTTCCCGTGCCAGTGAGATAAGAAAGTGCCTGTAGTGTCGAAAATATTGCTCCCGCTGAAGTTTCAGTTGTAGAAAGCTCAAATGTGTCTCTAACACGTCGTTCTCAAGCGTTGGGCATCTCTGTGACGTTGTTGTGGCAAATTTTGCGAAAAGATCTTGGCCTACATCCTTACAAGATTAAATTGACGAAAAAACTGAAGGCGTTTGACCACCAGAACCGTCCTATGATCGTGAATTGGGCTGAGCAACAACTTGAAAATGATTCGGATTTTCATCGAAAAATCATCTTCAGCGATGAAGCTCATTTCGGGCTGAATGGCTTCGTCAATGAACAAAATATGCGGTATTGGTCAGGCAGCAATCCACATGTACATGGTTTGGTGTGGTTTATGGGCCGGTGCGGGCGGCCTCATTGGGTCGTTCTTCTTCCGTGATGATCAAGACCGGCACGCTACCGTTCAATGATAACCTTATATTTTTGGCCCCAATTGGATGATGATATGGACTTGGTGGACATGTGGTTCCAACAGGACGGCGCCATAAGCAACACAGCGAATGTCACAATCAATTTATTGGAAACCAAGTTTGGATAACGTGTTACGAAATGGTCCAGTCGCTTGGCGACCTCGGTCATTCGATTTAACGCCCGTTACACTATTTCCTGTGAAGCTAAGTCAAGTCTATGGTCTATGCCAACAACGATTGATGAACTTCGTACGAATATCGAACGTGAAATTGCAGAAGTATCGGCCTATTTATGCTTGAAAACATTTGAAAATTGGGTTCAGCGTCTGAAATTCTCTAAGTGTACCCGTGGTGGCCTGCAAAAGAAATCGAGCTGCATATATAATGGCATTAAACGTTCTTTCACAGGAATAAAAAATTTCAATGTTGGATATCACCGTTTTTATTTAAAAAAAAACTTTTGGAGAGCTCTTATTAAAAAACCCGATAATTCAATGTTCACCATTGTTATAAGCTTACTACAGTCTTAGATTCTGCAACTATCCCTTGATATTTCAAAACGTTCGTCGTAATATCATATTCATGATCTAGAAAAATCCTCACTGAACAGAACTTTTGTGAAAGACGCGTCTATAAAGTGCTCTTAAAGAAAACAACAAAATAAGAAGGA
>OV049926.1:15513647-15660042 GCA_920104205.1 Eupeodes latifasciatus
AAACGACAACGACAACGGCGACATCTGGTTGTTGACTCGTTTTTCTTTTGCATTTTCAGTTATGTCCTTAAGTACTCTACATGTAGATAATTTAATATCACTTCAAGGCATGCAACGGGTATTTTAAATTTTTGTTCTTTCTTTTTTAACCATCGAAACTTACACCCTTGTTTTCCATCCAAATGTGTCCTCTTATGGTTGTTCAGATATTTGTCTGCCAAAAAATGCAAAAAGAGTATAAACGGCAGAGGAGAAGAGAAAAAAACATATATTTAAAATGAGATCCTGTAACAGCCGCCATGTGACTACAAAAATGCAAGATTATAACGTTATTATTATATGAAGTGTAACGGGTGGGCCTGTACTAACAGTTGACGGTGGTTATGTGAATTTTCTTCTCTCTTTTTTTTTGTTGGTATTAAAGAGAAAGATGTCACATATGGAAAATGGAATGAGAGTTCTTTATTAGGAATTGGGTTGTTAAGGAATGTAATTTTGAATATTAGTTCTTTGTGTTAAAATGTCAGGATTTTATACTTACTTATTAAACGCTTATATAGTTACTTATTTACTAATTTACGCACTCACTTACTTACTTACTTACTTACTTCCATACTTACTTACTAACTTACTCACTTACTTACTCACTTATTCAGTTACTCAGTTACTTAGTTTCTCAGTTACTCAGATACTCAGTTATTCAGTTACTCACTTGATCACTTACTTACTTAATCGATCATTCATTTACTTACTTACTTACTTACTTACTTACTTACTTACTTACTTACTTCCATACTTACTTACTTACTTACTTACTTCCATACTTACTTACTTACTCACTTACTTGCTCACTTATTCAGTTACTTAGTTACTCACTGACTCACTGACTCACTTACTCACTTACACACTTACTCACTTACTCACTTACTCACTTACTCACTTACTCACTTACTCACTTACTCACTTACTCACTTACTCACTTACTCACTTGCTCATTTACTCACTTACTCACCAACTCACTTACTCACTTGTTTACTTAATCGATCACTCACTTACTTACTTACATACTTACTTACTTACTTGCTCTCATTCTTATTTACTCATGCAGAAAGGAGTATTGAATTCATTTATTTGGCTTAAGCGAAATAGAAACGGTTTGCTACGGTAATACATTATCGGATTTCCACAAAGTTGTTGATGTCATCCGCATAGCCAAGCATTAAGGAAAATCTGTTAAAGATTTCACCTTCCAGGTTAACAGCGCTCTCTTTACGCCTATACTTATTTTACTTTACTTTAGTTGGCACTACAGCGCATCGTGCTCCTGAGCCTCACGTAATAGACCCCGCCAGCTTACTCGATCTCTAGCTAGATGTCTCCAGTTTGGAATACCAAGCCGGCGTGTGTTGGCCTCAACTTGATCACTCCATCTGGGATAAGGTCTGCCTGTACTTCTGGTTACCTCAGGCTTAGCGTTTAATACCCTACAGGCTGGAGTTTCGATGTTCATTTGCTCTACATGCCCTAGCCATCTTAATCGTTGAACACGTAGTTTTTTGACCAGTGGCAATGGCGTTGAAGAGAGCAAAAGAGGAGAGGGGAACACCGGCTTCTTAGATGAAAAAAAAGAGAGCACAAGAAGCGAGCGATCGAGGAGATAGAGGGATGCCACAACAGGTATGACGTTCCTCAATTTTACCAAAAGTTAAAAAAACCTCCCAAGGGTACCAGCCACTAACCGAAGCCTGTAAGGGCGATCAGGGGAACATCGTAGTAGAACCGTAGTCTATGTTGAGAATATGGAAAGACCACTTCTCCAAATTATATAACGGCGATGGCGAACTAAATTCCGCTGCTAGGGAGATAGAACCACTCAGCCTAGGCGACGCAGATCAACAATTCCGCCTACCCGACCTCGACGAAGTGAGGATAGCTATGTATATCTAAGCTGAAGTCAAACAAAGCTGCTGGAGCTGACGGCATCGCTGCCGAATTATTCAAAGCAGCAGGCAATGACTTGGTAGGGAGCATGGACCAACTCATCTGCAAAATATGGTCAGAAGAAAGCATGCCCGATGAGTGGAATATCAGTATAGTTTGCCCAATAAATGAGAAAGGAGACCCTCTAAATTGCGCCAACTACAGAGGCATCAGTCTCCTGAACATTACATATAAGATCCTTTCTGCTGTATTATGTGAACGTTTGAAGCCGTTCGTAAACAACCTGATAGGTCCTTATCAGTGTGGCTTCAGACCAGAAAAGTCCACGACGAGCTCCAGAGCAATGTCTAGTTTTGGCATCCCTGTCAAACTTTTCCGTTTGTGCAGAATGACGATGGGGAATGCACGGTGCTCTTTCAAGGTCGGAAAAGATCTCATCAATGCATTTGATATCAAGAAAGATTTAAGACAAGCGCCGCACTTTCATGCGACTTCTTCAACATCGTTCTGGAAAGAAGTGTGCAAAACTTAACCGTCAACACTATAAGCACAATCTTCCAAAGGTTAATCCAATTACATTACTGTACAGGGACACTGACCTAGTTAACAGAATTAAAGTCCAACGATTTAGATGGCTGGGGCATGTAGAGCGAATTGACATCAACGCTCCAGTCCGGAAGGTCTTCAAATCCAATCCCGAGGGACGGCGGCGCAGAAGAGGAAGACCGCGACTTTTTTTTTTTTTTTTTTCGAAATTCATTTTTTTATTCATTTAAACTTAACTCTACTTACATGCTAGACAAAATGGGAAACTAGCCTAATTAATTCTATTTAAATATAACTTACTGGCCCTAATCGGGCGCTCTAAGAAATTCATGATTCTTAAAATTAATGCCTTTCGGCCTACGAACTAAGATTGTTTTATTTATTTCAATTTATGTTTTTTTTTTTTTTAGAAAAGTTTAAAAACTAAAATCTTTATCATTTTTTGGGGTTTTTACTTACATACTAAAGTCCTTAAAATAAAACTTAAAATTACCTAATCTACCTACAAACTACTTAAAACTAGAACAACCACAGCGGCAAAACAACTATGTCCTTCTATTTGTAATTCCATCGAGGATTTTTATAATATTGTCTGTGATATGTGTTTGAATTTTTTTTTGTATTTTTGATTTCTTTTTTTGTTTTGTATTTTATGAGATTTTGTTTTTTTATACTTTTTTTTTTTTTTTTTTTATTTTATTGTGCCACCATTCCTGCTCTACTTAAACCTAAAACTTAAGACTAAAACAAGTATGTAAGCCGGCCAAGGCAAAAATACCCCACCCCGGATTACCCATTATCAGTTGCAGTTTGAAGCCACCAAAACTGGTTCTCCTGCTTCACCCTATCAAAGCGGTCCTTTTCGGACACAGCCCTACTGAACCGAAGCAGCTCCGCTCCATCACGAGCGAGGATGCCCCGTTCATACAGGAGCCGCCGGTCTACGGTTTTTCGCCTGACGTGGTAGATAAGCGGTACTGCCAATCTATCCTGTATCATGCCGCACTGGTCTAGATAGAGGAATGCCTCTGGTGGGATAAAGCCGCTCAAGCGTGCATTGTCGAAGTAGTTGTCGTTCGGATAGAACGGCCCGAAAATCAGATTGTTGGTCGAAGTCATAGCCCTCGCAATGTGACCCCGAACAAGTTTTATCACGAAATTGTCAATTCTATTGATTCGAGCCCCGTTGTATAGAACCTCGTTTGAATAATAATGCAGATAAGAAGATTCCGGTGTCCGATACAAACCGAGACAGCGCCGAAGACACTGTCTCTCGAACACCCGAAACTTCTCCATTTGGGAAGGGGCAATGTTGAACCACACTGGACAACCATAAACAATCATTGGCCGTATGAGGGCCATGTAGCAAATTACCTTCACTCTGGGGTCAAGCCGACTGCTGTAAAACAGCCGTTTCGTCAGAGCGAAGGCTCCTCTGGCCTTAGTCAGAGCAGCATCCATATGTCTGTCGAAATATAGATACTGGTCCAACCAGATACCGAGGTACTTCACTACACTTTTGCTCATCAATGCCTGTCCGTGCGGGTCAATAATGACCATCTTGCGCAAATTCTTACACGTATCTCGCGAGGCTTTAGCCAACGGAGTCCGGAACAAGATTGTCTCCGACTTTTGGACATTTATTTTCAGTTTCCAATCGTCGCAGTATCGCTGAATCTTCTCGAAGTCACGCTGCAACAGAATTCTAATAACTTCAACCTTTCGAGCCGTTCTGTACGCAATCAGGTCGTCGGCATACGCAATTGCGTTAGTTAAGCTACCTATCAGATCGCTGGTGTAAATGCTGAAGAGGATCGGCGAGTTCACCGCTCCCTGTTGAAGACCGTTTTTAATTTCAAAGGTGGTGGTAGAAGTTACATTGCCACTCTTGACAACAAACTTTCTACCGTTGAGCATATCATAAAGCATATACAATAATGGTTTACTGATGCCTAGTCTGGTGAGTTTGAGGTACAACCCTTCTAACCATACGGTGTCGAAGGCCTTCTCTAAATCAACCAGAACAGCACCCGTGCATTGTTTCTTGGACTTGTTCCATTGGATGTCAGAAACGAGCTTAGATGCGGCATGAATAGTGTCATGTCCTGCCTTGAACCCGAACTGATTATCCGGAATTGTACTGTTGTCCACAGCCCACTCAGCCAGAGCCCTATTGATAACCTTTTCAAATACCTTGCTGATGCTTGGAAGAAGACTTATTGACCGGAGATTTGAAGGATTGGAGTTGTCCTTTCCCTTTTTCGGGAGAGGATGAACCACAGCTGCCTTCCAACGCACTGGATAATATGCATTATTCAGCGCGTTGTTGAACAGAGTGGTGTAGATGTCTATTGCTTCAATCGGTAGGTGTCTTAGTACAATATTGGATATACCATCGACACCTGCTGACTTCTTATTCCTTATTGAATCGAAGATGAGCTGGAGTTCTACCTTCGTGATGAGCAAGGGACTTGGGCCCGTTCGATCGGCGATTATAGCGTTTGCTAAAAAGTCGTCATCAAACCGGGCAAAACCACGGTTCTCGGATCGCCAATGCGAAATATCATTCCTCAGGTAGAAGTGATGAAGTAAGGCTCTGTTCTCCAGGTCGTGGTTCGGGCGAGTGCAAGCATTCACCTTATACACTTGCTGGAAAGCAGCACCAACTGTCTCCACTTTCTCCTGCGGATCTTCAATCACAAAGAAGTCATCATCCCAGACGGCTTCCTCAGGATCAATTTGCGCTGTCAGAAGTACGTCTGTGTTCTCTACTGTTCTCTGGAGTTTAAGACACGGAAGGTCGTTCTGGTTCTTGGACCTAAATATCTTATTAATCTTAGGGAACATACTTGGGTCGCTAGAATTAACGGCCCGAATTTTCTTGTCCCAGTACAAATTAATAGATAACCTGTAGTTTTCCTTGATCAGGGTGTTGACGTTTTTAATCGACGACTTCAGTGTCCTAATCTCCAGGTCGTACGGATCTGTAAATCGTCTGTACAAGTTTTTCAGTCTTGTCAGTAGTCCGCTTTTCTGTCTGTGTAGTGCGTCTATAGTCGCGTTACTGTAGACATTGTTTTGGTCGCGTTCCTTGTATTTCGGTATTGTCCGTTCCATTGTTCGTTTTATTATCTTGTCCATCTGTTCAAGGTGTTGGTCGATTTCTGTATTTGTCAAGTTTCTGTTGTTTGGTGGGGCTATGTCACTCGAACGAAGTTCATTTGCAAGGACTTGGGTGAAACGTGGCCATCGCATCTTACTATAATTGTAAGAATGCGTTGGAACGAATTCATCCAATTCCACAAGCTCGTTTGGAATCTGAATTACAACAGCGAGTCCGCAGTGGTCACTGTCGTAATCGACTGTCTGTAAACAGTTTCAAGGGTGATTACCCACTTTGTCCGTTATTTTCAGTCTGGTATCGTACAGCAAAAGGTCCAGAAAGGAACCGCTCCTTGGGAACGATGGCCTTTCAGTAGCCAGCAGGTCAACACCATATTCCACACCGTGAAGATTCATCAAATTAAAAAGATGATTACCTCTTGGATTATTTGTTTGATTTCCCCAATCTTCATGTTTCGCGTTCAAATCTCCGGCCATAATGAAGTAGTTTTCTTCCAATCTCAGTTTTAGTACTCTGAAAAGAATCTCGAGCTCTGAAATAAATATAGTAGCCTGCGGAGCGTCAGCCGCATAAGCCGCAATCATATACATCCGCTTCCCTTGAGTGAGAGAGATGCATACGACGCAAACTTCTAGCGTCCTGAGCTTTCGCAAATCATTATTGTATACGACTTTATAATTAATGCCCTTACGTATGAAGATTGCAACACCGCCTCCTTGAGTAGAGCCGGGTCGATCCCTTCTTACGATATTGTAATTGTTGTTAGTCAGTTTATGTTTCTGGTTTAGCTTGGTTTCGCTAGCCATAAACACATCAGGACTGTAGGAAGACCGCGACTCATATGGCACTCGCAGGTGTTGAAGACCTCAACTTACTTGGCGTGCGAAAGTGGAGACAGCTAGCTAGGAACCGAGCTGGACCGTACGTAGAACCTTCCTCTTAAAGATACCAAGGGATCCTTCATCCACCTGGGAAAGAGTCCAAGCTTCTGCACCATACAGTAAGACTGGGATGATTAAGGTTTTGTACAGTGTCTCCTTGGTACTTCGCAATATGGCCTTAATTTCTTAATTGTTTACTTAGGTCAAAGAAACAGCGATTAGCAAGAGTAATTCTACATTTTATTTCAGCGCTGATGTTATTTGCAGAGTTAACAGCAGTTCCCACATAGATACATTCATTTACCACCTCGAAGTTATACCTATCAATGGTCACGTTCTGACCGAGTCAACAATGGGAATGAATTGACTTTATTCGATGACAGTAAATATTTCGTTTTGTCCTCGTTAATCACAAGACCCATTTTGTCCAATTTTGATCCAGCAACGAGAATTCTCCAACGTCATTCTGATAGATCGTATCAGTTTGGCAGGAATACCAAAACTCAACATGGCATGGTACCGTTCGTTCCTTTTGACACTGTCATAGGCTGCTTTGAAATCGATAAAAAGATGATGCGTATCGATATTATATTCTAAGGTCTTCTCCAGGATCTTACGTAAAGTGAAAATTTGGTCGATGATGGTGGATTTTCCAGGTCTGAAGCCACCCTGATAATTGCCAATCAGTTTATCTGTGAGTGGCTTCAGGCATTCACATAATATGCTAGGCAGGATGTTGTAGTCGATGTTTAAAGGGCTAATACCTCTGTAGTTGGCGCGAGTTCCAACATGACCAATAATAGCTCTTGGTGACGTATGCCATCATATGCAGCTTTGAAATCGCTGAAGAGATGTTGGCTTCCTCCTCCCATACTTGGTTGATGAGCTGCTTAAGCACCTTACCAGGACACCGTTTCCATAATTGAAGGGTTCCGTAAGTAAGACATCGAAGCCAACGGATTTGTTAAGATTGTTGTGTTGTGGACTTTTATAGATTCTTCAGTTCTGACTTTCTTAATGCTTTCTTGTTCTCCAGTCGCTTCTTTTACATAATGCCCAACAAGTTGAAAATGCTTCTTAAGCACGTCTTCACTTCCCTGTGCTTCGGAAACTACGAACTTTTCGCTGTTTCGAAAAACTTTGGTTGTTACATTTAAATTTCGGAATTCTTCTGTCAACACAAGTAAATTAATATAAAATGAAATATAGGATTGGTAAGAACCTAAAAGCAGAAACATGAATTATTCTTATGGTTATTAAAGGTCTGGAAGCAATTTTAATTGTTTGGAAAAAGTTCAAAAAACTGATCTAGTTTCTAAAAACATTAATTTTTCAAATTTGAATTTTTCTCATTTAACTTTAAATTACTTCTAAATAAATGTTTCAGATTACCCAAAAACTTCTGCACCTTAATTCACTATCAATCTACTTATATAAGATACAAAATTACCTATTTGACTCGTATCTAAAGTCTTTTGCGGAAATTGATGAATATCAATATGACAAATGTTTATCCTACTTGTTCGTTTTATATATACCCAACTGAACTGATAAATGGTTGTTCAATGAAGTAGAAAATTTATTGATGGCATCTGGATTTGGTGGTTTCAACAAATCTATTCTGTATATTATACGTAGGTATACGAGTACTATACCCTCCTTGATTTATCCCCCAAATGCAACGCCAAAATCACGTGCCACAATCTGACAGGCCACATGTTATACGATATATATACACATATAGAAGAAGTAATGACACCCACAAAGTCAAACTGATATTGACTGTCACCTAACATACCAATCGAATATTATGTTTATCAATCACTGATGAATGATATACCTATCTACTTTACTTTACTGTTTAGACAGGCTTGCCATATTGGGATATTTATCACAAATTTATCTATTTTTTTTTTCTGAGATAGCAGACAAATGTTTTTTAATATGACAGCCAATGAAAATTTGGCCATAAGTAGTTTAAATCAATTCTTTTGCTATAAATAGCCCAAATCCTAAATGTTGATATTAATAGCCCAAATCTTATCTTGTGCTTTAAATAACTCGAATATAAATTGAGCTATTTTTTCTTCTGAAATAGCAGACAAATTTTTTTTTTTAATATGACAGCCAAACAAAATTGGCTATAAGTAGTTTAAACCAGTTTTTTTGCTATAAATAGCCCAAATCCTAAATGTTGCTATTAATAGCCCAAATCTTATCTTGTGCCTTAAATAACTCGAATATAATTTTGTGTGAAATTTTGTACGACTACATAATGATGTTCAACATTTTTAAAAGTTAACTGTGTTTACGCTAAGACCTTATCTATTTTTATAACCGAAAAAATGTATATTTACTGTCCGTTCGTTTTTTAAACAAAACAAAATCCAATTAAAGCTAACTGACTTTTGAATTAAAATTGGGCTATTATTCACGCTACTTTTTGGGCTACAAATATACTAAAATTGGTACATATATCGATAGTATTTGGGCCATTTTTTCAGCTGTGATTTTGGGCTAAAAATATTTTAAGATTGGGATATTGAGATAGTTCAGGAACAAAATTAATTTTTATTAAAATTGGGATGATATTTTGGCTACTTTTTCGGCATTAATTTTGGGCTATAAATACTTTTGAATTGAGATATCCACCTAGTTCAGAGACCAATTTTTGTTTGTATTTTGAAATTTTGTTTTTATTTGGCCTACTTTTTCGGCTGTTATACTGAGCTACACATATGTATGTTTAAATTGGAAGAATAAGCTAATACAGGGACCAGATTTATTTTTATTTATTTTTCGGCTGTCATTTCGGGCTAAGAATATAATTAAAATGAGATATCAATTAGTTTTGGAACAACATTTTTTCAATTGAATTAGGGCTTTTATTTTGGGCTACTCTTTTAGATATGATTTTGAGCTATAAACATTTTTAAATTCGACTATTGAGCTACTTCATGACATGGCAACCCTGCTCTTCATTCTGTTTGTGACATACAGACGTACGAACTTTGTATATAAATAGGAGTTGATGCTTCATCACCTTTGCTCCATCACCTCTCCCTTATACTTTCTATATTATGTAGTTCAGATATATTGCAATATAAACGACAAAATGTCTATTTTTTCGACACAAGTAAGTTGTCAGTCATATGATCCGTAACATATTTTCTATATACGTAACGTAATGTTATATATAAATTTTCCTTCTATGAGATATTACATAGAGGATGTACGCTTTGGGATTTAGCATAAACCTTATGGTCTTCTATAATCTGCAACTATATTCTGGGGGTGACACACCTTGATGGTAATTTGTCAATTGAAAGTGTCATATGAGAGGATGAGATAAATGAGTTTCAATAGTCGGAAAGTAGAATGGATCTATTATATTTTGGTAACAATTTAGAAATTGTGTTGTGAGTGTTGGAAATATTGAGTGATTGTCGATTGTTGCTGAAGAAATTTCGAATTAAGGAGGGAGATCGATAGTACGAAGGCAGTGTTGGGGGAAAAGTTTTGAAAAGATTGAATTCGTGGGGCGAATAAGTTTTACAGATTAGGTAGAAAACTTGGAAACATCACGAATTTGGTTGGTTGTCGTTACATAATTCTAAAAAATTATACTTTCAAATATTAGTAAAATCGTATCTTGTGCCTTCTGATGAAAAATGTCAGTTTTTTGTTTTTTTCAACTTTTCTAAATCCAACCTTACAGTTATCAGATTGGACTTATGTTCTTCGAAAACATAGTAGCTTACATTAATACACACTTTTTATCTTAGAGGGTGTATTTTTACTGGATAAGAAGTTTCCATGATTATCGTCGATGGTTTGACAGTTGAAATGTCAAACTGTGTTGACATTTCTTTTCAGTAAGGTTTGACAGTTCATCATAATCATTTAACGCCAGAACAAGACTTCCAAATCATTGAAGAAAATAAATCTGCTCAAGAATTTCATAGAGCACTCTCCCCATTTTACAGTGTCGAATGATGAAGTTCAATTCTGATTAAATGGCCCTGTTAATCAGTCCCCTCGTTCATGTGACTTAAAGGCTCTTATTTATTTCTATATGGGGTTATATATTAAGTTATCCCAAAAGTATTTTTTCTGTCTTGTTTTATTATATTAAATTCCAAGGCACTTGAAAAAGCACCCGGTTTAAGCCAAAGATTCCAAGGAAAATGACATTAAAAAACCTCTTAACCAAAAACGATCACATTCGAAACTTCCATAACATTTGAAATTTTATTTATTTAAAATACTGCTGCTTGTGAGATATTTGAAAATGACAAAAGACAGTATAATCAAACATAGCTGAAATCCATTATGACCATTTTTAAGTAAAATAAAGACCAAAAGGACATAATCGTTCCTACAATAGTACATGTCAAAAAATTCTTTTGTATATATTTGATGTGTCAAAATATAAACTTTGAACCTCTATAAAAGTATCTGGCTTAATCGAATATAATATCTTTAGAGGTCTTTAACTTCTCCTTTATTCAAACACCACTCAAAACCAGGCCACAATGGTTATGAGATGTCGTTTTATTTTAAATGTCTTCCTATACAATACGAAGACGTCGGACGACTACGACGAACGATAGTACTTTAAAAGAGTACACTTAAATTAATCTTGAAAGAAAAACTATTTCAAACTCATGTCACATGCAAAAGAAAAATATTCCTATGACCGACCCCATCTATTCAAAAAAAATTTAAAACAAAATTTAAAAAAAAGGAGGAAGACGGAAACTTCAAATAGGAACTTCCCTAAAAGTAGTCAAACAGAAAAGAGGAAATACCCTTCCGAACAAAAAAAGAAAACTTAACGACTTAACTTGAATTTTGTTTCTCGGCCATAAAATGAAATTCAAAGCAATAAAAAACTATTATTTTCGCTTTTCATTCACATTTTCGTAATAGAGGGATGGGTGTGTGCGGTAGAAGGGGAAAACCAACAGAATGCACTTCACATCATGGACAATGGATTAATGCCGAGGGAATTCGTTCTGGAATGGATTAAAAGAAATAAGGTGGCCTTACATGGCTGTTTTGATAAGGGCCCGAATTAACACTGTAATCTATTTATGTAAAACTGTAATCTGGTGACATCTGTTGTCTTAAACTGTAATTTAGTGGTATCTTCTATCTTCAACATAATTTTTGAAGTGTCTAATACAACAGACTGTAGTTTAAAAGCATCAACAATATCCGACTGATATTTACATTACAGTAATACCACGTACATTTTATTTCAATGTCCATATGTTATACTGTAATCTAGTGGCATCTGTTATCGTAAACCATATTAGTGTCAATCACCTATAATATATAAAAGTTTGCTACTTCAGACCGCAATTGAGTGGTTTCTTCTTTCACAGACTGTAACTCACTGAAGTTTGTTATCTTAAACTGTAAATTGGTCACATCTCTAATTTTCGACTGTAATATGGTAAGGTCTGGTACTTCAGACTGTTATGCTGTACCATCCGCAGTCTCAGACTGTATTAATTGGTTTCTGCTTATCACAGACTGTTACTTTCTGGCGTTGATATTGCAGACTGTAAATTAGTCACATTTCTTATCTTTGACTGTAATATAGCAAAGTCTGGTATCTTAGTGGAGTCTACTTCTTCAGACTGTAATTGTGTGACATCCGCAATATCATACTGTAATTTAGTGGTGTCTGCTAAAATACACTGAAACTTCCTGGCGTTTGATATCGCAGACCTTAAATTAGTCACATCTTTTATCTTTGACTGTAATATATTAAAGTCTGGTATCTTAGTGGAGTCTGCTACTTCAGACTGTAATTGTGTAACATTTGCAATCTCATACTGTAATTTAGTGGTGTCTGCTATCATACACTGAAACTTTATGGCGTTTGATATCGCAGACTGGATATTGATCGCATCTCTTATCTCTGACTGTAATTATAGTAAAATCTGGTATCTTATTGGAGTTTGCTACTTCAGACTGTAATCTGACTGTAATTTAGTGGTGTCTACTATAAAAGACTGTAACTTATTGGCGTTTGATATTGCAGGTTGTAAATTGGTCGCATCTCTTATCCTCAAGTGAAGTCTGGTATCCTAGTGCAGTCTGCTACTTCAGACTGTAATCGTTCGACACCTGCAATCTCAGATTGTAATTGTGTGGTATTTTCAATTTCACACCATAATCATGTCACATCCATAATCGCAGACTGTAATCTAGTGATATATCAGATTGTAAATTCATTCGTCACTAGAATGATATTACAATTAGACTGTAAACAAGTGGAATTTGCTATCCCATGTTGTAATTTTATGATGCTTGCTATCTTACAATGTTTCTTGAAGCGTCTGATATCTTTGACTGTAATATTGGTATTTGATACCGCAGACTGTAATTTGATATTTGACTCCGAAAAATTGAATAATAAAAAAAGGTGAACTGATTGTTTAAGATTTTTATTAACTCTAAACTGTCGTAAAATTTGTAAACACAAGATGAGCTATAATTCAGTTCCTTCAATATGATTTCGAAGCAGAAACTTGACACGATCCTTACAACATTTAGAAAGTTATAGATTAAGATAAATGATCTAGCATACAGATTCTATTAAAAACAGAGACTTGTAAAAGCTGGTAAGGCATTAGTAAGCCCTAAGATGTCCCAAGAGACCATTTTTTTCAGCTTGTATGGTGGCCTATACTTAAGAAAATTAGTTTAAATTAGTTTGAACTCTTATATCTCTTATATATTATATCAAGATAGATATCTTTTTCTCAGGTTCTTTAAGTTAATTCCATTTTTAAGCAGATTACTAAAGGGTCCCACAGGGCAGCCACTTCAGTCCCCTTCTATTTATTCTTACACTTGTTGATGGAAAATTGATATTGTTGATGAAACAATATCGTATAAGACGTAGTTTTTCCGAATAGTTTCACTTCTATTGAACTGAACTAAATTTCGACAATTTTTCAACCTCGAACCAAACTCAATTTTAAGACCCTTCAAAAAACATTCCACTCTTTTAAAGTTTTAACTAATGGTTTTAGGGCCTTAAAACTTTCACTCCGTCAATGTGTGTGGAGGTTCCGTTTATATCGGCAAACAAAACCCCTTTTAAGGATTTTATAACCACTGCTCGAGCAGTAGTAACACTTGAAGATAAGAGCCTTTTCTTGCATGTGTGACGAAGTTGCCACTCAATTCTATGGTCAAGTGAGACAGCGTTAGGTTTTATTTTTTATTTTGTTAAATTTTACCAAACATACTAGCTATACACGACGGACGTCGACGTTCGTCGTCTACAACAACGTATTATTCTTGAATGAGCATCTGAGTGGTTTCACATAGAGAGGTATAGAAGTGCATTTAATGTCCTGTTGGAATTCTCTTTTAATCGGTCCAGTTCGGAGTTCCCGAGCGGAAAATAAAATATTGTTCGTTAATGGTGTTTATTCAATGGATACTGCTTGCAACGTTAGGTTTTGGTTAGGTTAGGTATAATGTATAAAGCCTTTTTCACATAAAGACGACACTACTTGTGTCTCCTGTCTTCTCAAATGATGGCGGCGATTTAGTGCCACAGATGTAGTAAATTAAGCTTTTTAAAACCACTAAACGTCCGAGACGCGACAACGAGCAGCGGGAGAATAGAAAGGTCTACAATTTAGTGCAATCTTATCCTGCATTGCATTTATTCTTTTATTTTTCTTTGTAAGTTGCTGCAAACTAACAACATTACGTTGATCCTTCGGATCCACTGAATGCAGCAGCAAAGGCAACAACAAAAAAGTAGAAAAAAGGATATTTCTTAATATCATTAACGACACTTGAAGTTTGTCGTGATGGTTCTTTGTGTGGAAAACTGGAAAGTCGTCCAACGAGACCACAGTGCTGAATGAATGCGCACATAAAAAGGTATACAAAACTGCAATCGTACCGGGAATAGGAATGTTATTTGAGTTTGGTTTCTTTTCTTCTACGAGCTGCAAGTAAATGCACACACAAATTGCCAAGCCACAAACATTTTGTTGTTGTAATAAAAGTAAAGAAAACTATGCAAAAAGTAAGCAAGTGCCGTTCTACAATGCTACCACAGCAGCGCCACCATCGTCACTGGCACTGGCGTTGTTCCTGGCCCGGGCGCCATTGAACTAACCGGAACTTAAGAACCATATACCTATCTTACTAACGAATGAAAGAATCATTGGGGATGTGCTCTTGGTATATCGTGAAAAAATATAGGTACGGGAAATAGGCTGTGAATTTTATTGTAAGTTAACACTTTTATGCGCTGCAAACACTATGGCGGAATAAATAAGTTTCAAGTTTTTATATGGGCGAAGGACGATAATATTGTGCGATGATGGAAGTTGGGCATTTAAGAATGTATAGTATACAAAAGCTAAGAGCTAAGTATTCCCTCATGAAACGAAGGCAATAGGTTTAGGTTTAATGGTTAATATGTATCAATTTGGAAAAGAAAAGGTTAAGTAAACATTTTTATGATTGTGAGTGAGTTATTTATGAGCCCTACACTAACAAGATTATTTACAGAAAAAACTTTAGAGGTCTAGAAAAGGAGATAAACAGTGTTGAACGCATGGCACACATTTAGGTTTAGATAGAGTATTTCGAATTTGACAGTTGAGAGCCGCTATGTTGGAGCTATATCTGTCAAATTGTCTGTCAGAGTAGAGTGTCAAAGTTTTCACGGATATGAAACTACAATTGTTTGCATTATCAAAATTCATTTTTGACACGGCGTGATAGTGTCAATTGGGAATTGCTTTAATACTCAAAATTCATGATTCCTAAATGGCAGAACTGTTTAAATAAGCCGTTAAAGTCAATAGCATCCATGTCAACTGTCGAATTTAGAATGATTTATGCGTCAGAGTCATGGAAAATTAGAAATGTCCAATGCGCTGACCACAGATAAGCCTCTGTTTACATTTGAACGACGTTAGATGTTACATATATGAATACAACATTTTGATGAAACATACCAATCAAATTTAATGGAAGACCCTGTTCACACAGTTTTTTTTTTTTTTTTTTTTTTTTTTTTTTATATAATAAGCACACACTCAAGGGGATATTACTACCCTTATTATGCAGAGGCACAGTGTGAGCACTAGGAAGAGGAGAGAGGGTTTAAAAGGAGATGTCGGTGCACATTGGTTTTGAATTCCTGAATATTGCAATGACTAGGAAAGACAGACTGTGGTAAGGCATTCCACATTCGCGTAGTACGGCTAAAGAACGAATCTCTGTATTTGACGGTACGGCCGAAGTTGGGCTCGAGGGTATACTGATGAGCATTCCTAGAAGCGCGAGTATTACGGTTGAACTGTTTAAGGGGAGCAATGCACCTGGCTATTTCACTAGAGCATAAGCCGTTAAAATAACGGTAAAAAAGGGTCAGACAAGAGACCTTACGACGATGTTCAAGCGAAGTAAATGAATGATATTATCATCTATCAATTTAAATGCTCTACGTTCAATACTATCCAAGAGGCTTAGGTAAGTTGCAGGAGCACCAGCCCAGAGATGGGAGTTATACTCAAGCTTTGGACGAATATAAGTCTTGTAGATAACAGCCAGATCAGAAGGGGTGAAATATTTCTTGCAACGCCTAAGGAAACCCAAACACCTTACGGCATTTTTGGCGACATCGCGTATGTGATCGTTCCACAAGAGAGTGGTTGGTGACACACATACCGAGAATATCGAGGTGTTCAGTCTCATTGATGCAAGTGCCATCTATGGATAATGGCAAGGGGGGTATATCTCGCTTTAACGATACAAGACAGCATTGGGTTTTCGAAGCATTAAATTCCACACGGTTTCTTATTCCTCATTGTACAATGCTGTTTAGGTCGGAATTTAATGAGCTTATCATATTTTCTCGTTGCAGTACCACATCCGAAGAAGAGGGATGTGAATCTGAAAACGAATATGAGAAGCTGAGAGTACTATCGTCAGCGAAACAATGTATTGGCTTAGAAGTTGCAGATAGGAGATCATTAATAAAAATGAGAAAGAGTGTTGGAGATAAAAGTGAGCCCTGGGGCACACCAGCATTTATTTTGTGGTTTTCAGACTTGAATCCATCCAATACAACATGTATTGAACGATCCGAAAGGTAATTACTAATCCAATGAAGCAGGGATTCGTGAAAACCGAAAGCACGCATTTTCGATAAGAGGGCCTGATGCCAAAACCTATCAAATGCTTTTGAAATATCAAGTGCAATAATCTTACTTTCTCTAAAGCGATGTAAAGATTTGCTCCACTGTTCGGTGAGATGAACCATGAGATCACCAGTGGACTTATTGCTGCGAAAGCCGTACTGCCGGTCATTAAGAAGCTTTCGGTCTTCAAGATATTTCTTAAGCTGATAATTTATCAGCGTTTCCATGACATTGGAAAGAAGGGACGTAAGTGCAATCGGTCGATAATTAGAGGGTGAGGAATATTCGCCTTTTTTGGGAATAGGCTGGACAAATGCAGTTTTCCATCCGCTCGGAACGTGACCTGAGGAGTAGGACAGATGAAAAAGCTTACGCAGTGGTTTTGCCAGCGTTGAAGAACACCTCTTCAGAACAATAGCGGGGATACCATCCGGACCAGCGGATTTGTGTGTGTTAAGATCTTTAAGACTCTCCATACAGTACGAGTGCGAAAAAAGATTTGCCCCATAGGTTAGGTTAGGTAAGTACAGGCGGAGTCATAACACTCACTGGCAGCGTTGAATTGGCGGCGAACTGCCTAGCAAAGAGATTAGCTTTCTCTAAAGAGCTAACAAATGGAGTGTCATTGACAACAAGCGTAGGAACCGAAGAAGAGGAAGAATTCCTCATATTTTTTACAAATGACCAAAAAATTTTACTGCCTTTGGGACATTGCAGTATTTTTTGCGGTAATTTTTGGTCATGTAAAAATTTGGTCCGTCGAATATGGGCGTTGCAGGCCTTCCTGGCTTGTTTGAACTTTTTCCGGTTTTCCTCAGTACGATTGGCTTTCTAGCAACGGAAACTCACCTCTTTGACCCTAATAACCTCTTTACAGCTCGAATCAAACCATGCGTTTTCCTTAGGTCTGATACTTTTAACCCTGTTCGGAATAAAAGTTCTCATTGCCAGGAGAATTAATCTTGTGATCCTATCAGCGCTGGCGTCAACATCACTATCGAGGAAGCATAGTGACCAGTTAAAGATCCTGAAGTAATTATTGACACCGTCCCAGTTGGCTTTCTCGTATTGCCAAACGGTTCTCTTAGGAGCTCTTTCTTTAACTGAACAGTTTTGACATGAGAAATTTGCTGATATAACACAATGGTCAGATGTGCCTAGAGGAGATAGAACACTAACAGTGTACTTATCAGGGTCAGAGGTAAGAAACAAGTCAAGAGTGTTTTCTGCTGAGTTAGGTGGTTCAACTCAGCGAAGATTTCTGCACACACTCCATCGGGTGTTGTCTGGCCTGAATGTTGAAGCCATGAAGAATTGTGTACATTGAAATCGCCCGTAACAACGATTTCAGTGCGAGGATAGGACGAAACAATTCTTTGGATGGAATCAGACAAAGCATCAAATTCACGAGAAGTTGATACTCTGTCTAAATTTGGGCTTCGATAAAGGAAGCAGTAGTGAATGATTTGCTTATTTACGGAGAATTTAAACCACATATAATTAAAAAAGGAATTGGTGCAAAGACCATATTGTGGCAAGAGCAGTTAGATTAATATCTATCCAAAGTCAGAATATTTTGTATTCTTGTTTCTGAAAAATTTTAACAATGCTATCATCTTTATGATTAACTAATTACATATTGTTGATGTTATGGAATAAGTCTCATTTAAATGTTTTTCTTATTATTTCCCAATTTTACAAACAATATTTAAGCACATAAATATGATCCGCTTGGGTTATTTTTGAAAAAAAAAAAAAATTAAATAATTAAAAGATAACAAAATATTATTTCGTTGTAAGCCCTTCTATTTGGAATATTCGGATTTACATAGCTATTATATTTTTTTTAAATACTTCAGGAAATAGTAAGATTATTTTGTTCATTTATTGCTTTTGTTATCTACTTAAACCTTTTTTTTTTGAAGAACACATAATTTAAACTTCGCATCGTTTGGTTGTGGCCACAAAATAATATTACTTTTTAAACTTGAAACCAACACATCTGGATAATATTTGAATATTCATATTTAAAAAAAAAAAATTCAGAATAAGATATCCGTACTCTCCGGATATTATCGAATAAAAGAAAATTAAGAAACTGAAAATGGATATCCCATTGTCTGGATATAATCAGTTAAATCAAGATTGAATGTTTTGTCCAGATTTAGATCAGGGTACAGTTTGATGCAAAATATGATTCATTTAACATCGCCTGCTTCATCCGGATTATTTTGCATATACATAAAATTAATTCGTCATACTAGGATCCGGATTATTTATCCGGATTATTGATACTTTTGGGAAAGTCTTACCTAATTCACAGAATGTTTGTCACTATCCGGACAGTTTGAGTCAATTGAGAACTAGGGCATAGTGACTTATAACTCTCAAAAAATCCTGTGTGCGAGTAAAGTTGTCAGGGATGGAGGGGACCTACAGTTTTAAGCCGAATCCGAACGGCTAATTTGAGAAAGCACTTTTCATGACAAGAATTACTCTTTGAGGATTTGTCAATTCCTCGCAAGAGGCAGTACCCGTGAAAACTTTTGTTTTAATTAAGGTGGGACAGGCAGGGATTGAACCCAAGACCTCTGGTGTGACAGCCCTACACACTTACCACCACGCCACGGGTCGTTCTTTCTATCTATGTTAATTTCGGAACCCTACAAATTAGTTTTTATTATGACAGGTAGATGTACACTGAGTTACAAAAAAGCGGCGCAGTCAAACTTTATGTTGTGTTGTTATTATTTTGATAATATACCGCTTTAATTTTGCAGAGATATTTGGTATTTCAAAGCCTTCGAGATCGTCACCAAACAGCGGTTGAAGTGACTCACAGACTTTAATCAGTGAGTGCTTAAACGGTGGGGCGACCGACGCGCGTTCAATTGAGAGTGATCTGGTCGTATATCAAGACTCACGATACAGCCCGAGCGAATGGAATTTGCTCGCCTTCACCAAGATTGAACCGAGGCCGACTAGGGTATAGTTCTCTTCACATAAGTCCAAGTTTTATCTATGCTCACTAGATGGACGTAAAAGAGTGTGGAAAAGATCATGTGGCAGATACAATTCGACAACAGTTGCCCAGCGGGAAAATTTCTGGGGAGGTTACGTCATGGTGTGAGTAGGAATTTCTATGCACGGAAGAACTGGGCTGTGAATAGTGGAAGAATCGGTAAACTGCGATTATTGAATCACCAACATTTTGGAACAATATTGGGTTCCTTTTGCACCATTTATTGGTGAAAATTTCTTGCTGATGCAAGACAATGCGAGACCTCACGTTGCTAGGTGATTTACGGACTACTTGTAAGAAGTAGAAATCGATGTGATAGCTGGAATAAATGATAAGGATGCACCCTGCTCTTCCCGAGACACTTAGTGGGCAGAGATCTGAGCAGATTTAGGATTGGGACAACGAGATCGTAAAAACCTTATTCAAGGTATGCTGAGGCAAATTAAAGCTTATATAGATATTAGGGAGGCAATAATAACTACTCAGTGAACAAAAACTCATTTATTTCATGTTTTATTTAAAAATTCTTCCCATTTGTTTATTTTGTACATAAATTAAATTAATTATTAATTAAATTAAATATTAATAAACAATACTGAATTCAAAAAAAGTCTTTTTTACATATTTGAAATTATTATTATTTTTGTAACTCAGTGTATATTTTCTGTTGCAAACAGTAAGGTAGTGTGAACTGCAGATCAAAGAAATGAATCAACAAATGTTTGAAAAGTAAACAAAAAAAAAGGCGACCCACACTGACAACTTTCCATCCCGTCTGTTGATTTGTCTTGTTTAAAAGGTTCGTTGGTTTTCGTGTTTTGTTAAAAAAGTTGTCAGTTCAATTATTCTTAAAAATTTAAAAATTACCAACAATATTTTGCATATATAATGAAATAGTTTGATTTCGAAATCTATTTTAGTCAACGAGATTTTTTGTCGAAAACCAATTTTTACCAATTTTAGTAGCATTCCTTAAAAGTTCTTATTTCCTATATAAACAAATAAAAATTGGATAAAGGAAATTAATTTGAAGTCAATGTCTTCTATTGTTCACGAGGTATCGACAACCGAACATCAATTTTTACCTAATTTTCGTACTATTTTTAGTAGATTTTATTTTTTTATGAAAAAACGGACTGTTGGATTTTTAAAAAAAAAATTACTGAATGTCAAAAACTATATTTTCTGTGAGATGAAATTAGTTTAAAGCCAATATTTTTAATTTTTGAATAGATATTTGAGTCGAAAATAAATGTTTACCAAGTTTTAGTATTGTTTTAGTATATTGTTTTTTTTAGTTTTTTTTTTTGTAAGAAAACTGTCAATTTGATTTTTTTCAAAATTTTAAAGAATGTTGAAAACAATATTTCTTATAAGATAAAATTAGTTTGAAGCCATAATCTCAAATTTTTGAAAAGATATTTGAGCCGAAAATCTATTCTTACCAACTTTTAGTAATGTTTTTTTAGGTTTTTATTTTTTGTAAGAAAACTGTCAGATCAATTTTTGTCCACATTTTACTGAATTTCGAAAACAATAATTTGTATAAGATAAAATTCGTTTAAAGGCAATATCTCAATTTTTTGGAGAGATATTTGAGTCGAAAATCAATTTTTACAAACTTTTAGTATTTCTTTTTGTCTTTTTTATTTTTCGTAAAAAAACTGTTAATTCGATTATTCTCAAAGTTTCATCAAATGTTGAAAACTATATTGTTTTATAAAATAAAATTAACTTGTAGCCAATATCATACATTTTTGAAAAGATATTTGAGCCGAAAATCAATTTTTACGAACTTTTAGTAATTTTTTTTAGCTTTTTTGTGTTTTGTATAAAAACTGTAATTTTGATTTTTCTCAAAATTGTACAGAATGTTGACAACAATATTTCTTATAAGATTAATTTAGTTGGAAGCCATAATCTCAAATTTTTGAAAAGATATTTGAGTCGAAAATCAATTTTTACCAACTTTTATTATTTTTTTGTCTTTTTTATTTTTCGTAAAAAAAAAATTTTAGCAGATGACATAAACGTTATTTCTCGTTGCTTAAAATTATTTTGGAGATAAAATCTTTTTTTATTTTATTTTATTTTATTTTATTTTATTTTATTAAAAAAACCGTTAATTGGATTTTTTCCAAAAATATGCTTGTTTGGTATCATGTTGCAATATATAATATAAAATTTAAATCAAGTCGCTATAGCATTATTGGTTCGTGAGATATTTTGGGTAAACCAACATTTTTTAAATTGCTTTAATAAAACAACCACCAACTCAATTTTCTTGAGAGTCCTTTCTGCATCTTTCTGCATTATTATCTGTAGAACTAAATTTATTTGAAGTCGATATCTCTACTAGTTCTTGAGCTATGGACGACAAAAAAAACGTCGCGAACGTATGGACGTGCAAACTTACGTACACACGCACGCACAGACATCTCTCTAAAAATCTTTTATTTCGACTCTAGAGACCTTGAAACGTCGAGAAATGTCAAAACTTTCAATTTGACAAATCGGACCAATTAAAATAATTTCCTATGGGAAGTTAATAAATACAAAAGTGATAGTTGTAAACTTGTATGATTTGGACCTACATACATCGTTTATTTTCGTAGGATAATTTATGTGAGTTATTGACGAGAATAAAACGCATCTATTATTTGTGATCTCAAGCAATTAACTGTCAAAATGTTTATTTTTATTGTTGCTAAGGATTACTTTATAAGATTGTTCAATAAAATTTGTTGTTTAATTAAACGTACTCTCCTTATATAGGGACAGTTTTTAAAGTCTTAAAATAATAAGTTGGGGAAAACATTGTCTGGCCGGCAAAACTAAGTTTTTTCTCGTTCCACAAACAAAACAATCCTTTTTTAAGGATTAAGTTCCCGTCTCTTAACAATAAATTGTACGATGATTTTGCAAAGCATAAATCTTTGTCTTCTATAGACAAATTTTAAATCATTTTAGTATCATACATAGTTTCTTAATCTTAAATCTTAAGGAAGTTTTGAGAAACCTTGAATTTGATGCTTTCATGGTTTTGAAAAATATGTTTTGAAATTAATTTTCAGTGCTAATTTCGAATTCAAACTTCGACTTGCAGTACCTGCTAAAATTTTAAAAATACTCGTTATTATTTTGGCTTTTTTTAAAATTTATTTCAAAAACTTGATGTGAGACGGATTCATTTCAAAAAATATATTTTTTATGTTTCTATTAAAAACCGTTTATGCATACATTTTTCAGCGTTTCTTGAAGATTTATGCAAGACATCAGGTGAAATGTAACAAATTATGAAGATTTTCGAAATTGTATGAAATACAAGAGTTTTCGCAATAGGGACGGTTTGATTTTGACAGCTCGTGGCGGCCATATTGTTTCTTTTACTTTCTGTCGCAATATGTTCTTTCAGTCAGTCATCAATCATTATAGTGAGCAGGGTCGGATTTAGAGGTCCAGAGGCCTCGGGAAATAGAGGAGCGGAGGTCCCCTCACCCCAAATTATTTTCAAAATACATAAAGTAAACCATTTTTTTTTCACTCGAGTTTTTCAATAAATAATTTATTGTGAAACCAAGTACATTCCTTTAGTATTGAACAAACACATGCATATAAACATAAACGGAAAAAAGAATTATCTGAAATTAAATTGTAGGATTAACGAACAGAACATTTCGAGCTTTTTTCGCCGAAAAATCGTTGATGATTTCGTTGAAATCCAGTTCTCGGATAGAAAGCTTCGATAGACGGTTTTGTCCCATCGTGGTTCGAAGCCTATTTTTTATAATTTTCATTTTTAAAAATGAGCGCTCACCAGTGCAATTTGTTACCATCAAAACCAAATACATTCTCAATGCAATTTCGAGGTTTGGGACTGTAGCTCTGAAATTTTGATTTTCGACCTTGTCACGATGAGGTGGATTTCTACAATAATTATACAAATAAATTACTATTGACCGACTATGATTTTTTTCACTTTCTTGCATGCAGTAAAGTTCGTGAATAATTAATGGCATTTAATTGTATCAAAATAATAATTATTTGCTTATCAAACTGCATACCTGACTGCATAAAGAAATATGAAACAAATTACCATTTAGTAAATAATAATTGATTTTTCCAAGAATTGAAGAACACCGATTCTTCATATACAGTAATTAATTTATATGTAGAGTAAGTGCGGCAAATATGGCCCACCCTTAACATTTTTTTAAATAAAACCATAAATTTATGTCTAATTCATTTATTTTTTTTTAAAGGTCTAACAAAACATTTTTAATCCGGTTTTAAAAAACTTAAACTAAAAAAAGAAACATAACAACATGTTAAAAACAAAAACTTAAAGGAACTTCAAAAATCAAATACAAACAAATTGTGGCCAATATGGCCCACATGGTGTTTAATATGGCCCAGGGTGGGCCATATTTAAAGCAATATTTTTTGAGTAACTTTAACAGCAAAATTCGCATATAAATTTCATTTTTTCATTTCCTGAACAATCTTCATGTGCCCACATTGTACACACAACACATTGTACCCAAGTTTCGCCTCCCTTATCTTCCGAGAATAAGCTCAAGCAATA
Organism: Eupeodes latifasciatus; assembly: GCA_920104205.1. Lineage (NCBI taxonomy): Eukaryota > Metazoa > Arthropoda > Insecta > Diptera > Syrphidae > Eupeodes > Eupeodes latifasciatus. The sequence continues at coordinate 15,537,946 of OV049926.1, forward strand.
TATGCATTTAGCATCTTCCTGGTTACTTCTATCGGGATTTGGATCGGAACCACCGTCTGGAATAAAGTTACTTTCATTGCTTTCTGATGAAGAAGACTTTTTTCGAACTCGTTTCGTTTTGATCTGTATGATTTCTTTGCCTCTCAAACTCAGATTCTTAAGAACCTTCTGAAATTAAAGTTCAAGATCCATTAAAATTATAACATGAAGGTCGTAATAATATTACTACCTTCTTCTTTAGTTTCTTTTCCTTTCCATCCTTTAACTGAATTGATTCTTCCAGAGACAATTTGTAAGGTGACGAAGTAATTATCTCCGATTTTCCTCGTTTTCGACCACGATTCGAAGTTTTTTTAAATCGGACAGGAATAGGGGAAATTTCATGTGGAGTATAAAAGGTAGTTGATGGTTTTAAAGAAATATTTCCTGAGGCTTGCGATTCCGGTTCATCTGTAGGTTTTGGTCTGGATTTCATTATTTCTGAGATAGATCTTATTCCAGCTGAAGTTGATGGCTCCATCTGAATCTCACCCTCAATATGACATGGTTTGTTAGGCGCAGGATTGTTTACATTAGGTTGAGATTCTGTTATATCAATTTCTTCAGATGCCAAAAAATCTTGGTCTTGAAAGACATTTCTATTAAATGGGCATACTCCTGTCGACGAAAAACCATTAAATGCGATCTCTCCAGTTTGACTCTTAAGGAAGGCTCGACCGAATAGCTCAACTATGTCGAATTGTGTTAAGGCTTTTGTGTTATTGATAACCCATCGTCGAATTTCCTCAGTCAAGTACTTTTTTAAGGGTCCCATAAAGGTCTTGTCAAGCGGCTGTATTTTATGGCTTGAATGCGGAGGAATCGATAGAATGTGCACATGATTTGTTCTTGCAAGGTCCACAATCTCTATGTTCCTGGTATGACTTGCATGCCCATCCATTATAAGCAGCACCGGTGATGATGAGGATGGTTTGACAGATTCCAAAAAGTGTTTGAACCATCTAGTAAATAAGCTAGTTTGCACCCATCCGGATGGATGATTTGCATATATGGAGCCTGGTGGCGCACCTTTCATTAACTGGGGATTATTTCTTTTCCTCGGAAAGATAAACATAGGAGGAACAAATGAACCTCCTGCACTCATGCACAATATTGAAGTTATTAAAGAACCTCTTTCAGCTGAAGTTAATGCTCCGACTTGTTTTCGACCCTTCAACGCAAGTACTTTTGGCATTTTTGATGGTACAACAGAAATGCCCGTTTCATCCACGTTATATATATTATTTGGAGCGAAATGGTACTTGTTCATAAGCAATTCCAGGTTGTCGAAAAAAATGGCCACGTTTTCCTTCGAAAATCCGGAAGCTCTCGCTAAGGATGTTCCAGTCGGCTGACGGAACGACAATGATGGATGGCGTCGAAGGAACAAACGAAGCCAGTCCCTGCCTGCAACTTCTTTGGCAATAGAAAATGGATTTGGAATCCTGTTCTTAATGGCAAGCTGGAAAGCTAACGACCTTATGTCATTTCTTGTTAGGCCAAAAAGTTTGTTTTCCATTTCCAAGCAGTAATCCACTAGGGACTCTTCCAATTCAGGTGGAAAAATAGGCTTTCTTCCTAGTTTGGCACTTACCACTTCTTCTAACTGTACTTCTTTTTTTGCCGCCAATCGTCTCAGTGTGGTTCTCGGAACATTATAAGTTTTGGACGCCTTCAAAGAACCCATTGTTTTCTTTTTTATTGCCGATATGGCTTCCATCATGTCTTCCTTCCGCCAAGTCTTCCGTGGTTTTGGACTTTGTTTAGACATTTTAACCTTCAAAATAAAAAAATAAAACAAAATTAAATGCAATCGAGAAAACGTGTCAAATATGGTCTACTGGCCATATTACCAACACATGGGGTAGGCCATATTAACCACACTGTGATTTTTTAACTAAATTTAATTTTCCACAAACTTTACAAACTTTTTTTTAAATCATGATATCACACATGTTAAACAAATATTAAACACAATTTAATTTAAAAAAGAAGTTACCAATTTAACTTAAAATTTAATGTTAAAACACTTAAGAAAACTTACCAAAAAATTACAAACAAAGTAAAAAAAACAATGTACCCCGTATATATTTCAAAACCGTCGCGCCACATTAACCACGAAAGACTGAGGCTAAACCGGTTAGAACGTGTTAGTAATGCAACATTTTTTTTTTTCGCTCTGGCTTGCGGTTTGGGAAATACCGCTATAGGCCATATTAACCACGTAGGCCACATTTGCCGCACTTACTCTACATATATACAATAAGAAAAAAAAGTGTCGAGACACGGAATCGAATACCCAACCTACAAGGTTGCGGACAAGTACCACCCCACTGAGCCATTAAGCGATTGGGGTACTCCCTCAAGATGGGTAGTGAATTGGAAGTGCTTCTTATCAGGGCCATTTGATTTCACTGATTGCCTAATTGGAGTGAACAAATATAGATCAATGATTTCTATTATTTAAGATTAATATAATTAAATAATCATGTATTTACAAAGTACTGTAGGCTGTAGGTAAAGGTAAAAGAGCAACAAAAAATACATATCAAAGGAAAAGTTGTTTACTTGTGTTTACTAGTTGGAATTTAAAACAAAAATTTTCCGAAGTCTCTATTGTGGGGGCCCCCCGTTTGTGGAGGCCCCGGGCTTCCGCCCGGTTGCCCTCCCCTAAATCCGGCCCTGATAGTGAGTTACAGCGTCGAGCAACTCGTGCAAATGATGGGGTACATAGTCCTCCTTCCAAGTCGATTATTCAAAGTTTTGTGGCCAAATTCGAGTCCACCGCCTTAGTGAACAAACAACCAACACCTGTACGCCAACGAAATTTAAGATCTGCCGAAAACATCGCCACTGTTCGTAAAAGTGTACAGCAGAAACCTAGGTAGCCAATTCCACGTTGATCAAAAGAACTTGGCCTTTGGCACACCACAACATGGCGAATTTTGAGTTTTGGGGCTGCACCCAAACAAAATCCAACTGTACTAGGAGCTGAAACCAAACGACCATACACAGCTTCGTCGTATGTTTGCTAGTCGGATTTTGGACCAGTTGAAAATTAATCCAAATTTTGATTGATAAATCATTTATAGCGATGAGACTCATTTTTGAATGAATGGGTACCTGAAAAAGTGAAATTTTAAAATTTGGGACGACACCAATTCACGTTACTGTTTTGTATGAATTTTTGGCTGGAGGTGGCCACAACCTTTAACAGCGATCGCTATAGGTCGATAATGACCAACTTCTTGTGTCCTGAATTGGATGATATGGTCACCGAAGACATATAGTTTCAACAGGACCACGACGACGCAATGTGCCACAAGACACAATCGGTATTCCGCGCGAGCGGTTTTATGGCATGGCTATGAACCCTTAAAACTTTTTCTTGTGGGGCTTTCTTAAGTCACAGGTCCATGAAAATAAGCCACAAATCACCGCGGCCCTCAAAGGCGACAAAATCGATAGGTCAAATACAGCTTGATATATGCCAAAGTCATCGAAAACTAGAACTTTCGAATGCACATCCGCCACCCAGCGGAACAGCGGCGTAGACCGGCGGCGGCCATTTAAACGTTAGAATTACAAAACCACAACCAATTTTACTGACAAAAAACCACTTCATCCATTTATATAAAAATAAGTAAGTAAGTTTAAAAGCAATATCTCAAAAACCTGGACTGATGGAATGATTTCGGGGTCAGTCATCAAAACCCATCGTAAAAGTGGAATTTGATTGCAAGAAACTAAACCTTGCTAGTAAATGTAATTTTTATTGAAATAAAAGCCTGGGAGATATCTAACTTTAGGACTGTAAAAAAGTACAATGAATTTTTTTTTTCACAAAATAACCTGCCTTAATCAATAAGCTCGGAGTGTTCATTATGTTTGTGATTGTGGTTTAATTTTTCTGTTATGAATTTTAAGAAGAATTTTCGTTATAATCCCACGACCTGATCCCATTAAATGAACTTTTCTAGCAGATGCATTATCCTATCCATGAAAAAATTAAAAAAAAGTCCTTACTGCATTATCAAAAAACCTAATGGTGAGGTTTCCCTAAAAGTACAAATACAAAATAAAAAAATATAAACAAATAACATACCAACATTAAAACACACAAAAAAACAAATCGTGCATCCTTTCGCTATTATTGCTGAAGATTCTAGGTTTGGTTTTTGTGGGAGCCGACACCGACCGGCGGCGACCCACTATACCGACGACAACGAACTGACTTACCGACTACATCACATCAGGGGCGGTTTTTTTTTAAGGTAAAGGGTTAGCGCCAACGCCAATCGGGTGGTAAAATAAAAGGTTTCGAGGTAACCCTATAATGCACAAAATAATATAGTTGCAAGATATTCTCGCTGCCATTTTTGCATAATAATGTCGCGGTGCAGGTTCACTTTTTTCAACGTTTATTTTTAATTTTTCTTGTTGTTGCAAATTCAGAGCACCCCTTGCCACAGTACAGAAAAGTTTTCGCATAATTTTCCTGTTTGGTCCTTGTTTTTTTTCTTTTTTCTCTGTACTACTGCTTGTCGTTGTTGTTGTTGTCGTTGTTGAATTTTTCCTTGTAGCATTTAGCAATGGCACGCTGTTGTTTTGTAGTTTTGAACAACTTCCTCAAAGTTTACCTACTTTCGGAGTCGAACTCAAGCTTTGGTGAATAGCTGCGGGGGAAATTAGATTCTTGTACTCGCAGTCATGATCATCATTTTTATGCGTTCGTCCTGGGGCATCTCTAGGGAAATGTACCTATTCATATATCTCCCTGCTTTTCCAGAAAAGAACCAGAAGGAGAACGTGAACGCGAACGCGAACTAAAATTTTCACAGGAAATTCGGCAGAATATGAATAAATTGGATCGAGAGAATATAGAAGGGTGGAATATGCATTTCAATTGTTATAGGGTGATTTTGTTTCCATGTATTTTGAATCGTTACAACTTCCTATAAGGATATTTTTGTATATTCCTATTTTCACTCATGATTATATTTTTGTGATGTTGTATATTTCTGAAACAGTCGAGAAAAAAGCAAGGGGCTTTATGGAGAACATTCAAAGTCAATGAACCAATTTGTTGAGTGCATGAAAATGCATTAATCTACGTTTAACCTCATTGAACCTTAAGAGCGATGGAAATGGGAATAAGTGCTGTCGTAAATATAAGGTCGGTAAGTTGTTGTTGGACGGACTTTCTGACTCTCTCGTATGTATAAAGCAAGATTTATCCTACGATGATGATGGTAAGAGGACCTTATATATAGTCAGATATTTGTTGTTGCTTATTGTTGGTATTAAAATGCCTACAAAAATGGCCCAAGGACAATTGGAGTTTTATATTTTTTGTTTTTGTAAATTTATTTTCTGTTGTTTTTTTGTTGTCATATGTGATGGTAAAAGGAAACAAAAGAGGGTGTCTTCCGCCTCCTCCTATACTACGGCCGGCGGATGATGTCTTTTACACATCGATTTATTTATTGTTCGTTGAAATATAAAGCTTGTTGTTTTTGGTTTGTTTTATATAAATCAGTAGATAAGTAAATTGTGGTTATATTTTATTGGTTCCGGGAATGTGAACCGTTTTGTTCTTTCTGCTGAAAAAATGAATTACATTTTTAACATGTTTACGCATTTTACGGGGAGAGTACGATAACTTTGGCGACAAAGTTTAATGACGGATTTGTATAGAACAGTTAAAAAAAAGCATTTTTTACTATGGGAGGGGGGGTCTATCTCCCCCCGTTTAGGCGGTAGGGGCAGTTTAAAAAAATATGTACATTAAATGGAAAAAAAATAATTAAAAAATAACGGTAATACTTACAAATCTATTAGCTTGTTTTTAAATCAAAACTATGCATAGTTTTTGAAAAAAATTGTTTTAAAGTCAAAATTTGTGCAAAAAAAAGTTAAAAAAAAAGGTTTAAAGTGTAATTTTTCAAAACTTTCAGATTATCTACTATTTTTTTTTTATAATTTATTGCTCTTATTTGTTTTTGATCAAAAACTGAAAACTAGATGACTTGATGTCTTCTAGTTCTTGAGAAAATTGAAAATTACCAAAACAAAATATTTTAATTAAATTACTTTTTCCTTGCTTAAGTATTAACGTAGTCTTATTTTGATAGTAATAATCTATAAGATATACCTAGGGTAAATTAATTTTTCTTTAATCCAGCTTATTTAAATGCAAAAGAAACTTTGCATGCACCCCATCTAGCACCCACCGCACCTTGCACCCTCCCCACCTTGCACGCACTCCAACTTGCACCCAGCCCAAATCCTATAGTGTGCCCAAGCAGGGGGGTTGCAGGGGGGCAGCATGCCCCCCTTACAGATGGCACTGTTGCATACACCCAAACTCGCGCACACCTTACTGTTGCATACACCCAAACACGCATTACGCATACGCAAATACCATTATTACTATCAAAATAAGACCACTCAAGCAAAAAAAAAAAGAATTAAATTAAAATAGTAGTTGTAGTAGTTTTCAATTTTCTCAAAAACTAAAAGACATAAAATCATCTAGTTTTCAGTTTTTGATCAAAAACAAATAAGAGCAATAAATTCTGAAATAAAAACAATGGTAGATAATCTTGAAGTATTGAAAAAGTTACACTTTAAACCTTTTTTTAACTTTTTTTACTCAAATTTTGAGTTTAAAATTAAATTTTTATTTTCAATTTTCTCATTTTGAGTTTAAAATTAAATTTTTCAAAAACTACGCATAGTTTCGACTTGATTTAAAAACTGGCTAATAGAACAGAATGTTGGCTTTAAAAAAATGTATACAACTTAATTGTAAGTATCACCGTTATTTTTTAATTATTTTTTTCCATTTTAAATAATAACTTTTTTAAATTGCCCCTCCCGCCTAAACGGGGGGAGATAGACCCCCCCTCCCATAGTAAAAAATGCTTGTATTAAGACCCTCTACCAAAAACCGTTATTATATCTTGGCGCCAAAGTTATCGTACTCGTGCCCATTTTACTTTTAGATTGAATTTTTGGGGTAGATTTTGTACAAAAATATTTTTTGTTTTCTGCATTTGTTTAGTCTGTCCAATTTAATCTTTTTCGAGTTTTGAAATGTCAGATCAGATTTTGAGCTGAATTTTAAGAACCAAAACAATTTCATAACATATGTACATAAACATATATACATATTGTATATGCTCACTTTCAGTTGAGCTTTCAATCGCGACGGACGTTTTTTTCTCTATTGCCCTATTTTCTATCATTATGATTTGTATAATCTGTAATAAAGCGGAGCCTATCGAATCTGTTTCGTGTGCGATCTGCAATTCGTCAATGCACTTAAGTTGTGCTAAAATCAAAAAATCTGATTTTAATATAATAAAATCCAAAAATTACTTTTTTATTAAGTGTGAAAGTTGTTCTACAATTAACTTATCTAGTTATATTAAAAACATTGAAAATTTCATTGGTGGTTTAACCTTGAACTTAAATTGTCTAAGAAATGAATTCCCTAGTTTATTTTCTATAAACAACAATAACAATAAAGGAACTGTGACGCGATCCAAAATAAAGAAAAGGTCATTGAACCTACCGTCATTCTACCCAAAAAGTGTTCTGTTGTTAAACAAAAAGAAACCCGAAAATAGTTCGTCATCTTCCATGCAAAATAATTTGCTTTGTCTACCTTCTTTCTCTCTACCTTTGCCCAACCATTCGTCTAGTGATACTCTAGTTTCTGCAATCGCGACCAAAACATTAACTTCAGTGTCTACCTCCTCTATAGCGTCACCTGCCCATCCTCTTGTAATGTCTACAAGTAGTATAGACAATACTGACCAAGGTTGCCAGTTTGGTCTTTTAAGACCAAATTTGGTCATTATTTTGTCACTTGGTCGCATGGTCATTTTTTATTCCATTTGGTCTCTTTTTTAAGAAATTGAAAAAAAAAATAACTCGACTCTATTCCTTTTATTATCTCAAAAATAAAATACATACTTAAAGAATTTTGGGAAAAATTCAATTATCATAAAAACGCTTAAAATGAATATTGTTTTCAAAATTTAAGTTAGTTCGTTTATAACTTGATGTTACTTCCTCACAGCTCAGCTGCTGCTCAGAGGAATTTTTTTGAATTAACTTTGATAAAAACGAAAGGCAGACTTAATTTGGGTACCATTAATAATGTAATGCTGGCCAAAGAGCGTCAAGATGACAAAAATAACCATAGCGTTTGGTCTACAAAAACATTTTTTTGAATTAATTTTATATGAATTTTATTTAGCGATAGTATTCGATCTCCTGACTTATTCGATCTCCTGACATAATGTTAACATATTGTGATCTGAAAAAAATGAGGCTGGGGTGCGTCCCACACTGATAACTTCACATCCCGTCTGCTAACTAACTAACTATTTTTTGTAGATTTTAATTTTTTATGAAAAAATTGACTGTTGGATTTTTATGCACAATTTACAATTTACTGTGAGATAAAATTAGTTTAAAGCCAATATTTTTTTAATTTTTGAAGAGATACTTGAGTCGAAAGTAAATGTTTACCAAGTTTTACTAGTGTTTTTTTAAGGTTTTTATTTTTTGTAAAAAAATGTCAATTCGATTTTCTCAAAATTTTACCAGATGTCAAAAAAGTTATTCTTCCCGAACGTACGTACACACGCACGCACAGACATCTCTCTAAAAAATCTTTTATTTAGACTCTAGGAACCTTGAAACGTCGAGAAATATCAAAATGTTCAATTCTAGAAATCGGACCGATTACAATAACTTTTTATGGAAAGTTAAAAGCCATTGCGGACACAAATTATTTTGGTCCTTTTTTGGTACGATTGGTCATTTTTATTTTCAGTTTTGGTCATGCAATTTTTTTTTCAAGTGGCAACCGTGATACTGACTGGGTGTGAAAGAGAAATTGTTCACATTGATTCCACTTTGCTGTTTCCTGCTGATGTCTCTATTTCTAACCAGAATAGAGAAGTAAACAAATCGCTTGAATTTGTAAACAAAAAACCAAATTCGACCCATCGGAAAAAATTAAAACAAAAACAACAACAACAACAGCTTATTGAAACAGGTGCAAGTTCTCTTAATAGTATAGGAGCTCGCAACGTTTTCGAGCGAGAATTTTAGGTCGGCCAATTTTTTGATATGTTGTCTTACTTGCTTTTACGGTTAGAGTCTGGGCAGTCTGGCTGGCGGAAGTGGTTGCGTTTAGGGGGGAGGGGCAATTTAAAAAAATTATTACTTAAAATGGAAAAAAAATAGTTAAAAAATAACGGTAATACTTACAATTAAGTATTATAACTTTTTTTTAAAGCCAACACTTTTGTCTATTAGCTTGTTTTTAAATCAAGTCAAAACTATGCATAGTTTTTGAAAAAAATTGTTTTAAACTCAAAATTTGGTAAAAAAAAAGTTAAAAATATGGTTTAAAGTGTAATTTTTCAAAACCTTCAGATTATTTACTATTTTTTTTTTTAGAATTCATTGCTCTTATTTGTTTGTGATTAAAAACTGAAAACTAGATGATTTTATGTCTACTAGTTCTCGAGAAAATTAAAAATTACTAAAAATCGAATAAGGCTAAATTCATTTTACTTAAATCCAGCTTATTTAAATGCAAAAGAGACTTTGCATGCACCCTTGCACCAACCCCACCTTGAACCCACCCCACCTTGCACCCAACCCAAATCCTATAGTGAGTCCAAACAGGGGGGTTGCAGGGGGGCAGCATACCCCTCATACACACTTCACTGTTGCATACGCCCAAACTCGCACCTACCATTAATACTATCAAAATAAGACTACTCAAGCAAAAAAAAAAATAATAATTTAATTAAAATAGTAGTTGTGGTTATTTTCCATTTTCTCAAAAACTAAAAGACATAAAACCATCTAGTTTTCAGTTCTTGATTAATAATTAATAAGGGCAACAAATTATTAAAAAAAAAACATATTTATAAACAAATGGTTTTGAAATATTGAAGTTGAAATTTTTTTTTAACTTTTTTAACGTTTTCGAGCGAGATTTAGGTCAGTCAACTTTTTGATATGTTGTCTTACTTGCTTTTTCGGTTAGAGTCTGGGCAGTCTGGCTGGCGGTAGCGGTTGTGTTTGTTAGTGCGCAACCTACCTGTACAGGTGATAATTTTGAATTTTAAAAGATTTTTTTAAAGCTTAATTTTCAATTTTCCACCTTTAAATAGGTCTTTATCAACAAAATTTATAAAAATTTATGAGCAACTTCTCACAAATACGACTGCTGTGGTTAAAAATGGCATGAACACGTCGAAACAATTTAGGTCAGAAACAGGTGTCCCACAGGGTTGCATTTTGAGTCCCTTGGTTTTCTCGCTTTTTATAAATGACATTGAAGATAATATACCAGGTGGTGTTGTTTTTGGTGATCTAGTTATCAAGGTGCTCCTTTATGCGGATGACCTTGTTATTTTAACTGATAATCCTGTGACGCTTCAACTCCAAATTAACAAGTTAAAACAATATTGTGATTTGTGGGACCTTCAAATAAATACTGCGAAATCTAAGATCATGATATTCAGACACCATAATCGCAGTGCACGTAATGACCGTTCTTGGAACTTGAGCGGTTCAAATATAGAAGTAGTGAAGGAATTCAAATATCTAGGTTTCACAATAACACACAATCTGAACTTTCGAAGGCATATAAGAGATAAATTGACCGCAGCAAAAGCAGCTATTAACTGTATGTGGTCAAACTTTTTCAATAACAAAAATATAGATCCGGCTTCGAAATTTAAAGTCTTTGATGCAACCGTTAAAAGCTGCCTTTGCTATGGAAATGAAGTTTATGGCTACATGCAATTAGACGAAATAGAAACTATCCAAAGATATTTCTTCAAGCGAATCTTTAGACTCCCATCTAACACCCCCAATTATGCCATACACGTTGAGTCGGGACTACCACCAATTTTTTTAAAGAATCTAAAAGCGAATGCAGACTATATAATCAAAGTCATGCAAAGATCTAACAACAATTTGCAGAAAAGGATTCTCCTAACAGCGTTACGCTGCAGATGCACACCCTTTAAATATTAGAGTGAGTTGGCCTCAGAACATAACTTTCCTTTGACGTTTTGTTTGGATAATCTAGATTCGTGGAGGAATGAACTTTACGATTGTATTTCTGTTATAGATGACAACATTTTTCAGACATTTCTCAATCGGGCAAGGGAGTCCCAATCTAGATCATTATACAGTAAACTTAATTTCTCTTTGGGGGAAGCAAACTATTTTCGAACCGAGTTCACTTTTGTTGAGATAAGTCTGATATTTAAGGTTCGCACGGAGATGCTTGAGCTTAACTATAGACCTCACAGAAATGATATAAATCCTAACTGTATATTATGTAACCTCAATCAAATTGAAAATGTTTTCCGCTTCCTAGCGTTATGTCCGATCTTACAAGAGATCCGGCGTTTCTATTTCAATAAGAGCTTCCTTTCGTTTGAGGACTGTCTTGCAGTTTTGAATGGTGAGGGTGGTTGGAAACTTCTTATCCGTTTTTTCTCTGAAGCTGTTGCGTATAGAAATTCATTCGTGGACCTCTAATGTAATGTTCAGTCTAATATAATTTTGTTTTAGCTAAACTAAAAGCCCGTTTCACTGTTGATATTGAAAGTCTTTTACTGCTCTTCACTTTTTGATGTACTATATAAATATCAATGATTAAAACCTAAAAAGTTACCAATAAGCTTAACTATACCAAACTAATATTTATTTCAAGATTATATATGTTAGTAGTTTTTGTTTTCGCTAAACTAAAAGCCTGTAACATTTGTTATTATTAAATCTGTTAAATCGTTCAATCTGGCATACTTAATCATAATCAGTATCTTAATCTTAATTTATTTTGTAAATTGTTAATTTTTATCATATAACAGCTAAAAATAACTTCTCTCTCAATGTTTAAAATTCAGATATAACCGGCAGACGGCTTAATAGCCATGCTTGTAAATCTTTAAAATGTAATTGAGCCTGTATTTTTGTGAAGAAAAAATAAAGATAATAATAATAATAATAATAATAAATAGGTCTCCTAAATATGCATTTATTATTGCCAGACATTTTTATGATTGTTTATTATGTGTCATACGCGATTTTTTTAATTTTTTAAATACAAAATTATTTAAGTAAAAAAAGTTTGGGGAGAGTACGATAACTTAGGCGACAAAGTTTAATGACGGATTTGTATAGAACAGTTAAAAATAAGCATTTTTTACTATGCGAGGGGGGGTCTATCTCGCCCCGTTTATGCGGGAGGGGCAATTTAAGAAAATTATTACTTAAAATGGAAACAAAAAATAGTTAAAAAATAACGGCAATACTTACAGTTAAGTTTTATACGTTGTTTTAAGGCCAACATTCTGTTCTATTAGCCTCTTTTTAAATCAAGTGAAATCTATGCACAGTTTTTGAAAAACGTAATTTTAAACTCAAAATTTAAGTAAAAAAAAGTTGAAAAAAAATTTCAACTTCAATATTTCAAAACCATTTGTTTACAATTATGTTTTTTTTTAATAATTTATTGCTCTTATTAATTACTAATCAAAAACTGAAAACTAGATGATTTTATGTCTTTTAGTTTTTGAGAAAATTGAAAAATTAATTTAGCCTAGGTATATCTTAATCCATATTCTATTTTTAGTAATTTTTAATTTTCTCGAGAACTAGTAGACATAAAATCATCTAGTTTTTAGTTTTTAATCACAAACAAATAAGAGCAATGAATTCTAAAAAAAAAAATAGTAAATAATCTGAAGGTTTTGAAAAATTACACTTTAAACCATATTTTTAACTTTTTTTTTACCCAATTTTGAGTTTAAAACAATTTTTTTCAAAAACTATGCATAGTTTTGACTTGATTTAAAAACAAGCTAATAGACAAAAGTGTTGGCTTTAAAAAAAGGTATAATACTTAATTGTAAGTATTACCGTTATTTTTTAACTATTTTTTTCCCATTTTAAGTAATAATTTTTTTAAATTGCCCCTCCCCCCTAAACGCAACCACTTCCGCCAGCCAGACTGCCCAGACTCTAACCGTAAAAGCAAGTAAGACAACATATCAAAAAATTGGCCGACCTAAAATTCTTGTTTTTCAAACGTTGCTAGCTCCCGGACTATAACGCTTTGATGCCTACGAAGTGGCTGCATGTTTCAAAGTTTCATCCTGAAACTCTTCCGGAGGATTTAGTCAAACATGTCTCCGAAAATTCTAAAATACCTGCTAATGTGTTCAAGTGCTATAAGCTTATTAAAAAAGGTACTCAAGTATCTGATTTAAAATTTGTTAATTTCAAATTAAGGGTCCCTGCAGATTGTTTTAAACAATTTTTGATTGATGCAGATATATGGCCTAGATCTGTTAAAGTAAAGCAATTTATAAACTTGTCAAAAAACGAAATTTCTTGCCAATCGCCCAGTTTAACATAACATTGAACGCCGTTTATGTTGCTGATTCATCTTTAAACAAAGTTCAAATTCCAAATTACGCTGTCCCTGCCGATGATGTAATTGCTGCTGCTGGTGTTGTTCCTGTTAACATTGTTCCTGATGATGCTGTTTCACCTGATTATCAAAGAACGCTAAGTAAAAGTATAGATAGTTTATCTTATTATTACCAAAATGTTGGTGGGCTAAGAACAAGACTAGATCATATTTTACTTTCATTTTCCTCTTTAACTTATGATATAATAATTTTAACTGAAACTTGGTTATCTGATAATCACTTAACAACTGAATGTTTTTCAAATTATTATACTGTTTTTAGAAAAGACAGATGTTATTTTCAGACATGCATGGAAAAAGGTGGTGGAGTACTGATTGCCACTTTGGCATGTAGGCAAATTGAATTGGAATCAAACTCCACTATTTCTGACATTGATATTGATCAGCTTATTGTAAGTGTTAAAATGGGTGAATCCGAATTATTTGTATTTGTAAGCTATATTCCTCCAAACAGCAATTTGGATTATTATAAAATTCATTTAAATAACTCAAAATCCATTTTAGAAAATTTAAAATATTCACAACATGTATTATTTACAGGAGATTTTAATCTTAGTCATATTGAATGGACATTTGACACCGAGGACAATTGTTTAGTTCCTTTTAACGTTTCATCTGAAATAGAATGTGTAGTTATAGACTTTTTTGGTCAATATAATTTAATCCAAATCAATTCTCATTATAACGGTCTTAATCGAATTCTTGATTTGATTTTTGTTGATAATGATAAATGTAACTTTCCAGTTATTGCAAATTCAATTCATCATATAGCCATTGATGGAAATATTCATTTCTATCATTATTTAAAAAAAGTATCTAACGACCAAAATATTTTTTATGATTTTCGAAAAGCTAATTATGACGGTATGGTTGATTATCTTTTGTCTTTTTCGTGGGATAACGTTTTTTGTTCATCTGAATTAGATAGCGTGTATTCTTGTTTTTTAAGTGTTTTGATGGGGGCAGTTGATGAATTTGTACCTAAAAACCTTTCTAAAAATAATACTTGCCCTATCTGGTATAATAAAAGGTTGACCAATCTTAAAAACAGAAAAAATAAGGCATACAAATTGTATAAATCTGACAAGAATAATTCTGAACTGCGTTTAAACTATCTAAATTGTCAACGAGAATTCGATTGTCTCAATAAATTCTTATATCGTAATTACTTGTTTTCTGTCGAAAGTGACCTCAAATTAAATACCAAGCGTTTTTGGAATTTCATAAGCTCAAAGCGTAAATCCAGTGGATTTCCTAGTAGCATGAAGTATCAGGATACAATTTGTAATTTATTCGCTGACTATTTCCAATCAGTTTACTCTTCAGATACTCCCCCTATCCAGAGGTTACCTTATATAAGTAGAGTTGTCAATATCGGTTCTTTAGTTTTTAGTCCATTTGAAATTGAAGAGGTTTTATCTAAATTGGATATTAATAAGAGTGAAGGACCTGATGGGGTTGCTGCTATTTTGTTAAGGAAATCTGGATTGCATTAGCTCAACCACTTTCGTGGATTTTTAATCTTTCATTAGCCAAAGGGCTATTCTTGGATTGCTGGAAGGCTTCTTATTTATCACCAATTTTTAAATCGGGCTCAAAACAGGATATCACCAATTATAGACCCATATGTAAAATTTCTTGTATTCCAAAAGTATTTGAAAAACTTGTCTGTAATAAGTTGACTGAGCTATTTCATAATCATATTTCAATTTTTCAACATGGGTTTGTAGCAGGGAAATCAACGGCAACAAACTTAGCATTATTAATCAATAACATCATAACAAATATGGAAAATGGTTTCCAAACTGATGTTATTTTTACTGATTTTGCTAAGGCATTTGACAGAGTCAACCACCAAATCTTGTTAAATAAATTAACTTCTCTAGGTATCCACTCTTTTCTATTAAAATGGGTTGAGTCATATTTAGCTGGTAGAGTTCAAATAGTAAAAGTTGATAATTCGCTCTCAAAATTTGTTTCTGTTCCATCTGGTGTTCCGCAAGGAAGCCATTTGGGTCCATTACTTTTTTTGTTATTTGTAAACGATATACCTGATCTATTTCAAAATTCAAACTGCCTTCTTTTCGCAGATGACCTCAAACTATACCGTAAGATTTCTTGTCAAACTGATTGTTTTCTTTTTTTGGAAGATCTGTCGAAGCTTGACAATTGGTGTAAGCAAAATCACCTTCTCTTAAATGTTTCGAAGTGTCAAGTTTTGTCGTGTTTCCGAAATTCTAATCCTATAGTGTTTGACTATAATATCAACTACACAAATTTAGAACGTGTAACTAGGAAGAAAGATCTAGGAGTAATTCTAGATACAAACCTTTCTTTTTTACCGCATTATGATTTTATTATAAACAAAGCAAATCAAATGCTTGGTTTTCTTAAAAGAAACACAAAAGAATTCTCAGATTCATATACTTTAAAATCCCTTTACAATTCTCTAGTAAGATCAGTTCTTGAGTATTGTAGCATTGTTTGGAACCCTTATTATAATAATTCAATTGACAGAATTGAAAAAGTTCAAAAGAATTCTACAAGATATGCGTTTTATAAGCTTAATTGGAGGATTGCAAGGCCTTCTTATTATACCGGGTGTTTTTTTAAGAGCTTGAGAACTTTTTTTAAAAAAAAAAACGCATAAAATTTGCAAAATCTCATCGATTCTTTATTTGAAACGTTAGATTGGTCCATGACATTTACTTTTTGAAGATAATTTCATTTAAATGTTGACCGCGGCTGCGTCTTAGGTGGTCCATTCGGAAAGTCCAATTTTGGGTAACTTTTTCGAGCATTTCGGCCGGAATAGCCCGAATTTCTTCGGAAATGTTGTCTTCCAAAGCTGGAAGATTTGTGGCTTATTTGTGTAGACTTTAGACTTGAAGTAGCCCCACAAAAAATAGTCTAAAGGTGTCAAATCGCATGATCTTGGTGGCCAACTTACCGGTCCATTCCTTGAGATGAATTGTTCTCCGAAGTTTTCCCTCAAAATGGCCATAGAATCGCGAGCTGTGTGGCATGTAGCGCCATCTTGTTGAAACCACATGTCAATCAAGTTCAGTTCTTCCATTTTTGGCAACAAAAAGTTTGTTAGCATTGAACGATAGCGATCGCCATTCACCGTAACGTTGCGTCCAACAGCATCTTTGAAAAAATACGGTCCAATGATTCCACCAGCGTACAAACCACACCAAACAGTGCATTTTTCGGGATGCATGGGCAGTTCTTGAACGGCTTCTGGTTGCTCTTCACTCCAAATGCGGCAATTTTGCTTATTTACGTAGAGATTCAACCAGAAATGAGCCTCATCGCTGAACAAAATTTGTCGATAAAAAAGCGGATTTTCTGCCAACTTTTCTAGGGTCCATTCACTGAAAATTCGACGTTGTGGCAGATCGTTCGGCTTCAGTTCTTGCACGAGCTGTATTTTATACGGTTTTACACCAAGATCATTGCGTAAAATCTTCCATGTGGTCGAATAACACAAACCCAATTGCTGCGAACGGCGACGAATCGACATTTCACGGTCTTCAGCAACACTCTCAGAAACAGACGCAATATTCTCTTCTGTACGCACTGTACGCATTCGTGTGGTTGGTTTAATGTCCAATAAAGTAAACTGAGTGCGAAACTTGGTCACAATCGCATTAATTGTTTGCTCACTTGGTCGATTATGTAGACCATAAATCGGACGTAAAGCGCGAAACACATTTCGAACCGAACACTGATTTTGGTAATAAAATTCAATGATTTGCAAGCGTTGCTCGTTAGTAAGTCTATTCATGATGAAATGTCAAAGCATACTGAGCATCTTTCTCTTTGACACCATGTCTGAAATCCCGCGTGATCTGTCAAATACTAATGCATGAAAATCCTAACCTCAAAAAAATCACCCATTATAAGCCCGAAATCATATAAATAATACTATCAGAAGATTATCTATTTAATAAAGTTAATTTCATGCGTCCATTTAAAAAAATCCTCTTTGCGAACTTTTAAAATTCTCGACATTTCAAGGTTCATAGAATCTAAATTAAAGATTGTCAAAAGATTAAATTATAAAAAACTATTATTTTAAACATTTATTCAAATTTTTAGAAAACCCAACAGTCAGTTTTTTTATAAAAGTAAGAATCTACGGAAAATTCTACATAAAATTGAATATTTCGGGAATTGACGAAAGTATTGGTTTTCGATTCAAAATGTCAGCAACAAAAAAAACAGTTATTGAAATCAAACTTATTTTATCATATCGAAAATATTGTTGCTAACCTTCAGTTAATGTTTAAGAAAAATTCAATTGACAAACTTTTTTACAAAACACGAAAACCTACAAAAAACTGATAAGAAATTCCTCACAAAGTGAGTTTTTGGGAATAGGAATTATTTTACCCATCTTCCATTTCTGAGGAAAAATTCCTGTTGTAAGAACTGTGTTGATGATATGGGTAATATAGGGTAAAAGCATTGGCAAAATTGATTTCAAAAATACAGGATTTACTTCATCAACTCCTTCAGCAGTGGATTTTATTGACAGAAAGCTTTCCACAACATCTAAATTGCTCACTCCTGAAAAGCTAAATGCAGGGTCTATATCAAAGGTAATGTTGAATCAGTGGATAGTTGAGTTGAAATTAAATAGTTTTTCCCAGAGTTTTCGACCATCATCATTAACGTTTAGTCGGTTTTTGGATTTCTTTCATTCATTTTTTTTTTTTTAATTTTTGAAAGAAATTAATAAACCAAGTTTTGTTTTGAGAAATTAAATAACACCTAAAAAAAGATATCAAAGATAGAAATTTCCTCATTTTCTCTAAGTTATGTTTTAGTTTTAGTTTTTATTTCATCAATCAGATTACAATCTTTATATAGACTAGATACTAAATAATATAATTGTTGGGGGCTGTATGCTTATATAAATAAATAAATTAAATTAATATTACTATAAGTTATACATTATTATTCGTAATTTTACAATTAATAAATATAAGTTTATGAAAAAAAAAAAGGTTAATCCTTTAAATTTATTAGGAAATTACAGTTTAATATTATTTAACAAATATTTTTTAAATAAATCTCTCGAAACATCAATATTAAAATCAATCCTATTGCAAATTAAATTCACTTCTCTAGTGCAACGCGCGATTGGTTCATTACGGCCATATTTTGTACGATGAAACTGCTCATAAAATTGAAACCGATAGCGTGTAGTTCTAGAGGGAACGTTAACACAATTAACTAATGTTAATAAAGGAGGGCAATTTATATGAAATGTAACTATATCTCTCATAAACATAACTGAAAAATAAACCCGACGATCATAAAGAGAATGCATACCAAACAATAAACACCTACTAATGGGTGATTTTTTTGAGGTTAGGGTTTTCATGCATTAGTATTTGACAGATCACGCGGGATTTCAGACATGGTGTCAAAGAGAAAGATGCTCAGTATGCTTTGACATTTCATCATGAATAGACTTACTAACGAGCAACGCTTGCAAATCATTGAATTTTATTACCAAAATCAGTGTTCGGTTCGAAATGTGTTTCGCGCTTTACGTCCGATTTATGGTCTACATAATCGACCAAGTGAGCAAACAATTAATGCGATTGTGACCAAGTTTCGCACTCAGTTTACTTTATTGGACATTAAACCAACCACACGAATGCGTACAGTGCGTACAGAAGAGAATATTGCGTCTGTTTCTGAGAGTGTTGCTGAAGACCGTGAAATGTCGATTCGTCGCCGTTCGCAGCAATTGGGTTTGTGTTATTCGACCACATGGAAGATTTTACGCAAAGATCTTGGTGTAAAACCGTATAAAATACAGCTCGTGCAAGAACTGAAGCCGAACGATCTGCCACAACGTCGAATTTTCAGTGAATGGACCCTAGAAAAGTTGGCAGAAAATCCGCTTTTTTATCGACAAATTTTGTTCAGCGATGAGGCTCATTTCTGGTTGAATCTCTACGTAAATAAGCAAAATTGCCGCATTTGGAGTGAAGAGCAACCAGAAGCCGTTCAAGAACTGCCCATGCATCCCGAAAAATGCACTGTTTGGTGTGGTTTGTACGCTGGTGGAATCATTGGACCGTATTTTTTCAAAGATGCTGTTGGACGCAACGTTACGGTGAATGGCGATCGCTATCGTTCAATGCTAACAAACTTTTTGTTGCCAAAAATGGAAGAACTGAACTTGGTTGACATGTGGTTTCAACAAGATGGCGCTACATGCCACACAGCTCGCGATTCTATGGCCATTTTGAGGGAAAACTTCGGAGAACAATTCATCTCAAGGAATGGACCGGTAAGTTGGCCACCAAGATCATGCGATTTGACGCCTTTAGACTATTTTTTGTGGGGCTACGTCAAGTCTAAAGTCTACACAAATAAGCCAGCAACTATTCCAGCTTTGGAAGACAACATTTCCGAAGAAATTCGGGCCATTCCGGCCGAAATGCTCGAAAAGTTACCCAAAATTGGACTTTCCGAATGGACCACCTAAGACGCAGCCGCGGTCAACATTTAAATGAAATTATCTTCAAAAAGTAAATGTCATGGACCAATCTAACGTTTCAAATAAAGAATCGATGAGATTTTGCAAATTTTATGCGTTTTTTTTTTTAAAAAAAGTTCTCAAACTCTTAAAAAATCACCCGATACTAGAGGTCCAATTGTTGATGACTTTTTCTTACAATTGAGGCCGTCTGATTGATGTGTTATCTTTAATAAACAATTTTAGTACCAAAAACAAGAAATAATGAAAAACGAAATACTATTTCGTACTCGTGGCATGATGGTTAGTGCGTTGAACTGTCATGCCAGAGGTCTTGGGTTTGATCCCTGCCTATGCCATCTAGTTTTTTTCACGGGTACTGCCTCCAAAAGTAATTCTTGTCATGAAAAGTTCTTTCTCAAATTAGCCGTTCGGATTCGTATTAAAACTGTAGGTCCTCTCCATCCCTAACAACAGTACTCGCACACAGGAATGGTTGAGAGTTGTAAGTCACTAGACCCTAGTTCTCAACGGACTGTTGCGCCACCCAATTTATTTTTTATAAATACTATTTCAAAATATATTTTCCAATTTATATAACAATTTTTGAGACGCTGGCCGGCCGTCTTGTTGAAACCAGAGGTTTTGCATTTCATGGTTATTCAATTTATGAAGGAAAAAGTCATTAACCATAACCTTATAGCTGTCATCATTGACTGTAACGTTCTGGCCAGCACCGTTTCTAAGGAAGTACGGATCAATTTTCCATCAACCCATAACGCACACTAAACAGTAAGTTTGTATAATATTGTAGCAAAAATCGCCGAGAACGTAAGAATTGAGGAAAGAAAGAACCCTTGAAAATAAATAAAACAATTTGTAGCTTTAAGATAAATTTTATTTCAAAGCCTCTGGTACCCGAGAGGTATATTTTTTTGGATTGCGATATTGGGTTGTAGGATTGATATTACGGAAGTGTGCTAGCTGCCTAGGGATCTGGCAGAAAAAAAGAGACCCGTTTCATTTAACGCGCGCTCTTTATGCCTTCCGAAGCAAAAACACTCTATATGAAGATATAAATCCTTCGTACGTATCACCCTTCAAAACTCATTTGTTTACATTGTTGTATTTGTAATGTGGAAGAATTCAACAAGTAAAATTGACGTGTTTTCACGCATACATAGACACATTTACTGAGTTTTTAGGGGAAATTTCATAAATTAGAGGAGAAATTACACGCACACTAAGAAATACTTTATGAGCCCAGTTTCCGGTTTAGCTTGTAGGCAAACCAATATGGCTACCGAGGATTTATATCTTTACTAGAGTGTTTTTGTTCCGAAGTCTCCACGAAAATTCCCTTTTGAATCCTGTAGTCGTCTTCTTTGCAATAAACAGGTGTCTCTTTCTATCTCAACTAATCGGCCGTTCTCCTTCATTTGTCACTTCGCAGCAACGTTGTTTCTGATGAGTTCAGAAAAAAAAGATCCGTTTGTGTTGTTTATGGTAGACTAAGTCATTTTCGCAACAATTATGGTAGACTAAGTCATTTTCGCAACAATATGTACGATGTCTCAAGTCAGTTTTGTTGATTGACGTATCCATTCTACCAAAAGTGAGATATATCCCTAAAATGAATTCGCACTATTTCCATTTCAAACAGCACATGATTATCAAAATAAATTTTGAAAGCGTTGTTAAGTCGTCAGTCTATTCATGTTGAAATGTCAAACCAAAACCAAACTAAAAAGCAATCAATTGACAGCTGATAAAATGGCCGCCAGTTAAAATAGTGTTGTCAACATAAAATTTTATAGTTAATAAAAATAGCCTACATTTTTGGATGTTTACGTCCAACTTTTAGAAAATGTTGACATTCTCAAGTCAAAAATCTTCATTAATCCAACTAATCAAGTTTCTAACTTTTTAAGTTTTGAAATGAAATATCATATTTTGAGTTTTTTTCTATTCCAATTCTACTCCGTACCTCCTTTATTCCATTACATTACAAAAAAAAAAAAAAACAGAAAATGAGGAAGTTTTCATATCGTTGAATTTGTTTCTATGGGAAAACTTTCTAGACTCAAATTCAAAGCCATCAATACTACTATAACAAAAAAAAAACATGTTCATAGTGCCAACATTCATAAAACACCATTAACCATTTAGAAGAATGAAAGCAGAAAAAAATCAGAATCCTTCAAAAACACATTTAATGAGTTGGCTCCTTTCAAGCTCAGCCAGAGCAAAATTGATTTACACTTGCAACCAATTACTTGCTTCCGGAAAACTGATGGCTGTCAGTCAAAGGTAGACCTTCCATAAATCAAGACCAATTCTCGCTTATTTCTATATATATTTCGTTTATATCTACATATATCTATGTTCTAGGATGGAATATATGCGCCTCCTTTAGCTTAATGGTGGGATGGGAAGCTTGTGAATGAATAGCATTTCAGAGTTCAAAATGCCATATAGTAGACTACCCCATTAACCTAACCCAACCCCATACTATAGGTTCTATTGGCATCATATCGCAGAAGCAACATATAAATATAAACGGAGAAGACGACGACGACGACGAAAACGTTAACGTCATCATGAATTTATTACGAAATGCGTTCGCATCCATAGATTGAATTCCCCAGTCAGAAACATTCGTCAATAAATCATTTTGGTTCAATTGAAAAATGTTTTATTTTTTTTTTTATTTTTGATACGATTGGAGATGAAAGATTTGTTTTTTTTCCGCCATTTCGCTTTAGCCATTTTTTTTTGTGATGAAGGACTATTCTAACATTAATTTGACAGATCAATCATATAGAATAACAATTGTAAGTTGTTAATTTAATATATTTTTAATTCATTGAATTTCACAAGCAGAATAACAGTGAAACTTTAACTTTATGTATGTATATGCAAATTAATGTAATGTAATCAGGGTTTCAATTTTAAAATTCAGAAAAACGTCAAATTTTACTTTTGTCCAATAGTAGAAGCTCAAAGGAAATTAAAAACAGCTTTGAGCAAAAACACTCTAGTAAAGATATAAATCCTCGGTAGCCATATTGGTTTGCCTACAAGCTAAACCGGAAACTGGCCTCATAAAGTATTTCTTAGTGTGTGTGTAATTTCTCCTCTAATTTATGAAATTTCCCCTAAAAACTCAGTAAATGTGTCTATGTATGCGTGAAAACACGTCAATTTTACTCGTTGAATTCTTCCACATTACAAATACAACAATGTAAACAAATGGGTTTTGGAGGGTGATACGTACGAAGGATTTATATCTTCATATAGAGTGTTTTTGGCTTTGAGTGTAAACTGTCACTTTGACATTTGGCTGTACGACAGTAGTTCAGTGTGTTGTAAATCGTTGCCAAACTGATCGACATTTGCTTTTAATTGCTTGCAGTCAAGGAAACTTAACGAAGAAATTATTTTTTACAACCTGACAACTGCACTCACATTACTACCTTAGAAACACATTTACAATTACTTATGTCAGTTGTTTAAAAAAACACACACATTTGTTGAGCAACATTTTAATCTCTAGAACCGGATTAATAAAATAACTTATTTTTGAGTTATTATTTTGCTCCGGCTAAAAAATTGATTTCTTTAAGGCATTGGGCCACTCTATAATTTAAGATGATGGGGGTAGCTTTAATCTATAAGTATAAACGATTGGGAGATCTTCAAATATTGGCCAAACTGTCAAAAGTCTTGCACTTACATAGGTGACAATTGCCAATTTTCTATCAAGTGAAAATTGTATGTTTATACGGTTGATTGATTTTATCAAAATATTAGACAATTTTTTGGTAGAAAATCGGATGACCGCTGAAAACTTTTTTTTTTTGTCTTCCAATTAAAAATTGTCTTCTTACCCGGTTGGAAAACTTTAGAAAACACCAAATTGGTAAAATCATTAAAAGACAATTTTCTTGACAGAAATGATGAAGAAAATGAACATTTATTTTCATATTTCCTTCTCAAAAACTTTCCGCCAATTGAAAATTAAATGATGTTGTTTGGAAACAACATCATCCACTTAGTAGACATCAATCTTCTAATTGTTTGAAAAAAAGTTGGCCAATTTTCTGAGAGATTGGCTGCCATTTTTTTTCTGTCACTTTTGAAAGTTGAAATTTGATGTTTCTGTTTTTTTTTTGCAGAAAATCTGCCAATATTGGAAGACCTTCTAATCATGTTAACTTAGCTTTAGTCCATAATTTAAAATAGTATGAAATGACTAAAATTAAGTGTTTGCTGAATTTTCAAATATCGTTTAACATTCAAAAATCCCCTTTCTTCGCCAAAGAAAAGTGTACTATAATTTTATCATTTTAAATGTTTAAATTTTTATTTTTAAAATGATCGTTGTTTTTCTCGATAGTTTTTCTTTAAGTTTTATTTCATTTAAATAATTGATTGTAGGAAAAATTAATTCAGCTCCCGTTCTACTACGATGGAATCAAAAACTTTATTTCATCAATGTAGACAAATAATTCTAGATCAGTGTTGGGACCTCGCAGAAGCAAAAGAGTGGTAGACATGATGTCAAAAAGGTGGTAGAAAAGTTGTAGAAATTAAAACCCATTTTTATGTAGTAAATCTTATATTCAATAAATTATTAAAAAATACAAAAAATTAAATAAATAATAATTCAGTTCTTTCAGTTTCAAATATCACAATTCAAAATAATTAAATTAGTTAGAAAAACTTAAAATTAGTTTTTGCTATATAGACCTCCGGAAAATTTAAATTTTGAAGCATATTTCAGTAATGCTTCCGAAGGATTAAAATTCTGAAAATTTACTGAAATTTCCCTTGCAGCCAAAATGTTGTGAACGGTTGTAGTTTTTAATTTATTTCTTTTTTCATTTTTTATATTTTTTAAATCTGAAAATAGCGCTGCTATGCGGTAAGCAACAAAGCTCCAACATATAAGAAGATATGTTTTCAAAAATTAAATTGTCCATTCCGTCTTTTAAGTTTTTTATCAAAAGCCATTGTGAAACAATGTCATCAGTTTTAAAAATTTGGAGTAAATGATTTTCTCCAATTAATTTTCTCCACTCATTATTAATTAACTCTAGTTCTGAGTTATTTATAATTGGTGAAAAATGTTTCGTGAGACCTAAAACTGATGGCATTGTTCCATCAATGACGTTTTTCGGGTTTAAATATTTGAAAAATTTTAGTTCATCGTTTGAAAGGTTAAACCTTTCTCCAATTTGAACACATAATTCAATATAATAGCTGCACATAACTTTTCGTAGTTGCATTACATCTTGTTCAACAATATCATTTTCAAATAAGTACCTTTCAAAGCAAAGGCCAAAATACATTTGAGAATATGGTAAATATTTTTCACTGTTTTTTATATTTGTGTTACATTCATATTTTCTGGTTTTACAAAATTTGTCATTAAATTTAATTTTAATGTAGTCATACTTTCGAATATCAAAGAGTATTTTTGTGTTCTCAGATTGAAATGTTTTATTTAACTCGTTTATAATTTTAAGATTTATTGACAAAAAATTTAAATATACTATAAATATTAAAAGGTAGAGTTTAATGATAGGTGAACGGTGAGTTGCAAAAAGTGGTAGAATTTGCTTTTTAGGTGGTAGATTTTCATGAACACCAAAAAGTGGTAGAAATACCACTTAAGTGGTAGAAGTCCCAACACTGTTCTAGATATCTTATGAAATGTCAAAAGAATGAACGCATTCAGAAACGAAGAAAATGTAATTGAGAAGTTGCATGGGCTATTTTTCTTGAGCATGTTTTTTTATATTTTTTTATTCGATGTTTTTTGGTTAGTAAAATATAAAATCGTCAAAAATTATGACTTATGAACATGTCAAATATGAAGAGACACTCAGTTTTCAAGTCATTTCTATAGGCCCAACAACGTGAAGAAATTGAGTTCAATTATAATGGTGTAATTAAGGTGCAATTCATTAAGCTTCTTAAAAATTTTAAAAGACCAATTCCAATCACTCGACAATTAGTTGATTTTGACAGTTCAAAACATAAATAAATTAAGAAACAAAGTAAACGCATCATGACCCAAATGCGAAGGATTTTCAATCAGTGTAATTATAAACCATTTTGAGTAATGAAATCTTTGTTTTTTTTTTTTGGAATAAAATACGTTTGTTCAGTTGAGCTTTTATCTCTTTTTCACCATCAGGTTATAGTAGTGTAATGAAATGATTAGACTTTGACGTGAGTCAACTCAAGGAAGATACATTTGAACACTGTCCTACATTTAACATATACATACATACATTATAAGCTATCAAAAACTTTACTTAATGTCATTTTAAGTTACACCTAATTTTGTATGACTCAGAACTCTGAATATTAAAAACCGAAATTTGATTTACAAAAATACACAAACTTGTCAATAAAGCCGATTTGATTTACCTCGAAAGAGTCAAATCTGAACATCATTCTACTGTTTGCAAGTACACGCTGTCAAAAAAAACAAATCTAAATGTTTCTTTATGTCACTCTTAATTATCTAATTTCGCATCATTCAGAATTCTGAATGTTCAACAACGAATTTGTAAGTACTAAACACACGAGCTGTCGATTAAGATTTTGTCTAAATGTGGATGTGTTCATTGATCGCAGTGCTTATTCGATGGTTTTTACTTGATTGACATTAAAGTTAAAGTTTGTTTTAAAATTGTTTCCATTGAGTTTAAGAGCATATTAATATGGATTTATGTTTATATCCAGTTTAAATATGCCAAAATGGCAACACTGAAGATAAACCACACCAAAAACCTTCAATTCAAAAGCTCATTTAAATTTCAATCCGTACTCAACTTTAACTCTTAATCTCAACAAAAATTCATTACCTCTAGCATAAAACAATTCCGAGCAAAAAGGATTACATTTCTTCCTTAATTCGAATAAAAGTCAATGTTCACACATGTAATTATGTACGATATTCCGAGTTGAGTACAAGTATATAATATAAACATTAACCTTCCGGAAATGTTGTTGTTCGAATTCGAAATGTGTCGATAAAGTCGTTGATTTTCAGTCAGTTCATTTCAATCCAGTTCAGTGCAGCATTCCGGCACAAGGCAAATCCCAAGCCTATAGACCAAGCATATCCTTGAATATGCAGACAACATTATTACTTGACCACTGAATTGAGCTTTATGCGGTTAACATTTTAATATTTTCATGTAATTGCAAATTGTTATGCTAATTGCTTGTGGCAGGAACAAATCCAAAAACAAAAACGAAACATTCAAAAAAACAAAATGTCATGCCGAGGACGACTTTTCATGTTGGAAATGTAAATTTAAGTGGCCTTTATTTGAAACTAAATGGCTGTGTATTGTTTAGGGAGAGCATAATAAAGCTTTAGGTATAAATTAAATGACAATAAAAAATAATTGTTATTATTATTATATTTCTAGTGCAGGAGAACACAGCAACAATAACAACAAAAAAAAGGGACTAACATAATGTGTGGTTTGGTGTTTTAACATAATTTAAAACCATGTATAGATGTAGACGGGGTGTTATTGTGTATCATGGCAGCTAATAAATGGTAAAGCTATAGCAGTGAAAAAAGTTAACAAAACAAAATATCGTGGAGGAATTAAAGTAGATACGTGCTGCAATATTGGCATTCGGGAATTTAGACCATATTTAAAGTTGAACGTAGAAGTTTTCACTCGAAAAGAGATATCGCGTTGTATAATTGAGGAGATATACATAAGAGCAGCATATAGAAGAGTACCTTAAGCTGGAAACTTTTTCAGATACATTGTTTTAGGATTGTTGGCATCTGGGACTTGCCAAAGAATACAAAGTTTTTGAAACTCTGTATATTGTGTAGCTACTGCGACTACACACCTAGTTTGTTGCTTTAATAGCGACGTGATTTTCATATCATGTTCATTTTTATGCTTACCTATATAAGTTCTAAGAAGCGCGTGAAGCTGCAAAAGATATAAATTTTTAATTTTTAAAACTATGTGAGACGATAGAAGTATAGATTATCATGAAATAAAGGAGGAAGTTAATAATTTAAGAGCACATGATTTTTAAGCAGTTGGCACCTAATGATTTAAGTTCAAGAGTCTTCATAGATTTTAACAGTTTTTCAAGCTTAATAATCACAGTTTAAGGTCATTGGTAAAAAATACGGGGAATTCTTCTTTTTCGCAAAAAGCACAATAAAAATGATGTGCCACAGGGCTTAGTTATGTCCCCCTCACTTTTTGTTACTTTTATTAATTATCTCCTGTCTGAAACTTGTGATTCACTTACATGCCTCGCTGGCAACAGTACTCTCAGTTGTTAATATTAGTTTCAGGATTCACAATCCTGTACTTCGGTTGTGGATCCTCAATGGCAATGCATGAAAAGTTCATTAAATTCTGACCTTGCTAGAATTTTCGGAAGAGGAATACAATTGAGTTTATTTATTTATGAGTTGCTTACACAGTAAGATATAAGATATCTTATTTTTAGTGAAGCATTATAAATTATTCTAAAGCTACGTAAATGTTTACAAAATGGCAAGTTTATCTATACTTATAATTTTCCGTGGTAGTGTATTCCAAAGACGTGTTGCGTTGACAAAAAACTGGCGTAAGACAACTGAAACGAGGGTTCACTAAGAGGCTTAATCTAGTTGAACTGAAAAAAGTTATTTCTCTGAAGAGATCGGCATGTTGTTGTGTTAGAATAATATCCGATAACAAAATTAAGGTCCGAAAATTGAGCAGATTTTAAAATGACATCCCAATAAAGTTGTGTGCGTGTTGTTAAATTCTGTCAAATCGTCGTAGTCCATGAACATATCGTATTGCACTATTGAAAGCAACAGTGAGCTTTCGTTTACTTTCATAGTCAAGTTTGCAGAAAATTTCACAACCGTAAGTGACCAAGGGTATTATAAGTGTTTTTACAAGTAATGCACGGATTTTCAAAGGGGTGTAATACTCTGTACACCAAAGGGTGCGGAGGACACCGTATGTTTTACCAAGAATATATGAAACGTGGTTTTTCCAAGTCAGATTTTGGTTGAATACAACTCCTAAATTTTTCGCTGAATCCACATATTTGATAGGGGAGCCATTTGACAAAATTAATGGGAAGTAAGATACGTCTTTATTATTCCTTGACAACATTAAGCATTTAGATTTTTTTGGATTGAGCACTAAGCTATTTTGGTGTGACCAACGTTGAATTTCTAACAAATCTTCATTTATACAGGTAGCAAAGTGCTCAATTAATCCCAACGGACAACTAAGATATAACTGAGCATCATCAGCGTATAGCCGAATGGAGCAATGCTTAATAGTTAATGGAAGCTCATTAATGTAGAGGGAGAACAACAGAGGTCCAAGTATGGACCCTTGGGGGACACCGCTTTTGTTTAATAGAAAATTGGAGAGGACTTTTTTAAGTTCAACAGCTTTTGTTCTTCCAGTTAAATAAGAAAAAATCAACTTGATTGCCTCAGAAGAGAAGTTATAAAATAGGGAGAGCTTTTGGTAAAGTGTTGAATGATTCACCATGTCGAATGCTTTCGAAAAGTCTAAAAGTATCACAAAACATAATCCTTATCGATAGACTTTCTTATGTCCTCTGAAACACTTATTAAGGCAGTAATGCAGCTATTTTTCTTACGGAATCCGGATTGTTTTGATGTTAATCAGTCCTATCGCGAACAAAATTCCACCGGTGTTTTTTCACATTTTGGGAAAGTTGCTATCGTGAATCATCTTCGAAAAGAGGGAAAAATATTTCTTTTGGCAAATAGCTATCGTGAATAATTTTTTCCAGGGAACTTTTTTCTCATTGTAGTGCGAAAATTTCCGCAAGTTGGTTTTCGGGGAAAAACTTGTAACGCGGCAAAATGTAAGAATTTGTTTATAAAAATGTGAAATTAAATAATAAAAAAAAATTTTTTTAAGGTCTAACTCAACAAACAAAAATCAGCTTGACGTCCTCGTTGGTTTAATGGAAAAATTTCCAGATATTGCTACGGGGTACACAAAAAAAAACAAAAGAAGAGGTTCACGATATTTGGAAGACAGTCGAAAACGAATTAAATTGCATCGGTCCTCCAAAGAAATCTAGTTTTGAGTGGAAGAGAGTAAGCATTTAAAAACGACAATAATCAATTATTTTATTCATAATAAAGTGTGTTTTTGTGTATGCTGCGTCAGGTTTGGAGCGACAAGAAAAAGTATGTAAAAAAGAAAATGTCTGAAAACATTAAATTCAAAAGTACAACAGGAGGCGGACAAAGCAAACAATATAAGTTCTCGAACTTAGAACAATCTATTATACAAATTTGTGCAATAAGTGAGTCTGTGGAAGGCCACTCTAATTCTAAACTTTTTGGACTGCCTTCCTGTTCTAAAAAGCGAAAGCTGGAACCTCCTTGTGACGGGGAATTGAATGTAAACAACTCTCATAATTTGCAAAAGGACCAAGAAAATAATTCAGCGAAAGAACAAGATGCAATTTTCGAAAGTTTGATTGAGGAAGATGACACTGCGTGTAATGTTTTGAACGAAGCATTGGATGATAATTGCATTGGCGAGAAAACGCCCAAGAGGTCAAATAAAAGTTTCCCCAAAGATAAAAATTCCGTTGAGTTTCTTCAGAAGGAGTTAAGTTTGCAGGAAAAAATGTATGAACAAGTTCGTGAAGCTGTCTTAATAATGAAAAATCACCAAAATGAAATTCAAGCTAGTGTCAAAAAGATTTATCGTTCGATTGATCGAATTCACGACCAACAGAAACTGCTTCTTAAGGAAACAAAACGTCATAACCTGGAGATGGAAAAAATCCGCAAACATGAAATCGAACAAAAATTAAATCTCAAGCAGAAAGTTCTAGACATTGAACTTGCAAAGCTTGAAAAGTATTAGTATCTGAATCAACATACTAACCGAAAGTTCCTCAAAGATAAATTTTGATTACAAATTAATTCTAAGACTTTATTTTTTTATGAATATATGTATTTATTTTTATTTATTTGTTTACAAGTACTTTTGTTTATGTTTTTAATAAATGTTAATAAACCTATTTAAAGAGAGTTCCCTATTTCTCTTCGAATGCGTTGGGCTTCAGTCATGTATTCTGAGCTGCTTAAAGTCGTAAATGCAAAGTTGTTTTCATCTTCTTGTAGACCAGGTGCAATTTGAATATCAGTGTCAGCCTTGAAGTGTATGCACATATTATGCAAGGCACAACAAACATTAATGATTGTGATTGCTTTCCTTGGATGATAATGTAACTCTCTTGCGCCCAGCAAACATCTCCACCTTTGCTTTAGCACGCCGTTTGTCCTCTCGATAATATTTCTGGTTTTAGAATGAGCATCATTAAATTTACTTTCAGGTGTTCCTGTCTCTGGTGTTCTATGTGGAGTTAAGAGCCAAGGTTCTAATGGGTATCCGGCGTCTCCTAGGAGAATCAAAAATACAGGAATTGAACAAAAAGGCGATTAAAGCTTACCCAACAGCCATGTGTTTCTCTCACCATTCAAATACTGTTGCTCCATCCATGTTCTTAGTTCACTCACATTCCATACCAGAGAGCCATGACATGCACCAGGGTGGGTAGCATCCACAAATTTAATTTGCTTTTCATCGTCGCAAACCTACGAATGATTAATTTGTTTTCAAAATTCAGTGTAAACATAGATTTAATACTTACAAGCATAACATTTAAGCTAAAATATCCTTTACGATTGTAGTGTAGATGCTTGTTTTCTTTAGGGGCAATAATCCGAATGTGCGTTCCGTCTATGCATCCTACTACTCCAGGTATATTGTTTTTTTCATAAAATCGTAACTTGGTACGTCGTTTTTGTTCAGCAGTTGTTTGTGAAAGAATCCATGTTGCACAAAGCTTAGCTTCAAAAATTTGAAGTACTTCTGAAAGAACTTCTGAAAAGGAAGACTGTGCTAAGCCAACTTCGTAGTCTTTTGCTACACCTTTTTGGTACGCTCCTTCAGCAAAAAAGCGCAAGCATGCGCTTAGCTTCACAACAGGGGGTACTGCAAATGATTTTTTGGATTCTGGTAACGACTCTATCAAGGTATCAAGCAGACACCTAAACATTGGCTTGTTAACGCGATAGTATTGATGAAATCTTAAGGATACAAATGAATAATTATGAGTTGGAACTTTGATTGCGGAGATACTTACATGGATTCTGGTAACTCAAGAGGGTTTGAGATATCCCTCAAGTATCTTCTGAAAGATATTTGCCTATTTCTCTCATCTTGCATTACATTTTCGATTGCTACCACAAAACCAATATTATTTATCATTTTAATTGATATTTTCTCCCTTTTAGGACACAAAACAATTTTTTTTTTACAAAAAATACACGATTTGGTGCTGCCAAGATAACTTCGAAATTGATTTAAACAGTTGAAGGTTGGTATGAATTGTTTCGTGGGAAAAAATATTTCTTGGGAGATTCCCGATGGGAAACTTTTTTCCCGGGTAACATTTTATTTCCGGGGAAAAAAAGTTCCCATTATATTGGCGATAGGGCTGAATATATTTTCGTGATCAAGAAACGTATTAATTTGCTTTTGAATATTTTTTTCGAACACCTTCGAGCGCAAAGGTAGTATTGAGATTGGTCTAAACTCGTCTCCTTTTGAGGTTTTTGGAATATGTATTATTTTCGCCTTTTTCCATTGCGTAGGAAATTCATTTGTTGAAATGATTGAATTGAATAAGTGGGTAATATACGGCAAAAGAACTGGCAAAAGAAGTTTCAAGAACGATGGATGCATTTCATCCAACCCAATAGCGTTTGATTTAATAGCAGGACACCTTCAACCACATCCTCAGGAGATATAATAGAAAAGGAAAATGAATTATAAGTTGGGGAAATACTATTGAAAACATTGGATACAACGGGACCTGGAGTTATATTATTGGTAACAAAATTACTCGAAGATACGAAATTTTGATTCAGATCATTGACGTTAATATCTACAGTAGAGCCACTGCGAGATTTGGTTACACCTATCCTCTTAAGATTTTGTCATGTTTGTTTACAACTTAGTGTATCATTAAAACGGCTGGAATATAAGGCAACCTTTGCATTGCGAATAGCCAATACAGTTCTATTTCGAAGAGCACAAAATTGTTGATGAAAATTGTTAAGGCGAAAAGTTTTCCAGCGTTTATAGGCGATATCGCGTTGTCGCATTAATGATAGAATCTCATTGGTGAATTAGGGTTTGTTTTTTGGAATGCAACATTTAGTTTTTAATGGCACATATATTTCAAAGAGCCTAGATACATTGGAGTTAAGAAATTCTACTTTATCGCTAGGTGAGGGCTTTAAAAAAACTAAATCCCAGTAAATATTGTGCACATTTGAGTGAAGCGAATTATAGTCAATATTTTTGAAGTCTCTGTATACGAATACATCAGTTTGATTCTCCATTTGAAAGTCGAAAGTCAAATAGATTAAGTCATGCCTCGAAAAAGCTGCTGCCGATAGCTGATCATAAAGAATGACCTTAGTTCTGTCAGTGACGAAAAAAATATCCAATAACGAGGGTAGGGGTTGTAGTGTTAACGGAGTGGAGATTAAGAGAGAGAAATTCATACACAAAGTTATTTTCCTGCAAGAGGTTACAATTGAAATCCCCACATAATAAAATATTTGGATAAGAAGCTGAAATTTGTTCAATGATAGATATAAGTGGAGAAATACAGATGTTTCTGTTTGGTCTATACACAGCACCAATTAAAAGCTTCTCATTTAAATTTGACAACTCAATAAAAACGAATTGCACTTGGCTATCGTCGGGGGAAGAGTTCTTAAGTCTGCATTTAAATCGTGCTTTTACATAAATAGCGACACCCCCACCTCTGCAGCGCACCCTATTCAAACGAAAAATCCTATAACCCCCAACCGAACACAACTGATCATTTACCTCATCGGTAAGCCAGGTTTCAGATACGCAGATAACATCAACCTTAGATTCCTCAAATACATAACGAAATTCATCCATCTTAGCCAGCAAACTCTGTGCGTTTATGTGACACACCCGTAGGCCAGCTTCTTGACAACCCAACAACCCAACATGTTAACCATGATCTAGAAATTCTGGAATTTTGTGGAATGATTGCACATGTGATATCCCCACAAATGCTGCAAGATTATAGGTTTCCTAAGGGGATGCAAGAAGTTTTTCGCCTCTCCTGATCTGGCCATACATTTCAAAAGTTATATAACGGGTTATACATTTTGCGGTTTCAAAAGTATAGGGCTGGAATTCGACATCTGTCAAACTAAGTTGTTAAACCAATTTTTGTTTTCAGATGAAAGTCTGACATTTACGAAAATGTATCGCTTCACTATTGCACAACGCATACAAATTGTCAAAACCTACTACAAAAATGGTGATTCTGCCACAGCGACACATCGTGCCTTAAGAGGAGATTATGGTTTACATAATCGTCCAACTACGAAAGCAATTGGCAAAATTGCGAAGAAATTTCATGAGACTGGATTGGTTACAGATATTGTAAGGCCTGTGCATCATTGTTTCGCTCGTAAGTGAAAGTGTTGCCGAAGACCCGAATGTATCGATTCTTCGTGGATTCTCAGGAATTAGGACTGTCTTAGGGCACATTATGGCGTATTTTGCATTTGGATCTACACCTACATCCACATACAGTTCAGCTCACAAAACAATTGAAGCCAGCTGACCATTCGTTACGCCGTAGATACGTCGAATGGGTGCTTGAACAACACGTGGTGGACGGGCGGCGATTTTTCGAACACAATTTTCTTGAGCGACAAAGCACATTTCTCATTCGGTGGGTATGTTAATAAACAAAATTGTCGTATTTAGTGTTCTGAAAATCCTCAAGTAATTGAAAAGGGGTCATGACATCCACAAAAAATCGCTCTTTGGTCCGGAGGTGTGATTGGACCTTACTTCTTCGAAAACGACGATGGAATGACTGTCACTGCCAATTCGGAGCGTTACGCTCATATGATACCCGACTTTTTTTGTTTCATGCTATTAAAGAATAGGGTTGGCTACGAAATCCCGCGTAACGAAACCCCGTAAAACGAAATCCCGCTGTTTCGCTCCCTTTTCAAATTATTTCGACACCGCTGTTTTCATAGTAAAGGAGACACTCTTCGATGAGAATCATGGATACTTTTTAGATTGTTTGGAAGACAGCACTGTATTGGTTTTAATGAATCAAATCGTGAGAATCTATGGAACGAAGGAAAAAAATTTGTTGTTTCTAAATTGTACTTAAGCAAGAATATTTTTGGAAATTATTTAGTGTAGACAGCGGGATTCTATCAGAGGTGGTTGGTCGGATGCTCCTGTGACAGGTAGGTATGGCTATGGAGTGTGTTGTGTTTGGTTAGTTGTTTGGTAAGTATAAGTCGGGTTTATGGTAAGTAAAACATTGCTTGGGATGTTCTCAGCATTCAGGAATACCAAGATTCCTTGGATGCGTAAACCGTAAAGGACATTTTAAGCATGCCATGGGTTAAGGACGCTTAAAATGGTGTTTAAGCGTTTAAGAACTTCCGAAATTCAAATTTTCTTTTTCGCTAGTTTTTGAGGTTGAAAACGCTTAAAATTTCGTTTAAGCCTTTAAGAACTTCAGAAATGGAGTGAAATGTTCTTTTTAGGACTAAAAAAAAATTGTAAAGAATGAAACTAATTTCAAAAAACTTTTGTTAAAAAAAACTTTTAAAAAGTGAAAATATTTTTTGAGCAAAAGCACCTGTTGGTGGCCCGCTTC
Organism: Eupeodes latifasciatus; assembly: GCA_920104205.1. Classification (NCBI taxonomy): domain Eukaryota; kingdom Metazoa; phylum Arthropoda; class Insecta; order Diptera; family Syrphidae; genus Eupeodes; species Eupeodes latifasciatus. The sequence goes on from OV049926.1 coordinate 15,573,861, forward strand.
GCGGGATCTCAGGATTTTAACTCCCTTTTTCGGGGTCACACCCGCTCACGCAACTCCGTTGCTCCGCTTAGGGTATGTAAAGTTGCCAGGCAGGCGCCTATGTCAACAACTTTCTTAAACAAAAGTAATTGACTGTAATCCTATATGATTGCTATCGCAAAATTTCCTACCTCACTCTCAATCATGAGAATGCATCCTTTGAAAAGTGTATAAAAGTAGTGCTCATTTCGCATTATTTTCAGTTCTTCTTAGAACTCCGTGAGGTAATCACCTCACCAGACTTATGGACTTGATGTTCCACCAGCGCAGCGCTCTATTGAGAGTGGCGACAGCGCTCGGAGTGCTTTTTGGCGTTTTGATTGATTCGATATGTGAATCTTCCTGTGCGCTTAAAAAGCATTTTAAGCGTGTTGAGTTCGCTGCCCATTAATAGGCGTTTTTATTTTTTAAGCGTTTTAGAACGTTCATTATGGGAATGTTCTTAAGCGCTTGAAAATTGAAGCTAGACATTTACTAGCTTAAAACGCTGTTTAAGCGTTTTAAAAGTTCTTTTTAGAGCTACAAAAAATATTCAAAGAGATAAAAACAAGATTTCTAGCTTTTGGAGCGTTTTTTTTTCCAAAAAAATCGGTTTTAGCTTAAATACGACTCTAAGCGTGTTAAAAATCAATTTTTCCATACAATTACCCTGAAGAAGGCTAACTTAACCGGAATAAGTTTTAAAATCAAATTTGCCATACAAATAGCCTAACAAAAAAAGACCAATCAAAATAATAAGCGAGAAGAAGGAAAAAATATTTTTTCAGAGCAAAATATTTTTCACTACTTTTCCAGAAAATATTTTTTCAAAAGTACTATCTTATGCCGTACTAGAAATCCTGCCAAAAAGGAGTAGACAAATTTCGTTACTCCGACCATTTTCTGTGGGTGTGTCACACAAAAAATATCAAATTTAATCGGCGGGATTTCGTTACGCGGGATTTCGTTACGATCCCTAAAGAATACGACTGAGAGAATATGTGCTTTCAACGAGACGGTGCTACATGCCACACAACTCTAGCGAATATGGCTTTATTGCCAGAGATATTTCCTAGCCGCGTAATTTCTCTTCGTGGCGATATCAACTGGCCACCATGATCGTGCTGTACTTTTTTTTAAGGGGCTAGGCGAAAGACCGTGTTTATGCAGATAGACCTTTAACTCTTGAGCACTTAAAAAACAATATTCGTCAAGTTATGGCTAAGATACCACCCAGTATTTGGTCGAAAATCGATGCTTGCAACAATTCGCGTGGTGGTTATTTGAATGATTTGGTGTTTCACACATAATTTCAACGTTCAAACTTTATAATAGAAAAGAAATATCAATATTATGCGGTTTCAATATCTCACGCTAAAGGCAGCAAAAAAATTATGATCTCAGGATTTCCAATTTTTGGAGATCTTAAGAAAATAATAGAAAAATGTACTAAAAAAGCTTGCAAATACACATCGTACAACAAAGACAACTGGAAAGTCACAGTCGAAGAAGCTGACGAATATAGATCTGTCACTGAAGAACTGAGCAAACACCAAATACAATGGCACTCATATTAGAACAAAGCTACAAGGTCAATAAAAGTAGTAGCCAGAGGCCTTCATTCCTCGTGCTCTCCCGAGGAAGAAGTAGAAGATCTTGTACAAAAAGGCTTCCAAGCCCTTGATGCAGTCAATCTATTTAAGAATGAGAAAATTAAAAACTCCTCTGGAGAATCGATGACAAGTAAGAGGTTACTACCTTTATTCATGCTAACTTTTGACAGCAAACAAAGTCTCGAGGAGATTTATAAAGTAAGATCAATCTTGGGCATAGCTGTTAAAATTGAACCACTCCGAAAATCTAAAGTTGTTCCGCAGTGCAAACGTTGCCAAGCTTTTGGTCATACCCAAAAATACTGCAACCGAGAGTTTTCTTGTGTAAAGTGGAAAACATGCAACTAAAAATTGTCCTATGAGCAAAGATCAGAAAGCAAAATGTGTGAACTGCCAGGGTAATCACCCTGCAAGCTATAGAGGCTGCCCAGAAACTCAGTAAATACCGTTTTAACTGCTGAAAACAGTACTAAGAAGGAACCGCCTAAAAAGGCTGTTCAAAGTAAAAGCGATGAAAATAAAACCTATTCTCAGATTGTTAAAAATGTGCGGAAGCATGAAGAGACTTCCATAAAAGAAATGCTACAACTTATTCTTCAAAGAATTGATAAACAGGATTTGAAAATCAAACAGCTAAGCGAAAAAGTCGCTCTTAAAAAACAATGATGGACAGAACACTTAAAATCGCTACATGGAATGCAAACGATATTATACAACATTCATCCGAATTAAAAATCTTTTTAGATCTAGAACATATCTAGTCTAGATAATGTAATAGAAAACTATTCATGTTACCACGCTCCACATCCAGCTGACAAGGCAAGAGGTGGATCGGCGATTCTTATAAAAGAAAGCTTAAAACATTATGAAGTAACCAAGTTTACTAGTGAAAATATGCAAGTAACAACTATTAGTATTGGTATGAAAAAGAAAGAGTTTAAGATAGCAGCTATATACTGCCCACCAAGGCGCTCCCCGACAGAAGATGACTATACAGATCTATTTAATCTTCTTGGGCATAACTTTCTTGTTGGTGGAGACTTCAATGCGAAACACACCCATTGGGGTTCAAGACTTATATCAACAAAAGGCAAAAGACTTTTCCAAGCAGGCCGTAAATACAATTGCGAATTCTATTCCTCCAGGTCGCCAACTTACTGGCCTTCCGATACTAACAAAATACCAGACCTTATTGATTTTTTCGTAGCTAAAGAAATCAAACGAAATCACATTAGTGTCGAAGGTAATTATGACCTGTCATCAGATCATACTCCAGTGATTATATCACTAAGTGAATCGGAAGTACTAGAAAAAAGTAATCCAAAGCTTGTAAATAAGAAAGCAAACTGGAGTGATTTTCGTGAAAGGCTTTTAAGTTTTATAAATTTAAGATCTCCCATGGATACAATCGAGCAAATTGACCATGAAGTGGAACAATTTATTGCTGATGTGCAACAGGCCGCTGAAGAAAGTACTCCCACATTTTCTAATAGAAGACAAAATGAAATAAAATATCCCTTAGAGATAAGAGAGTTGATAGTAGAGAAAAGAAGAGCTCGAAGAAAATGGCAAAATACTAAATTTCCAGATGATAAAACAACGTTTAACCGTATAAGCAACAATCTTAAAAAACAAATTTACAAATTCAAAAATGATTCACTCAGTACACTCCTAAGGAATTTAACGACTGATGCTTAAACCGATTTTTTTGCTATGGAAAACAACCAAGCGCCTGAAAAGACCGCAGTTACAAAACTCGTCCTTGAAATCTCAAGATGGGAAATGGATCGGTAACCCGAAAGAAAAAGCTAACCTTTTCGCTGAACATCTTGCGAATGTTTTTAAGCCATACTCATCAAACGCAGCTGAAAATAGCTTACAGTTTGTTGATAAGATAGATGAAAGTGAAATACCAATTGTAAGACTTAAAGAAATAAAAAGTATGTGTTTACATCAACTATCAAATAAAAAATCACCAGGTTACGATTTAATTACTGCTCAGGTTATGAAAGAAATGCCATTGAAAGCCTTCATAAAACTCCAATATATAATAAATGCATGCCTTAAGCACCGGTATGTCCCGCAGCATTGGAAAATTGCTGAAGTAATTGTCATACCAAAGCAAGGTAAACCACCTACAGAAGTGACGTCTTACAGACCAATATCGCTTATACCAATTATGGCAAAAGTTTTTGAAAAACTGCTTCTGAAGAGACTTAGCAAAATCATAGAAGAAAGAAGGTTAATCCCAAATCATCAGTTTGGCTTTAGAAATAAACATTCCACGATAGACCAAGTTCATAGAATAATAGAAAAGGCATTAGACGAAAAACAAGTATGTTCAGTTATTTTCTTAGATGTTGCTCAAGCTTTCGACAAGGTTTGGCATGAGGGACTTGAGTACAAACTGCAAAGGGATCTTCCCAGGCAGTACTTTGAAATATTAAAATCGTACATTTCAGACCGATTGTTTAGAGTAAGGTACTATCAAGAATACTCGGAATTGAAGAAAATAGAAGCCGGTGTACCACAAAGAAGTGTCCTAGGTCCTACCCTGTATTTACTATACACAAGGGATATTCCAGTTGGTAATCACACCATAATGGCTACTTTTGCAGATGATACCGCAATTTTGGTACCCGACAAATGTGTCTCTAAGGCAGCAGTAAAACTACAACATGCCGTCGACACAGTGAGAGATTGGACCGAAAAATGGCGTATCAAACTCAATGAAACAAAATCTTCACATATAAACTTTACAAATAAAAAGATAAACAATATTTCAATATTCATTAATAATCAAGCTGTACCTTACGCCAATACGGCCAAATACCTTGGAATGACTTTGGATGCAAAGCTAAAGTGGAAAGAGCACATCAAAAAGAAAAGAGAAGAACTAAACTTGAAATATAGAAAAATGTACTGGTTACTTGGTAACAACTCTGATTTATCAATCCAAAACAAAATAATGCTGTATAATCAAGTACTAAAGCCTGTTTGGACCTATGGAATCCAATTATGGGGCTGTACAAAGAAAACAAATACCGAAATCATCCCAAAATTCCAAAACAACGTCCTTCGTGGAATAGTTAATGCACCTTGGTACATAAGAAATACCGATCTACATCGTGACTTACAAATAGAAATGGTTACAGAAGTTGTTAAAAAATACGCTGTATCGCACAACCAGAGACTGCAAAGTCATACTAATTCTGAAATGGAGTCCGTCTTGAATATAGGAAACCATGTTCGGAGATTAAGAAGAAACAAGCCTCATGAGCTTATGGTCTAAAAAAACATGGGAAAGTATTAAAAGTTTAAACTTCCCCCAAAGTGATTGTACAAAGTTAAGAAAGAAAAATCTGTAGTCGATCCTTCAAGATTGGTCCTGATAAAGAGGTGGTTTTAGTGGTTAAGAGTCCCACACTACTTGGTGTCGAATACTGCCAAGTGTCTTTTGAAGATTTCCTCCTGTCAAAAAAAAAAAAAAAAAAATATTATGCGGTTTACTTTGGAAACCGCAAAATGAATCATCCTTGTACATCCAAGGCTTTAGTATAAGTTCTACCTATAAACGTGTGCTCCAGAAACCTTCTTAGACTTAGACAGTATCCAAAAACGACTCATTTACGTCACTCAAACATTGTGGTTATGCTTCTTATTTAATTTGTTACTACTGGTCTATGGGTCTGGCGAAATATACGATTGCATTCCTCCTTCCTTCCCCTTTAAATAATTTACCCTTGAATCCAATTTCGGTCATATTGTCTAGTTCAGAGACTAGTTCTTTAGCCGTACTACGCGAATGAAAAATGACTTTCCCACTGATTGAAAAATTTAAAATGAATGTGCATTGACACATTTAAAACCTCTTCTCTAATTTTTCCTAACGCTTCCACTGTCTTAGACATAAAAAGGGTACTAAAATCCCCTTGAGTTTGCATCCACTATAAAAAAAAAGAACTTGAAAAGAGCAATTTATCTTAACATCATTTAACAAAATTTAAATAAGAAACCGTACAAAAAAAAAATAAATAAAACTTTTGTCAAGCATTTATCTGCCCTGACATCATCATTTATTCCATTTGATACCATTTTCCTTCAAACGTATACATATATATATTTCCCAAATCCACAAAGTTACCTTTAATTGACATCTATAAACACCATCAGGTCAAAGAATTAATCCTCGACTCTTCGGCATTTATAACAATGAAGAAGAAAAAAAGGACCACAATAAAGCCCCACGTGATGAAATTATTGTCACCAAGATTTCCATTTTAGTGTCACACAGGTTGATATCCTATAGCCAGTTGGGACTTAGGGCTATTAACGTCAAAACGGATATCCCTGTTGACCTTTTATTTGACAATAAAATTTATAGCACAGCATAAGGTAAGCGAACATAAATAAGAAAGGAAATAAAAAAAAAAAACTAAAAGCTTTATTCTTTAGACAAGCCCATTTAGGAGCCTATACCTAACTTATAATATATACCTTTGTCATTTCATGCCCCCTACATATATAGTGGGTAGGTACATATACCTAACAAAAATAAGTTAGAAACCATTTAATGCTTTAAGTAACCTTTGGAATCCCCAAAAGCCTTAGCACATGAGCTTGAGTGAGTTGTAAATGGGATCCAAGGTATTTTGACGAAATCTATAAAACTGACTTAGAAGAAATGAAATCGGAGTGGATCTGTGAATGTTGCTGCCATTTCTTCTACATATTTCTTTCATTTTTATAAAGGATGCTAAAGGGGCTTTAAGATGAGGTCGATGGTTGTTGGTTGTGGTTGGTTCAAAAATGGTTTATAGTCTTCTTCTTTAGTATATCCTCCCCTTATAGCACTTAACAAACAACAGCTTACATAGGTATTTTAGTTTTTAGCTACATTTTAATAGCTCTTTTACTCAAGGCGAGCAACACCTTTTCATTTCATCTGGTCGTCATTTCGTCCTTGTTTTTTCATTTATTTCTTTTTACCAATAATAAACCACAAACATGATTTATACTGCAAACAGAGCCTTAGATTGCAATTCAGCCACACACTCACCGGACCAGTGAAATTGCGTGATTAGGATCAGTCTGGCTTTGGAAGGTATACCTTCCTCATATACCTAACCTAACCTAGTACATCCATAGAAATAACCTCACCTCCTCCTTGGTGTAATTTCCTAACCATATCCACTTGAATTTATGGACAATAAATCACATACAAATATCCAAACCACCCTCTGGGGCCAGGCTAACTGAAAATCTCATCATAAATCATCTGACCGCACAAACAAACTTTTCCTCAACTGTAGTTACATATACATCCATTTACATGCACACAGTTGTGGTCATAATAATTAAGTCATCTCCAAAAAAAAAGTTTTTGCAGCGGATACTTTGTTAGAAATCCTTTTTGTTGTATAACTTCTGCACATCTTTTTACTACCTTACCGACTAGCATTGCACATTTAGGAGAAGTATTTTAACATACTCTGGTTAAATTATTCCCACGGTACAGTCGCCCTCTTTACCCCCCATGCCCCATATATTGTCTGCGGGCATCAGAACTTTAAGCAGGCTACTACAGAATCTTAATAGAATTGACTTCAATCTAGGATTTGACGATCTTTCGATTAATTTTGTAGTAACGTGTGTTTTTGTTTGAGGTAAGCCAATAAGCCTGAAACGATTGACCGACTGCAGGACGTTTTAAAGTTATATACCTCAAAAATAAGACCCTTTATACTTTATTTCGTTGGAAATCCATTTTGACTTATAACTTCTGTAAATCTTTTCACTACTGAACCGACCAGCGCTGCACATTCAGGAAGAGTAATTTTAATAAACTCCCTTTTTGTAATACCGTTTTGTGTCTTAATTGTATGACCACCACTGTAAATTCATAAGTAGATATGGAAAAACTGTATATGTGTGTATGTTGTTTGTATATGTATATTGCTTTATACGTATATACATCAACAAACAATGCATAAATTTCCATAAATGCAAAACAAACTTGAACTTATTTCAATTTCCTATACATAGAGGGCGTTACGATATAGGGATATTCGATGTCGATGTCGATCTGGGTATTTGGCATAGGTATAGATGGTTGGTGCTATTCGATGTCAAACCTGCCCATTGGTTTCGATTCTATTATATCCTATTCATTCTGCATGCATAATGTGTCCATCGCGTGGTCCGTCGTCATCGTCATCGTTGGCGGTGGTGGTGGCGTTGGTGGTACCTATGGTCAACTACTTATTTAAAGGGATGTGACAAAAATTTTTGACAGTTGTCAAATTGTTCTAATGTCATTTCCCATAATCATAAAATCGAACTGAATGGGTATTTATTTAATGTCGAACCAGTTCTCTCTTTTCAAGGAACTGTAACAAATTTTGAATGTAGAATGAACAGGGTGTTCTTTAGCTGCTTTAGATGTTTTGGTGGTTGTTATCTATGGTTTGACAGTAGAGAATGTCTATTTTATGGCTTTGACGACTTCGTCTATAAGCAAAATTGTAGTATGTGTACGGTGACCATATTTTCCGAGACAAAATAATGAACAGTACCCAAAAAATGAAATATGTTGACCAATTTCAAGATTTTTTTTGTATTTCATTAAGAAATAATAAATAAATATAATATAATATAAATTAATTAATAAATATAAATAAAAAAAAGGAACTTTCATCGATAATAAACAAAACAAACATAAAAATAACACAGATTCTTTCAGTCTCTAACTTATTCACAAACAAAAATAAACAAAACCTTAAACTCTTTTATATCATATTGGCTAGTCAAACAACTTTGACATCGAATTATAAAATATTAGTATTGTTAAAATAAGTATACTTTTCGGAAGAATAATTTTTTTTAATTAATTCTGGCTTTCCTTTTAAATAATTCTTAAATTGGATGCAATTTAATTCATAATTCCACTTGCAAATTAAAATGAACCTGATTGTTTTAATTTTCATATTGTTTTTTTCGTTTGTCCATACATTGTTTAAAATTGAGAAAACTCTCTCTGTAGAGCCATTAGACCCAGACTCTACGACTTTTGAAATTTTTTCATACTGTATCATTTTTTGTATTGAAAAACTTGAAGATTTTAACCCACCTATCTCCAGCACTCATTTGGCTCTCCTTCCATTCAACAATTTTTTCTGAAGTAACTCTCTTTTTCATAATATACATTAAACTTAACTCCACTTTTTCCTAGGAAGGAGTGTAATCCTTACTCTTCATTTATTTTTGGAGTGAAGGATTTTTCAACAATGTAATAATTCAATTTTTTAAATTTTTTTCAATTTTTTTTTTTCAATTCAATTCAATTTATTTTTCTTCTTCTTTTACAGTTATATAAAATAAAAAATATAATAATTTAAAACAACTTAAAATTTAACAATACATAATGATATTTACAATACAAACATTTTTTAAGTGTTTTTCACTTGAAAATAAGTAAGAAAAAGTAAAGGCACGATCTGTTGTCTAACGACAAGTGCCGAAAGTACCAAAGAAATATTTTATTCAATAATACTAAATAGTTATTTAATCAACAAGTGTTGTGGGGTAGGATGTCGAGAAAATAATATCTTAATTTTTTTTTTTTTTTTTTGTAAGTGGATGAAATGATTCAAATTACTTTAAGTTTAAACCAATATTTTGATAATGTTAAAGACTGAATCAAATCGAAGTTAAAATGCCATTTTTAACTTCCCATAGGAAGTTATTGTAATGGGTCCGATTTGTCAAATTGAAAATTTTGACATTTCTCGACGTTTCAAGGTCCCTAGAGTCGAAATAAAAGATTTTTAGAAAGATGTCTGTGAGTGCGTGTGTACGTACGTCCGTACGTTCGCGACGTTTTTTTCGTCGTCCATAGCTCAAGAACCAGAAGAGATATCGACTTCAAATAAATTTTGTTATACAGATAATAAGGCAGAAAGATGCAGAAAGAGCTCTCAAGAAAATTGCGTGAGTGGTTTTTTACCATAGCAGTTTAAAAAAAAAGGTGAAAATTTTGGTTAAACCTAAATATCTCATGAACCAATGACGCTAGATACTTGAATTAAATTTTATGTTATATATTGTAACGTGATACAAAACAATTATATTTTTGGAAAAAAAATCAATTAACGGTTTTTTTATAAATCAAAAAAACTGAAAAAAAAAAATTTGTCACTTCGAAAATTTTACGACTAAAATATGATTTCATTTCCAAAACAATTTTGTGCAATGAAGAATAATGTTTTTGACATCTGATAAAATTTTGAGAAAAATCGAATTGACAGTTTTTTTACAAAAAATAATAACCTAAAAAAAAAATAAAAAAAAAGTTGGTAAAAATTGAGTTTTGACTCAAATATCTTTTCAAGACTTTGAGATATTGGCTTTAAACTACTTTTATCTTTCAAAAAATGTTGTTTTCAACATTCAGTAAAATTTTGAAAAAAATAGAATTGACAGTTTTTTTACAAAAAATTAAAAACCGAAAAAAAAAATTAACAAAAGTTGGTAAAAATTGATTTTCGACTTAAATATCTTTTCAAAAATTTGAGATTATGGCTTCTTACTAATTTTAACTTATAAGAAATATTGTTTTCAACATTAGGAAAAATTTTGAGAAAAATCGAATTGACAGTTTTCTTACAAAAAATAAAAACCTAAACAAAAAAATTAATAAAAGTTGGTAAAAATTGATTTTCGGCTCAAATAGCTTTTCAAAAATTAAAAAGAGGCTGGGATGCGACCCACACTGATAACTTCCATCCTGTCTGTCGATTTGTCTTGCTTAAAAGTTTGTCTATATGTATCAATTTTAACCAAATTTGCGTACTATTTTTTGTAGATTTTATTTTTTTATGAAAAAACAGACTGTTGATTTTTTATAAAAAAAATTACTGAATATCGGAAACAATATTTTCTGTGAAATAAAATAAGTTTGAAGCCAATATTTGTAATTTTTAAAAAGCTGTTTGAGTCGAAAGTAAATTTTTACCAAGTTTTAGTATTGTTTTTTTTTTAGGTTTTTATTTTTTGTAAAAAAAACTGTCAATTCGATTTTTCTCAAAATTTTATCGAATGTTGAAATAAATATTTCTTATAAGTTAAAATTAGTCAGAAGCCATAATCTCAAATTTTTAAAAAGATATTTAAGTCGAAAATCAATTTTTACCAACTTTTATTAATTTTTTTTTAGGTTTTTATTTTTTGTAAAAAAACTGTCGATTAGATTTTTCTCAAAATTTTATCAGTTGTCAAAAACATTATTCTTCATTGCACAAAATTGTTTTGGAAATGAAATCATATTTTAGTCGTAAAATTTTCGAAGTGACAAATTTTTTTTTTCAGTTTTTTTGATTTATAAAAAAACCGTTAATTGATTTTTTTTCCAAAAATATAATTGTTTTGTATCACGTTACAATATATAACATAAAATTTAATTCAAGTATCTAGCGTCATTGGTTCATGAGATATTTAGGTTTAACCAAAATTTTCACCTTTTTTTTTAAACTGCTATGGTAAAAAACCACTCACGCAATTTTCTTGAGAGCCCTTTCTGCATCTTTCTGCCTTATTATCTGTATAACAAAATTTATTTGAAGTCGATATCTCTTCTGGTTCTTGAGCTATGGACGACGAAAAAAACGTCGCGAACGTACGGACATACGGACGTACGGACGTACGTACACACGCACGCACAGACATCTTTCTAAAAATCTTTTATTTCGACTCTAGGGACCTTGAAACGTCGAGAAATGTCAAAATTTTCAATTCGACAAATCGGACCCATTACAATAACTTCCTATGGGAAGTTAAAAATATTGGCTTCAAACTTATTTTATTTCACAGAAAATATTGTTTTTTATATTCAGTAATTTTTTTATAAAAATCCAACAGTCCGTTTTTTCATAAAAAAAATAAAATCTACAAAAAATAGAACGCAAATTTGGCAAGAATTAATACATTTAGACAAACTTTTAAGCAAGACAAATCGATAGACGGGATGGGAAGTTATCAGTGTGGGTCGCATCCCAGCCTCTTTTTAAATATAGGAATTACTTCAGCTACTTTCAAACTTTGTGGGAATTCACCTTGAACAATACTTTTGTTAAATAAATGAGTTAAAATGTCAACCACATTATGGCCAACTTTTTTGACAAAGTTGTTGGAATAACTATTTGACGTAGTAGAAAATGAATTATCCAAAGCTTGAATAACTTTATAGACCTCAAACGAAGATATCGTGTTAAAGAAAAAACTATTTGATTGAAAACTTTCATTAAAACAATTTTCTGGACAAATAACAGAAAAGTGATTTATGCCTGCATCAGAAATAGTATTTACGGCCATTTGAATAAAATACTCATTAAATATTTTAGCCTTTTCAGAATGATCAACAATGTTCATAGTTCCAAAGGTAAGATTTGAAGGAAAATCAAAAGTTGTTTTTTTGTTGAATAATTCATTTACTATTGACCATTCTTTTTTTAAATCTCCTTTGGCTTTATGGAACTTGTCCATATAAAAATTTTCCTTGCAAATTGGAATTTCAAGACGAATCTCTTTACATAGAACTTTAAAGTTTTCACGGAATAAAACGTTGTTTGGATGTTTCTTACACTTAAGCCTCAATTGATTTTGTAAATGGATTTTGTCTAATAAATACTTAAAAATCCATGGCTTCAGTTTTTTTTAATTTTCCTTTACTGCTTGCAAATACTTTTGAACTTTGATCGACATAACCTTTTAAAACTAGAACAAAATTGTCAAAAGCTATTGAGGGTTCATAATCGGAATATACTCTTGCCCAGTTTTCAAAAACCAAATGAGAGTTAAGCAGTTCCAACAGTCGGAGTGCATTCTCAAAATTACTTTTGGAAAATGCCATAACTAGTCCAAATGCAAAAAAGATGAGTTTCATTCAACATTCACTGAAAGTTTTTTTTACCATTGTCATAGTCAGTAAAACTCAATGGTAAAATTAATTTCCAGTGGTGAGTTATCCTGTGCGCAATTGTAGAGTATTAGTTTAACTTCCCCTGTATGTTGGGATGTATAATATGATCTGATTTTTGTAATTGTGAGAGTAGGAATTGTTCCGAAAAAGAAAGACTATACGAATTATGATGTAAGGGTACGTTTTCATTAAACATTTAATGGTTTTCATGCTTAGGCTTTCCTTAAAGAAAAAAAAATCATAAAATAATGAACAAATAATGAGCAATTTCTAAAATAATGAACATTTTTATGTTTTCCGACACACAATAATTCATAATGAACATTTTCTTCAAATAATGAACTGTTCATTATAATAATAAACGGATGGTCACCGTAAGTATGTGAAACGAAGGCAATCACATCAATTTAAATTGACTTTTTGGTGCGGCTTACATGCTAGCAGCATCATTGGTCTTTATTTTTTCGCAATGAAAAAGGAGCTTCAGTTGACATTCACAGTGTCAAGTTCTATCCAGCAACGCTGATTGATTGTTTTCCTAAAATTTAATCAGCTAAACATAGGAGTGTCAAAATCCGAACGGTCCGGATAGTGTACCTATGTAATCCGGATTGTATCATAAATGTGATAAGTCACATCCGAAACTATTGGGGTAGTATGTTGTAGTTGGCTCCATTTCCAGTTTGGGGAATATGCTGTACATACCGATATCAAACTGGATCCAGTTCCAAGTTCAAAATCATATATGAGTCTGGCATTATTCAAATAGTTACAGACCTTAAAAGTCTTGTTTGAATCCAACGGTATGCGGAATAGGCGAAATTAATCTGGATTGATCAAATCTTAACTATCTTATACATACTAATCCGGACATCCGAATAGCATGAAAATCTGGATATTTTTAAAGGCATAAAGAAAATTATAAACCTTCCTAACACATAATTTTCATAAAATCAAGAGCAGTCTCTTTGAGAGAAATGATCGAAGCGACACCTAGACAGAAGTCAAATAACCTAATCTAGTATAGCTCATAATGGGGGAAAACACCAGCGCCATTCAGTATACCAATGAGTTTTATGAAAGCTTTTACTACAATTTAACTAAAATGGTACTGGAATACAATATTGAATTGTTCCTTTTATTCCTTTGAAGCAGAATTCTTAAAAATTAAAATGCCAAAAAAAAACAGTGCGTATTAAACATTCGCATAGTACGGCTGAAGAAATAATCTCTCTACTTGACAGTACAGCTGAAGTTTGGATCTAGAGTAAATTGATAAGCACTCCTCAAACAGTGAGTATTTCGGTTAAATTGTTGAAGGGGGTTATGCAACTCGCTATTTTCCAAGAGCATAACCCCTTAAAATAACGGGAAAAAAGGGTGAGTCAAGATGTCACAAAAACAACATGGCTGTCCTCGTAAACATTTCAGACTCCAAATATCTTATATTTATGAACTTCAAACTGAAACTTCACTCATTCTCTCTTCAAATTTCAATTTGTTGTCAAAGCTGCATAAGCTTTCTAAGAACTTCGTCCATTAGCAAAACTAATCATAATTTTTGCACAGTACTGTTTATTGTAAAATAGAGTACAGGTACCTATCTATATATATATTTATTTTGTGTACACACATCGTGGTAAGGTGAATCGACTCCGAGTCTAAATATTCACCGAATCAAAGACAAAACAAAAAAGAACAGAATTTCAACCGCCCGCCGCGTCACATCTGACCAGACCACTATAGGGCTTAAGCCAGGTGTATATTGTGTAAGCAAAGCATCAACATATGCGACAGATTCATCTAGGGATGTACTCTTTCGGTTGGGTTGGGTGGGATTGGTTTGAGTTCGGTTCGGTTTGGTGTTTGGTTGTTGAAGTTGAAACTATATATAACGGTATACCATCACGCCATAGCGAAATCAAATGTGATATTCCGTTCGGAATGCGTTTTTTTTGTGTACATGTACACTAGACTTATACTGTACAATGTACTATACAGAACCAACATCTAACGCTGGATAAACTTTTGATTAGAAAATCCTTCTCGTTATCGGGAAGGTTTTTGACGGGACAGCATCCAGCGGAACCCCCAGGGAAGTGTATGTGTTGTTTTTTGTTTCGAACTTTCTTCTTCTTCTTTTTGGTATGATATGACCTCTAGTCATATGTGCACTCATATGGAGCAATGTTAGATGGAGGACATTGGTGATATGTCAGTTGTTAATTAGAGCAATACTCGCAGGGCACAAATGCATTCTCAGAAGTGCGAATAGAATAGATAACCCAGGAAATGTCAAAAAAGTTGGTAGACAAGCGACTGGACCGAACTGGATCGATGCGATGAGGTACGACCGACACGACTACGCGTTGGACAATTCTAGGCAGAAGTAATGCTAAAGAGTTTAGTAGATATGGTGGACTATAAATCGAATTGAATAATGAAATAATAGAAACCTTTAGGTGTTTCGGGTTTTTGTAAATTGTCAGAAAGAGGCTTCTTTGGAAATATTGCGGATTGTTAACATTAATTAAATTGATGTTAATAGAAGAGGTGCTTTTAAAGTTAGGAAATAGAACAATGGAAAAAGGCTGTGTGTGTGGCTTAATTTCCACGAATTGAGAGCAGGCTGGAATCATTGAAGTTTTGGAAAAAATCATCTAACAACTATCAAATGACACCCCTTAAGAAAATTGATTATTATAATTTAAAAGTATCTAAAATACCAACCTACTATACTAAAATTTAGTTAAAGAAATAACAGCACAAGCACCGTTAAAAGTACATATTCCCTAAAAAACAATAAATTTATGTTAAAAAAATTAAAAAAAAAAATTGAAAAAATCTCATAACTCTGCACAAAGTCAAGAGCCAATGTTGTATATTATTTTTTTTTGTGCTTGTTAATTAAAAGTCATGTCGATGATGGAGCACATTGTGAATTTAATGCCTGTGCACATATGTATGTATGTAGTTTACAACCCACTATTTTAAAGTTTGCTAACTTTTATTTTAACATTAGACCAATTTTGATTAGAAACGGAAATAAAATTAAATATTCAAAAATTAACAAAATTTGGTTGTTTCCAGAACTTGTACTTTTTTGATTATATATTTTTTTGGTAGTTTTTAAGATTTTGTTGAAAAATACCCTTTCTTTGGTTTCAGTTTCAGTTTATAAAAATTAAGGAACAAGAGTCAGCTGAGTGCTCAGATTAAATTAAATAAGATTAGTTTTATTTCCTTAAGTTTCATTCAGTTTTGAACTTTTAAAGAGTAAAAGTGTCCAAGCGCTTTGAAATTGAAATTAATTATTTAAGTGAAAAACTAAAGATAGAAGAGATACGAGTGCGGTTGCTCAAAGCCAACTGAGCCTACTTTAGTCTGTCAAAGCTTTTTTAAATCCAGAAACCTGAAACAGTATTCACATATAAATGCGAGTCTTGGGTTCTTAATAAAAGGCACTCTGACCTCTAAGGCGCGTTAGAGAAGAAGGTCTGGACACCTAGCTCGTATGAGTGAAGAGGAACCGGAAAGTCCTTTGTTGTTCATTTTATGGCAGACCATGCTTGCGCTGAGAGATAGCGTATAGACCAATACGCCCGAAGCCTGGATGGATGGCGTTGGCTAGTGATCGGGATAAATAGAGAGACTTGTTGTATTAGGCCAGGACAGGTTCCCGGTTGTCGATGGTGAATATTGCTCTTCACAGTTTGGCACATTTTTTTTTTTTTTTTTTTTTTTTTTATAATAAGCGAACACTAAAAGGGTTTTTTTTTATACCTTTAATATGCCAAAGACACAGTGTGAGCATTAGGAAAGGAGGGAAGGGTTGGATAGGAGGTGTCGGTGTACATTGATTTTGAACTCCTGAACATTGCAATGATAGGGAAAGATAGAGCGTGGCAAGGCGTTCCACATTCGCGTAGTACGGCTAAAAAATGAATCTCTGTACTTCATAGTACGGCCGAAGTTGGGCTCAAGGGTAAACTGATGGGCATTCCTAGAAGCGCGAGTATTACGGTTAAATTGTTTAAGGGGAGGAATGCAACTGGCTATTTCACTAGAGCATAGTCCGTTAAAATAACGGTAAAAAAGGGTTAGACAAGAAACCTTGCGTCGATGTTCGAGTGACGTAAACGAGTTGATGATGTTAATGTCACCAATCATTTTAAAAGCTCTACTTTGAATACTGTCCAAGAGGCTTAAATAAGTTACTGGAGCACCAGCCCAGAGATGAGAGTTATATTCAAGTTTCGGACGTATATAAGTTTTGTAGATTGTAGCCAGATCAGACGGAGAGAAAAATTTCTTGCAACGTCTCAAAAAACCTAGACATCTTGCGGCATTTTTGGCAACATCGCGTATGTGATCGCTCCACAAAAGGTGGTTGCTGATGCACATTCCGAGGATGTCGAGATTTTCCGTTTCGTTGATGCAAGTGCCACTCATAGATAGTGGCAAAGAGGGTTTATCTCGCTTTAACGATGCAAGACAGCATTGCGTTTTCGAAGCATTAAATTCCACACGATTTTTTATTCCCCATTGTACAATGCTGTGTAGGTCGGAATTTAATGAGCTAATCATATTTTGTCGTTGCAGTTCCACATCCGAAGAGGAGGGTTGTGAGTCTGGAAACGAATATGAAAAGCTAAGAGTGCTATCGTCAGCGAAACAATGTATTGGATTAGAAGTAACAGACAGGAGATCATTTATAAAAATGAGGAAGAGGGTCGGAGACAAAACGGAGCCCTGGGGAACACCAGCATTTATTTTATGGGTTTCAGACTTGAATCCGTCCAAAACAACTTGTATTGAACGGTTCGAAAGAAAATTTCTAATCCAACGAAGAAGAGATTCGTCGATACCGAAAGCACGCATTTTCGATAAGAGAGCAAGATGCCAGACTTTATCAAATGCCTTTGAAATATCAAGTGCAATAATCTTACTTTCTCCAAAACGATGTAAAGATTTGTTCCACTGTTCGGTGAGATGAACCATGAGATCACCAGTGGACCTATTGCTACGAAAGCCGTATTGCCGGTCATTAAGAAGCTTCCGTTCCTCAAGATATTTCTTAAGCTGATAATTAATCAGCGTTTCCATGACCTTGGAAAGAAGGGACGTAAGTGCAATCGGTCGGTAATTAGAGGGTGAGGAAGATTCGCCTTTTTTGGGAATAGGCTGGACAAATGCGGTTTTCCATCCACTCGGAACGAGACCTGAGGAGTAGGACAGATGAAAAAGCTTACGCAGTGGTTTTGCCAGCGTTGAAGAACACCTCTTCAGAACAATAGCGGGGATACCATCCGGACCAGCGGATTTATGTATGTTAAGATCTTTTAGGACTCTCGCCACAGTACGAGTGCGAAAAAAGATTGGTCCCATAGAATCACTAACGCGCTCGATGACAGGCGGAGTCATAACACTCATTGGCAGCGTTGAATTGGCGGCGAACTGCCTAGCGAAGAGATTAGCTTTCTCTAAAGAGCTAACAAGTGGAGTGTCATTGACAACGAGGGTAGGAACCGACGAAGAAGAAGAATTCCTCATGTTTTTTACAAATGACCAAAAATTTTTACTGCCTTTGGGACATTGCAGTATTTTTTGCCGTAATTTTTGGTCATGTAAAAATTTGGTCCGTCGAATATGGACGTTGCAGGCCTTCCTGGCTTGCTTGAACTTATTCCGGTTTTCCTCAGTTGGATTGGCTTTAAAACAACGGAAACTTACCTTCTTGACCCTAATAACCTCTTTACAGCTCGCATCGAACCATGCGTTTTCCTTAGGTCTTATGCTTTTAACCCTATTCGGGATAAAAGTTCTCATTTCAAGGAGAATCAAACTTGTGATCATATCAGCGCTGGCGTCTACGTCACTATCGAGGAAGCATAGTGACCAGTTAAAGATCCTAAAATAATTATTAAGACCGTCCCAGTTGGCTTTCTCGTATTGCCAAACGGTTCTCTTAGGAGCTCTTTCTTTAACTGGAGAGTTTTGACACGAGAAATTTGCTGATATGACACAATGGTCAGAAGAGCCTAGAGGAGATAGAACACTAATAGTGTACTTACTAGGGTCAGAGGTAAGAAACAAGTCAAGAGTGTTTTCTGCTCGACCTACCACGTCCGATATTCGAGTGGGCTCGTTGACCAGCTGAGTTAGGTGGTTCAACTCAGCGAAGATCTCAGCACACACTCCTTCTGGTGTTGTCTGACCCGAATGTTGAAGCCATGAAGAATTGTGTACATTGAAATCGCCCGTAATAACGATTTCAGTGTGAGGATACAGGGAGACAATTCTTTGAATGGAGTCAGACAGAGCATCAAATTCCTGAGAAGTCGAAACTCTGTCCAGGTTTGGGCTTCGATAAAGGAAACAATAGTGATGATGTGCTTATTCACGGAAAGTTTTAACCACATGAAATTAAAGAAGGAGTTGGTACAATGACCATATTGTGGTAAAAGTTGATAGGCAACATCATTCCTAATATATATGGCGAGACCATGGTGTGAAAAGAATAATGGCACCAAGCAATACCCATGAATAAAAAATTCAGCAGGATCGGAATCTTCACCTACTTGGGTTTCACTCAATGCCAAAACAGCTGGTCTGTTAGAATTAGCGTGGATGTACACAGACAGAAAATTCGATCTCGGCCCGCGAACATTGCTATAATCTACTCTAAAATTACCAGTCATTGCAATATAAAAAAAATCCTAAAATCAAAACAGACGAACTTCTAAGTATATCACTGTATGAGATTATTTAAGAGGTCTTTACAATAGAACCACACTACTAGTGTTATGCCTTTAGTAGTGAAGTTAAATTGGTCCGGACCCTAACAATCAAAACAGTAATCTACAATCCATGTGTTATTGAATGAACCAACACATACACACAATTGAGCGAGCTTTCAAAAAGCTTAGCCCAATGCATGCACCTGCTGAGCCACTCAACTGTACAAAAAATGAAAGAAAGAGTGAGGGGAATGCACTTACTGCGTTCTGGTAGGTATTTATATTATTGCCTTTTTCCCTTTGTGTTGCTTTTTTTTTTATTATATTGCTGTTGTTGTTCATCGTAAGATTCAGTATCGAGTAGTGTAAGACTGTTACCGTATTAATGACAATTAATTTATAATACAATTTAGAAAAAGCTTATAGCTATAATAGTTTCCCATAGCTTTTAGATTATCCGCTCACGAGGCTTAATTCTTTTTAATATCCGAACATTGTCCCGTACACTGGAGATGGTCTCTATTTTGGAGTTGGTATGACTTTGCAGTCGCTTAATTGTGGAAAACATAGTGTTTTTAACTACTTCTGTAACCATTACATTTTGTAGGTTACGTTCGAAATCACTATTTATTATAATACCTAGTGGCATTTATAAGGCATTCGTTTATTCTCTAACCAGTACATATTTATGTGCTTCAAGTTTAGCTCTTCTCTTTTCTTTCGTTTGCGCTTTTTCTATTTAACTGGTCCGGATGGTATCCCCGCTATTGTTCTGAAGAGGTGTTCTTCAACGCTGGCAAAACCACTAAGTAAGCTTTTTCACCTGTCCTACTCCTCAGGTCTCGTTCCGAGCGGATGGAAAACAGCATTTGTTCAGCCCATCCCCAAAAAAGGCGAATCTTATTACCGACCAGAGGGGACGTTCCAAGGTCATGGCAACACTGATCAATTATCAGCTTAAGAAATATTTTGAATCGCCCTCTAATTACCGACAGATTGCACTGACGTCCCCTTTTTTCCAAGGTCATGGAAACACTGATTAATTATCAGCTCAAGAAATATCTCGAAGATCGAAAGCTTCTTAATGACCAACAAAACGGCTTTCGCAGCAATAGGACCACTGGTGATCTCATGGTTCGATCTCCACCGAATAGTGGAGCAAATTTTTACATCGCTTTGGAGAAAGTAAGATTATTGTACTTGATATTTCAAAAGCATTTGATAGGGTTTGGCATCAGGCTCTCTTGTCGAAAATGCGTGCTTTCGGCTTTCATGAATCCCTTCTTCATTGGATTAGTAATTACCTTTCGGATCGTTCAATACAAGTAGTATTGGATGGATTGAAGTCTGAAAACCACAAAATAAATGCTGGTGTGCCCCAGGGCTCTCTTTTATCTCCAACACTCTTTCTAATTTTTATTAATGATCTCCTGTCTGCAACTTCTAATCCATTACATTGTTTCGCTGACGATAGTACTCTTAGCTTTTCATATTCGTCATACGCACATCCCTCTTCTTCGGATGTGGAACTGCAACGACAAAATATGATAAGCTCATTAAATTCCGACCTAAATCTCGGTATGTGCGGCACCAACCACCCCTTGTGGAACGATCATATACGCAATGTCGCCAAAAATTCCGCAAGGTGTTTGGGTTTTCTTAGGCGATGCAAGAAATATTTCACCCCTTCTGATCTGGCTGTTATCTACAAGACTTATACACGTCCAAAGCTTGAGTATAACTCCCATATCTGGCCTGGTGCTCCTGCAATTTACTTAAGCCTCTTGGATAGTATTGAACGCAGAGCATTTAAATTGATAGGTGATAATATCATCATAATTTCATTTACTTCGCTTGAACATCGTCGTAAGGTTTTTTGTCTGACCCCTTTTTACTGTTATTTTAACGGTTTATGCTCTAGTGAAATAGCCAGCTCCAAACAGTTCAACCGTAATACTCGCGCATCTAGGAGTGCTCATCAGTATACTCTCGAGTCCAACTTCGGCCGTACTGTCAAATACAGAGATTCATTCTTTAGCCGTACTACGCGAATGTGGAATTCCTTACAGCACTCTGTTTTTGCAAGTCATTGCAATATTCAGGAATTTAAAACTGTGCACTTACATCTCCTTTCAAACCCTCTCTCCTCTTCCTAGTGCTCACACTGTGTCTCTGCATTTTTCAATTTTTGTGCTGCTTTCGTAGCTGATTTCTCTGTCATCAATATTGCAGTTTCATCAGCAATGGTAGTCATGACATCGTTGATTTGAATATATATTTTTTATAAAAGAAACAAGGTTGGCCCTAGAATACATTCTTGTGGTACACCGGCTTAGATTTTCTTTAGTTCTGAGGACGTTGGTAAAGTGGTGCCTTGTGAAGGTTTTAATGTACATAGTTTGTACTCAAGTCCTACATAAGTGCCAAACCTTATCAAAGGCTTGAGCAACATCTTGGAATATTTAAAAGTATACTAGTTTTTATTCAAGAGCCTGTTCCAGAAATATTTTCATAGGACTTTTCAGTAAAAGGTTTTTGAAAATTATTGCCATGATCGGTGTAGGCAATATTGGTCAGTAAGATGTCACTTCTGGTTCTGTGACCTTGTTTATGGTTTTTTCTCCGCAGTTGAAAAAATTACATCGTTGTCAAATATTGATCCACATTCGTGAAGTGCGACTACATTTAAAAGTAGACTTAAGTGTTAACTGATGTGTATTTCTAAGTCGCTTTGAATTTTTCAAGGGAGGAAATACATCTGCCTATTAATGGACTACTCGAACTAAATTTAATTTTTTTTCCATTTTCTTATGAAATATTTTCCAATGTTGAAATCCTTATCGTCGTCCTTTCGTTGTTTGCCCACTATAGTAACATGTACATCATAGAGGTAAGAGAAAGACGAGGTGTGTGAGTTTTTGTAGCTTTAACCATCATCAGACGTGTTTACTGTTGTTTCGTGTGTCCATTGTCCTCATTATAACGTAATTTTAATTATTTTCATACTCATTCTCATTCATATAAATAAAGTATGAACATCTATGTACATATGTTTGAGTATGTGGATATGTAGATTTTGTTTGTATGAAGAAAGGGTTAATGACTTTTTGTTGTTGTTTTTGTTTCATCCTTTGGAATGAACATAAAAACACTTTTGAAGTTTAAACTCATCTAAAACTAACTAAAAATAAAAAATAAAAGTAAACAAATTTAAGAGTTCTTTCTGCAGTTTAAAATATGTAAATTAAAATATTTGTCAATTACAAGAGAGACTTGACTTGCAGTTGAACTTTAAATTTTCACGATGCAAAAATAAAGTTGCCAGACCATATTATTGTTCTCATATCTATGAGGTGTTTCTTTTAGAGCTTGAGAACTTTAAATAACAATTCAAATTAGAAACATTTTTTGATTAATTTTAAGGTTTTTTAATCTGGCTTTAAGTGGTTGAAAATGAATTTCCAAACCTTTCTGAACAGAAATAACAACGCAATTTGACATTCTCAACTGCCAAATTATAGATCACAACCAATTCAACAGAATAAAACACCCTCTATTGCTGGATAACTTATCCCTCGAATAAATTGAAAAAGTACATAAAGTAAATTGGAAAACCAAGAACAAAACCGAAGTAAATTGATATCGATAACGAAATGGAAATTTTGAGATTGTACTTCAAAAATACTAGTTCTTTGTCTATCGTTGTTACGAATTGCGGCTTTCAAATCGCCTATTTTTAAGTGAGTACAAAAACATGCACTGAATTCCAAGAACCGCTTTATCGACACATGTACATAGGTAGGTGCTCAATAACGTATACAGTGATAAGTTTACAATGTATGTAATACAATGCAATCCATGGAATCATTGATTTAGAAGCATATTTGAACAATAACAGTTAGACTCTGAATGGTTTGGTTTAAACCAACAACCTATATCTACTTGACCAAAACTTCTTCCTTTCAATCTATTTGCAAATTTTGTTTGAATTCGATGCACAGCAAAGGACCTCATGTAATTGTAGGAAAGGTTATCTAGTTCCAGTTTACAATGATTTCTTGGTATACTTTACTTCTAAAGAGTGTCTATCCAAATGTGTGCATAGAATTAAGAGATAATATATTTTTATTGATAGAGAAATGGTTGCCAATGTCTTGAAAAATGGTATTGCTTTTTTTTAAAGAATTATGATGGAAAAATCTTCTAAGATTTATTTGATGTGACTTCCTGCAGCTTTATCTTAAATTTTTGAGTCTATGATTTGTCATAATTAAAGAAATTGTGAATGTGAATTTCTTGACATTCCTTCTAAAATTATTGAATTTCCTTAAAACGACTTCCGTTTTTGCTTTGTGTTAAAACAAAAGCAAGCCAGAAAACGTAAGAGAAAAGTTTAAGAGTATTCAGTTAACTGAAAGGAAAATTAATTAACTAAGTCTACACAAATCTATTTAAAGTGTATGTTCTGAATTTTGTATGGGATTTCCATGAAACCTCAATGGTTAAAGTTTACCTGTGATGGTTACATTTTACACATCAAAACAAAATCATTGTAGTCAGTCTATAATAACCTCAACTTAATACATACTACATCCACTGCAACTACAGAATTTGAGGCATAAACAAAGGAGCTGCTTTTAGGATACGAAACTATCATACAAATGTGTAATAATTACATATAAATTTAGAATGTCACACCACAAATACGAAAAATATGAACAGAAACAAATAATATACATTTAACGAGTACATTCTATTAAGAAATCAAAACAAAGGCTCATGTAATCAGTACTTATGTAAATCCAAGATTTATATTATCAGTAAATAGATTAATGTAATGAGTACATAAATGTATGTGATTACTCTAAACATTTTTCTAGTGAGTGCATACAAATTATACTCACTATGTTATCTTGTAGTTTTTCAAGATAAATTGAAATAAATGTTTATACGCAATAAGTATAAACATCATTCAAACTAATGAAATGAGTCCATACAATCTTTTCTTACTAAAGAAACATCCACTTATCTCAGTTAACTAATACAATGTTTATATAATAATATGATGATAACAATTTGTGATAAGTGAGTGAGATAATGCATACCTTCTATACACGTCGCACATTTCTGTATATGGACTGCTTCACAATTTTTTGTAAGCAGTCCATTCAATATTTTATTTTTATTAACCCGAACATAATGAAGTGAACTTTAATGATTACAAAATTTATACTTATCACAAAAATCCTGCAAAATTTTATTGGATTTACACGGTTTTTGTATGAGTTGGGAGTCTACAAATTATTTGTTGGTTACATGAATGCCTGTACTTTACTGAATACAGAATCTGTACTCATTACAGAAAATCTACAAAATGTTATTGAATTTTTCCGTGGTCATGAGTTCATTGAAGCAAAACCATCTTTTTTTATGAATTTTAAGTCTACAAAATCTTTATTGGATTTATGAATGCCTGTAGTCGCTAAGAATTTCATTATGTAATGAGTACAAAAAATATATGTTCAGAGGTATTTGGAAAAACATTTTTGTGCTGCGAGTCTCTTTATACTAAATCTCCGTTAGAATTAAGACAGTATATAAAAATTGTAAAAGAAGTGGCAACCTTGAAATCACAAAAGTGAATGTGAGAAACAAAGGTAAATTGCAAACATCGCACTCAATTGGATACAAGATACCATGATTTTATTCCACATGTGCGAATATACTGAATAGTAAAAGATACTCTTTACTCGGTTTCAGAGATGAGAGAGAGAGTTGCTTCCCCATTTATATTTTACTAGCAAACAACATACAAATTAATTGTCCTGCAAATTGCCTCGATTTGTGTCGGTACGGTTGTGTGCGAAGCTTAATGAAAGGCACATCCCCACAAAAACCCCAACTCAAACCCAAAAACTACTCCATCACACATAAGCTTGCTCCTTTCAAAATTTTGTTGTTTTACCAAAGCTAAAAAGGATTTGTGGTGATATGTACTATTTGATATACATAATATAGAAGAGGTAGAAGTATTGGAAGTATAGGTGTACTCTATAATATGCGAGGAAAGGTGGCAATATAATATATTGTATGTGATTAGAAAATCGATTGCACTCGAGAATCATTTGAAATGAACAGCAATTAGAATTGCATGAATAGATGTTATATAGGTAGTGATGGACTGGACAATAAAGCCAATTGATGATGGAAAAAGCATTTTCATTTTCATTTTCAAAGATATACATTCACCAACAGAAACAGAATAGCAATAAAAAACAAAAATTATTAGTAATATTTTATTCAGTACATATGAAAGGTAAATATTTGGGATGGCTTTTAATGAGAAATCATTTCTCAAATAAGCACCTTTCAAAATATTTATATCGAATGTTTGTATCTTTGTATTTATGTTATTTATAAAGGTGTACAATTACTTTTAGACTTTTGAGTAGTCTGTAATTAAAAATATTAATTGCCAATGTCGTTTTAAAATATAGGCAGGGCTTTAGATGTAGTAGAGTGTTGGCAACCTTATATTTTCTTTAAAAAAATTGAAAGCAGGCAGTTAAGGCATTGGAAAAATGGAGCATTACAATATAAAAGAATATCAAATTCTTGTTGAAAACTATTCAAGAAACAATTTTAGTTTTATTTAACACATTTTTAATTTTTCAAAATCTTAGCAGTGCGTCAGAAAGATACTATTAATCCATGAAATCTAATACCATTTGTGCTTGAGCAACCTATCTATTGATTTTTATTTGTTCTCATGCATCTTTATGTTCGTCGTCGTGAACCAATTTTTCGGTCAACTGGTGATAAAATTTGAGAAGTTGGAAAAGTAAGTAATGTTAAGAATCGAAATTGTATACGTCCTTCAAGAAAAACTAAGAATATCCTAACTGATTTAATTCTTGAAATGTATAAAAATGATCCGAATTTCCATCGAAAATCATCAACGTTAACAATTAGAATTCTTGAATTTGAGGTTCGGAAAATTACAGAATGATTTTTGAAACACTTTTTTAAGGTGAGGATCAACGGGTCACTTTTAGGTGTAGTTAATGGGCAGGCGGTGTGATTGATAAAGACTCCATAGTTAAATATAGGCAATCCCTTTATATACGAAAAATATTGCGTATAAGCCTGAGTGTACTTAGTTATATCAGCAGAGCTTTTAGACAGGATGTCGGCCTAAAGAGGTTAGAATTACCATAATTTATTTCAATATTATGAGACGATAATCAGTTTTTTTTTAAACATTCTGAATACAATATCGGTTTTGAATGTTACAGCCAAAAACTTTGGTATCTGCCACAGAGATTAGAAAATTACTTCAATTTTCTACTGAAACATTTTGTATTTTATTTTATTTTAAAAGTAAAAATTTGAATCTCAAGATACAAGCTTTCTGTTTAGATGTATTCGAGGCGCTGCTGGCTGGGCCGTCGAGAGGAATTCCGGGCCCGGGACGGAAAAATCTCTTATTTAACATTTTTTCAAAGTTGATATGGTACGTTCTAATTTCAATTACGAATAGCATGAAATTGGTTGGAATTAACGGAAATAATAATTTTTCATTTTCAAAGTGAACCGAAAAAAAAGTGTTAATCATCAAATCAATCTCACGGGTATAGTCCAGTTTAGTTGAAATGGAAGATGGATAGAAAATAATTCTACATGCGAGTAGATCAGATTCCGAACAGAATCATAATCAATTGATTAACTATTTAAAAAAAAAGAGGCTGGGATGCGACCCACACTGATAACTTCCCATCCCGTCTATCGATTTGTCTTGCTTAAAAGTTTGTCTAAATGTATCAATTCTTGCCAAATTTGCGTTCTGTTTTTTGTAGATTTTATTTTTTTTATGAAAAAACGGACTGTTGGATTTTTATAAAAAAATTACTGAATATAAAAAACAATATTTTCTGTGAAATAAAATAAGTTTGAAGCCAATATTTTAAATTTTTGAAAAGCTATTTGAGCCGAAAATCAATTTTTACCAACTTTTATTAATTTTTTTGTTTAGGTTTTTATTTTTTGTAAAAAAACTGTCAATTCGATTTTTCTCAAAATTTTTCCTAATGTTAAAAACAATATTTCTTATAAGTTAAAATTAGTTAGAAGCCATAATCTCAAATTTTTGAAAAGATATTTAAGTCGAAAATCAATTTTTACTAACTTTTGTTAATTTTTTTTTTTCGGTTTTTAATTTTTTGTAAAAAAACTGTCAATTCAATTTTTTTCAAAATTTTACTGAATGTTGAAAACAAAATTTTTTGAAAGATAAAAGTAGTTTAAAGCCAATATCTCAAAGTCTTGAAAAGATATTTGAGTCAAAACTCAATTTTTACCAACGTTTTTTTTATTTTTTTTAGGTTATTATTTTTTGTAAAAAAACTGTCAAGTCGATTTTTCTCAAAATTTTATCAGATGTCAAAAACATTATTCTTCATTGCACAAAATTGTTTTGGAAATGAAATCATATTTTAGTCGTAAAATTTTCTAAGTGACAAATTTTTTTTTCAGTTTTTTTGATTTATAAAAAAAAACGTTAATTGAATTTTTTTCCAAAAATATAATTATTTTGTATCACGTTACAATATATAATATAAAATTTAATTCAAGTCTCTAGCGTCATTAGTTCATGAGATATTCAGGGTTAACCAAAATTTTCACCTTTTTTTTAAACCGCTATGGTAAAAAAACCGCCCTTTCTGAATCTTTCTGCCTTATTATCTGTATAACGAAATTTATTTGAAGTCGATATCTCTTCTGGTTCTTGAGCTATGGACGACGAAAAAAACGTCGCGAACGTACGGACGTACGTACACACGCACGCACAGACATCTTTCTAAAAATCTTTTATTTCGACTCTAGGGACCTTGAAACGTCGAGAAATGTCAAATCGGACCCATTACAATAACTTCCTATGGGAAGTTAAAAATAGCATGAAGATCTATTACCTACTATGAAAATAAAACAGAGCGAAGTAAAAGTATTTGAAATTTGTCTTTAAAAAAAACTATGTATTTTAAAAGGTTTACATTAAATGCTCTTTATTGTTTTCCTTTATATTAAAATATTATCACAATGTTTTCATTCAATGAAATATTTATTTTTGCAAACGAGCTCTCCTAGCTTTCTGAGCAGCAAAACAACTTATAATTACATCGTAATTCAATTTCATTGCCAAAGGTGCTTTGATACATAGTGTAGCAAGTCCAGAAACACGATCTTGTGATGAGCACGAACGATGAAAATTCTTTGTTCTGGCAAGGACGTTAAATGAACGTTCGGCACTAGCTACGGTTACAAGTATGGTGGAAAACACACGGAGAGCAACACAAATGTTGGGGAAAATCGTCTCCAAGTTCTGGGAATAAATAGCATTGTGCAAACTCAATGGCGGAAGTTCTGCTTCAAAATTGGCTTCATAAATGTGTTTCAGATGAATTATTTCTTCTTTCAACTATTGAGACACACGCGAGTTATACTTTTGGATGAACTTTGTAGCAGAGTTTTTAATCTCAATTTCGTCCATAGTTGAAAATTGTCATAAAAATGAAAATGTACGAGTAGCATTCAAATTCTTCATCGTATCGAACCGACGAGAAATTCCACATATAATTGAATCAACTATGACGTAAAAGGTGTTTTTCTTGAAATTTATTTCTTCGTCTGTTTCAATTTGCTCTCCGGCTCCTCGATTTTCTCCAAAATGTCCTCATTAATTGCCTTTTTCGGTTCGATGTGAACGATTCTGGAAAATCCCCCAATCCAGTTGCAACTGCTTTGCATTCAGATAAATTTGATCCCATCCGTTTCCAATAAAGTTCAAATCGGAGATCAAGTTATCAAGATTTCGAATTTCAACGTCAATAGTCATGTTTCTGGCTTGAAGAATGATACTTCTTTCATTTATAGCTCTAAGAACTTTGCACCAAATCGAAGACATCAGGACGCATTCAAATTTGTGCATATATTTTAAAACGCCATTTACATCTCTTCGAGCTTCAGCAGTTAAATTAATATCACTTAAGGCTTCTAATGATGTTCTAAGGTTTTTCAGATGGTTTCACTGCCTCAATTCTAACTGACCATCTTGTATCGGAAAGTTTGTGAAGGGATCCGGGCACATTTTTCTTAAGAATTTCCCAACGTTGGGTACTGCTTCTAAACAAGTTGAAACACTTTTGAACAACTCCAAAAAATGTGATTGCGGCAGTACAACATTTCGCTGAATCGACTCCACACAAGTTAAGGCTGTGAGCTGCACATGGTGAATACACGGCATTCGGATTTTTGTTTAAAATATGACTTTGTGCACCATTATACTGTCCTTTCATATTGCTTCCATTCTTCCATTGTCATAGCCTTGTGCACAACAGTCTTCTAAAGGGATTCCGTTCTTTGCCAATGTTTCGCAGGTCAAATCAGCTATTGCGGTGACAGTTTTTTTTGTTGCAATCGACAAATTCCAAAAACCGTTCTTCTAAGCGCAGATATCGCAAAATAAATGTGTTTTGTTAGGTTGCATCGATAATAATTATAGCAAAGTATTTGGCGTTTTCAATCTCCTTCAAAATAGCTGAATTCACATGTTGGGCACAAATTTTAATGAACTCATTTTCAATCTCAACGGAAAGGTAGTGGACTTGCAAACGTTTGTGTTCTTGTTGTGAAATTCTTACTTTTTCCAAGTGCTCCTGAAGTAAGGGGTCATAATGACTAATTAATTCCAAAATGCCCAAAAAATTACCATTATTTGGCTCTCCAATAAGATTGCCATCGCCTCGTATTCCTAGTCCCCTGGTGGGATTTTTCGGTCCCCCGAAACCGAATCATAAATTTCGTTTACAGCAGAAACAAAAATAGAAGAAAAGAAACTTTATAAAAACAGAAACCGAAATAAATATTTGTGTTTTGTCTTAATTTGCCGGGCCCCTTATTTTGACTTCAAAAAATTTCAAAATAAAATAAATTTGAAATGTACGTTAAATTAAATAAGAAAAGCGAAGCAATTTATTATAACTTTCTTTCAATAGTTCAGAGTTGCCCAATTTTCCATTAAATATTAAGAAAAATGTACGCCAATAATAATAATCAGGGGCCCAGATCGGCAAGCTTGTGACTAATAGATAAATACTGTCTCTAAATATTAATAACAATACTTTGGTGGGATGAAATAACTTTTAAGGCAATATTATTCTTTGTTCTCAAGATATACATAATGTGCATATAAATAAGTATTCAATTTTTTTTCAGTAAAAAACTGTCATTTGGATGTTTCTAAAAGTTTTAAGAAATATAAGAAACACATTTTCTATGGGTTGAACAAAGTTTAAACTCAAAATCTTTCTTTTTTCGAAAATAAGTTTTCACAAGTTTTTAGAAGTATTTTTTGTAGGTTGTTATTTTTCAATTGTCAATGATATTTTTCTATAAGTCTTACCAAAAGTCAAAAACGTTATTTATCGTTTAAATATTTTCCTTTTATTTTAAAGGAAATATCATTTTTTAACTGTAACATATTATAGGTGGCAAATACTTGTTTTCAGTTTTTTAATTTATAAAAAAACATTAATTGATTTTTATCGAATTTATACTCAACTAGCTGACCCGGCATACTTCGTACTGCCTCAATCGATAAATATAATACCTAAACTTTTGTATAAATTAATACGTATTGAATAAAAAAGCATTTTTTTAATCAAGCATGAAGTTTTATTATTATTTTCGACACATCATGTTGCTTACTTATAAAAACAGAGTTTTCCTGAAATACTGGCTATTTATAAGGTTTAAATTTTTATTAACAGACACACACTGTTATGGTACAGTTTTTTAATCAATTTAAAGCTTTCTCATAAACTATATTTTTTGTTTTGTTTTGTGGTGCGTAAATAAACAAAGTAGACGGTTTTCCGACGCGCTAACACGCGACGTATAATTGTCCATGCGCGAAACAGGGAAACTCCAAGTTGATTCGCAAACTTCTAAAGACTGTCTTTGCTATTTATTTATTGTCATCGCAAAGGCCAGACGTACTGGAAATTGTTAGCGTTTAAAATCGAATGGTAGATCCGTTGGAATCATTGGTAGTCGCGGAATCAAGACAACCTCTCCTTTGTATTTTCCTTTTATGATTGTTGCCTCAATGACGTTATTCATCAGCTTTTTCACAGCCAGTCTTGTTCCATTGCATAGTCGAGGTTGATTAATGTTACGCAGCATGATGACAACTGATCCTACTTTTAACTGCAAATTGTGAGGTGGTAATCCAGGCAATTCCAGTGAATTAAAAAACTCCGTGGGATAGTTGACTACTTCATCCTGGTTCATAACGGTGTCGACTGATTTGAAGGAAACCAGCTGTCCTGGAAGAAAATTCTGAATGGTTGCATTGAGATCCTCGACATCTTTATTTTTCGCTGCCAATATTGCTCGTTCACCCAGCCAATTATGGTTATTGAACTTTTGCGCTATATCTGGGAAAACACGCTGAATAAGCTCCTCTTTTGAATCTGTGATGTGAATCCGGTCGAGGTGTCCATTGCAACTGTATTATTTCCAATATCTAACAACTGCTTCGCAAACACATTTGCAGTTTTATCATGTTGCAAAAATACTCGCATGTTAGTTGTTAATTGGAGTGTCTTTACGTACTGCCACAAATTCGATGAAGCTATTTCAGATGAAGCGAACGCTAGAGCAACATCATTTCGCGATCTGATCCTCGCCAAAAGCAATGAAATTAAGAACGTTTTCCAGTTTCTCCGGGAGCATCAAGGAAATAAATTCCACCAGAACCACTGTTCACAGCTTCTATCAAAGTGTTGTCGTACGCAATTTTTTGTTGTTGATTTAATTGTGGAACATTTGTACGAACTGTCTCGGCCAATGCTCCAATGTCGTACTGTTGTTCCCTATGCAACTCGTGGTTTAATGCATCGTGCATATAACGATTGGGTGCTGTCATTCCCAAACACGACAATACTTTTATCAATAAACACATATCTTCTATCATGATCAATGTCTCATTGTAAATTTCTTCAGTCATTTGTAGTGTAGGATTCAAAGTTTCAAGGCGCACAC
The DNA here is from genome assembly GCA_920104205.1 of Eupeodes latifasciatus. Lineage (NCBI taxonomy): Eukaryota > Metazoa > Arthropoda > Insecta > Diptera > Syrphidae > Eupeodes > Eupeodes latifasciatus. The sequence goes on from OV049926.1 coordinate 15,606,308, forward strand.
GATGCAAAACATCCTCAGACATGTCATTTCTATACTTAACACAAATATTATGGTTGTGTTCAGAAACTTAATTTGTGAAAAAACTTAAGATTTATCAAACTTAAAAAAATAATCTGATACAGTTACAACTGAAGTTGGCTAAAATTAAGTTTCGCGAAGCCGACCAAATTAATTGGAAATCAGTACTACTAATAGTTTATTACATTTTTTGTCGCGTTCGCGATTCACTTTTGTTTATTTTCGGAACGCGATATTAGATCCTCCAAAGCGCACGCGAAGACTATTTTCATAGATATGATTGACCTGCATCGGTAATAAATTGCTTAGACAACAGTGAGTGATTATAATTTAATATGAACTTTAGTTTTTAGAACTATTGAACTTTTAGAACTATTGAATAGCAATAAAAGTTATCAAATTGACTCTAGAAAATGTTTGTATGGGAAAAAGAAAGGGCTGTTTTTAGGGTGTTCCCGGAAATTATTCGATTTTTTCACGCCTTTTAAACCTTCCCTAGACCTCCACGAACATTTAAAGACTAAGATAAGATAAATCCGTTCAGCCGTTCTCGAGTTTTAGTGAGACTAACGAACAGCAATTCATTTTTATATATATAGAAGATAAAGGATTAGTATGAAGTCATAACGTATTTTTATAAAATTTAATTGAAGTCACTAAATTTTCATTTATTTTTTCGTTTGAAATTTTTTCTTGCATCTTTTTAAGTCGATCTTTTTTCTGGTTCTTGAGATATTGATGATGAAAAAGAGAAGCCTGAAGGTACGAACAAACAACCATGGTATCTCTCTAAGAACCTTATATTTTAATTTGGCAAGTCTATATTTCATAGATTTCTGAGCAGGAGTATGATATTTAAAATGAATTCACTATTCATTGTTACCTTGTAATCAAATTAGCTTTACATTACTTTTCTTCCTTTTTGAAATGTGCAATAGAATTCTTAGGAAATCAAATCATACAAATTCTATTCGGGAGCGGGTCGAAATGCTGTATTTTAAAATACTGTATGGTCAAAATTCTGTTTGATACTGTGTCATACTGTGTGTTCATAAAACTGTATAATTAATATTCTGTAGTGTAGTGCGCATTTTTTTGCATTATCAAACCGAGTTTTATTTTTCAGCCTTATTTACTGCATTTTGATATACAGACTTTAAATATACAGAATTTTGAAATACAGAATTTTGAGATACAGTTTTTTGATCTTAACCCATTCTATTCTCTGATTTCTGCCAGTAAAAGTGAGAAATTTTGTATTAAAAATTTTGTATATAATTCTGAGAATACATAAATTTAAAAGATCCTCCATGGGAGCTTGAAACTCTCAATGCAACAAATCAGACCTCTGGGAGATTAATAATAAGAATAATTGAAAGGTCTAAGGGAAAAATGGTTTAGATCAACTTAAACTGTTTTCGAGAAAATTATAAATATGAGTTTATTAAATTGTATAACAAACTAGCTGACCCTGTGAACTTTGTGTCACCTACCTTTTCTTCCAAACTTTGACAATAGAGAAAATACTTTCATTCAAAAAAATTAAATACATCTTGTATTCATCATAGAAAAAATACATTTAATTTAAAGATTTATGGTAAACTGTACTTCTAGTTTCATTATTTGGAGCATAAGAGTTTTTCAATAAAGGCGGGTATTGAGGGTGGTGTGAGGTATTAACAAAATTATTTTTTTATTTGAAAGGCGCATGTATGCCATTAAGTGTGGAATATGACATCATCCAAATGCCCACCTCGGCTTCTTATGGTGGCACGGATCCGAGTGGTCCAATTTTCAATGACTCTTCCACATAGATCCGGCTGAATTTGAGAGATGGGCTGTATTATGTTCACCTTTTGGGCATCGGTCGATTGTGGTTTATTTGCATAGACCTGCGACTTCAAGAAATCCCACAGGAAAAAGTCTGGGGTCAAATCGCATGACTTAGGTGGCCAATTCAAATCACCCCTGCAAAAGATAATCTTACCCTAAAATCGTTCATGAAAATGTCAATCGTGGCGCTTGCTGTGTGAACCACATGACATCTTGGTCCAAATGGTTCAATTTGGGCCATAAGAAATTAGTTATCATCGTTATGTAGCACTCGCTGTTGACGACGACCGCCTTACTAACGTCGTTTTCAAAAAATTACGGACCAATTACGCCGCCCGGCCCAAAATCTACACCAAACGGTAACTTTTTGAGGATGCACTATCACCTGGTGAGCCTCGCGTGGGTTGGTGTCGTCCCATATACGTCAATTTTGTTTGTTAACAAAGCCATTCATCCAAAAATGCGTCTCGTCACTAAAGATGATTTTTCGGCTAAAATTGGGGTCCTCTTCCAAACGATTCGAAGCCCAGTCAGCGAACAAACGGCGTTGTCGACGGTCATGAACTTTGAGCTCCTGGGTCAGTTGGATCTTGAACGGGTATAGGCAGAAGTCCCGACGCAAAATTCGCCAAGTTGAAGTCTGCGAAAGGCCGAGTTCTTGTGCACGGCGAGGAATAGATTGCCTTGGGTTCTGCTGTACACTTTCACGGACCGCGGTGATGTTCTCGCCGATCTTGCGTTCCTTGAATGTACGGGTGTTCTTCCCCTTTACAACAACATTTCTGCTATTCCAGATGAAGCCAACGCTAGGACAATGTCACTCTGCGATCGGATCCTGGCCAAAATCAGTGATATCAAAAATGTTTGTTTAGTTCCTTCGTGAGCATTTAAGAAATATATTCCACTAGTTTCATTGGTCACATTAAAAGAGTCTTGAAGAATCTTCTGTTGTTCATTCAATTTTGGAATATCCGTGCAAACTACTTCAGCTAGTGCTTTGGGTTTTTTATCTGCGTTCTCCTTGCAGCTCGTTATTAAGTTTAGTGTGTCTTGCATAGGACGGCTGGGTGCTGTCATGCCTAAACACGATACCCGTTAGTTTTGAGATCATTAGATAAATGTCTGCTATCATAATTAATCCCTCATTATAAAGTTTTTCAGTTATTTGTAGTATTGAATTTCCAGTAATACAGAGGATACGATGCAAATCATTTGGATTCGAGAATAAGGTGATGACAAACATGATGAAGGTATGAGTTAACACCTTTTACAATTTTAAGATGTTGAAATGAAGTCGGACCACGAACCTTTAATAACAGCAATCGAAGGCTATAACATTCATCGTTATTTGAATGGTAGTTTTTTATTTTTCTATTTTGAACTTTTACAATTATCACTGGTCTACAAGATTTTCTTACTGGCATTAAAATTGCACTTTATTCAAATCTGACTTCAATATTAATCTATCACGTCAGACTTTTGAGATATCACTTTTAAAAATTCGAAGAAATCACGTCTATAAGGCTTTTTGACGCTATCTTAATTTTTTTTTTTTTTTTCCGCGGGAAGGTGAGAAATCTTCAGAGACACTATAAGCCCGATGCTTATAGTAGTGTCAGATTTTTACTGACTAAAACTCACCTCCCTTATCTTCTATATTATTACTACAACTAAGTCCAGCTTAACAAGTAGTTTTAGCGTCATGTCGCGTTTTGTCAGGAAGCTCCCCAACGAGAGGACCTGAAGATTCCACAAAATTCGAGTGGAGAGATTAATTTGTTTGCGCTAGATCAGAAGGTCTTGTTCGGTGCAGACGCCGAAAAACGAACGCCTCGCTAACAGGTTGTTGGATTAAGTTATTACTATGATTTCTAAGTCGTGATCTTAGCTCTGTAGCAAATTTTTTAATTTCGTTTTCTACATATTTTGTATTTAAATCTCTATGTAAGTCGCTATTTCTTACATAACATGGAGCATTTACTATTATTTTAAGTACTTTGTTTTGGTGTGTTTGCAAAATTTGTATATTTCTTACGTTGGTACAACCCCAAAGTTGTATACCGTACGTCCAAACTGGTTTCAGTACTTGCTTATAAATAAGAAGCTTGTTATAAACGCTTAGATTGGAATATCTTCCAATAAGCCATGTCAATTCGCGGAGTTTATTTTCGAGTTCATCGCGTTTCTTTTTTACATGAACTTTCCATTTTAGTTTCGCGTCTAGAGTCATGCCTAGATACTTCGCTTCATTAGCGTATGGAATTTGCACAGAATTTATATAAATAGGTAAGTTATATACTTTTTTATACGTAAAATTTGTGTGCGTCGATTTCGTTTCATTAAGAGCAATTCGCCATTTCTTTGTCCAATCTGAAATGCTATTTAATGCCTTTTGAAGCTTAGAGGTTGCCGTTTCTATTGAATCCGATATTGCGAGTACAGCTGTATCATCGGCAAAAGTGCCTAAAGTTGTGCCTTCTGTTTGGGGTATATCTCGGGTATAAAGAACAAACAAAATCGGTCCAAGGACGATACCCTGGGGAACCCCAGCGTTTATTTCTTTAAACTCCGAATACTCCGTTCCTTGCTTAACTCGAAAGAATCTATTTTCTAGGTACGATTCAAGAATGTTATATATTTGCTCTGGAAAGACTTTTAATTTATATTTTAGCCCGTCATGCCAAACTTTGTCAAAAGCTTGAGAAACGTCAAGAAATGCAGTTGAGCAAATCTTTTTTTCTTCAAATGCTTTTTCAATTTCGTTAGTTATTCGGTAAACCTGATCAATTGTCGAGTGATTATTCCGGAAACCGAATTGGTGGTCGGGAATTAAACGTTTTTCTTCAATAATTGGTAGCATTCGTTTAAGAAGCAATTTTTCAAATATTTTAGATATAATTGGTAAGAGAGAAATTGGTCTATACGATTTTTTCTCATTCGGTGGCTTACCCGGTTTGGGGATCATTATTACTTCGGCGACTTTCCATTGCGTGGGTACGTAAGCAAGTCTTAAAGCAGCGTTAGTGAGCTGTAAGAGCTTAACCATTGCTTTTTTAGGCAACTCTTTGAGGACACGACCGTTAATCAGGTCGTAGCCAGGAGCTTTATTATTTTTCTGCCGTTTTATTTCCTGGACAAGTTCAGTCAAAGTAATATTCCTGATAGAAAAATTGTCCGGCGCTGGTTGGAGCTCTCCGTCATTAGTCAGAAGCTCTTGACCATCGAAAGGTTTGAACGTTTCCTCAAGGTGCTTAGCAAATAAATCCGCCTTTTCCTTATCAGTTTTTGCCCATTCAGAATTATTTTTTCGAATAGGTGCCGACATTATTTGAGGCTTTTTAATACCTTTTATCGTCTTCCAAAGAGAATAATTCGTTTTTTTGTCTGCTGTTAGGCTTTCAAGATATGCAGAATTCTCGCTGTTTTTAAAATCTCGTAACAAATTTTTAATCTTGTTTGATAAAAAGTTGACGACACTTTTGTGCTGAGGAGCACGTGATTGCTGCCATACTTTTCGAGCTTTTCGTTTTTCGCGTATCAATTCTTTTATATCTTCTGGAATTTTTTCTTCGTATTGCCTTGACTTTTTACTACAGATCGGAGTATTATTCCAAGCTGCTTCTTGAACAATATTTATAAATTTTTCTGTTTCATCTTCTAACTCAAACGGAGTTTGCAAAGAGACGTTCAGCATAATTCTATTTTCGCAATCTTCTTTGAATTTATCCCAATTTGTGTTATTATTTGTTAAAATTAGGGGCTTTTCTTTTTCGATTACGTTACTGTTTATTGTTAAGATAACGGCCGAGTGATCCGTAGAAAAATCGAAGTTATCATCTACTGTCATATATTTTCTGTTCATTCCTCTTGCGATGAAAAAGTCAACAAGATCGGGTGTTTTCGCTGTGTCGGTTGGCCAATACGTTGGTTTTCCTGATGAGAAAAATTCAACGTTACATTCAATACCCGCTTTGTAGAGTTGTCTACCCTTCGTCGAAATGCAACGTGATCCCCAAAATGAATGTTTCGAATTGAAGTCGCCGCCAATAATAAATTTTGGACCTAAAGCGTTGAAAAGAACTTTAAAATCGTTTTTGTCTATCTTGGACCGAGGAGGACAGTAAATAGACGCAATATTAAAAAATACGTGTCTAACTTTTATGCTAACGGAAGTAACTTGCATTGTATCGAGCTCGATATTTATCTCAAACGAATGATTGATATTTTCTCTGATAAATACGGAAGAACCACCCCTTGCTCTTTCGGATGGATGGCATGCGTGGTAAGCCGAATAACCTTTAATACTTAAATTTGAGTCTTTTTTCAAATGAGTTTCAGAGATCAAACAAATATCTATTCTTTCGTTAAGTAGAACCGTTTCTAGTTCTTCGATTTTTGCGGTAAGTCCGTTCGCGTTCCATGTTATTATTTTGAGTTGTTGGGACAACTGATCCATGTTTACGGTAAATTTGGTGTTTTAAGAGCCGCCGACTCAAATTTGTCCAATTTCTCAAGAATAATTGTGTTAATTCTCCCTTGTTCTTCTAATCGTTCAAGTATAAGGGAAAATACATTTTGAACGGAGTCAGGTTTAATAGTTTTAGGTTTTTCGGGCGCCGTGACTTGAGCGTACGTGTTCGTCTTTTTTGTTTTTATTTTTTCTGAGGGTAAAACGTTTTCATTATTTTTCCCGTCCGTTTTACTCGACGCTTGAGTATTAGTCTTGGTTTTTAATTTTAATTCTTTGTTTTGCTTTGAGGTATTTTTTTTAGTTTTCTTACTAAATTCTTCGCGCCTCTTTAACATTTCCTTTGCGACCTCACAGCCACGGTAATTTGCTGGATGATTACCTTTGCAATTCGCGCATGTAGCCGGAGTTTCTTTTTTAAGACGGCATACATCAGTCATGTGCTTTCCCGCGCATTTAACGCAAACGGGGTCCTTCTGACAATAAGCTGCTGTATGGTTAAAACCTTGACATCGCTTGCACTGAGGAATAAGGCGTTTGTTCTTTCTTAGTGGTTCGATTTTTACAACAATATTCATTATAGTTTTAATATTATAAACATTGTCTACATTTTCATTTTTATCGAAACTTAGAATAAAAAGCGGAAGAGCGCGTTTTATATAAGCGGTTTCGATTCCTTTTTCTCGCTTCAACAGATTTGTTGCGTCAAGAATCTTAAATCCTTTGGTTTTTAAGTCCGAAAGGATGTCTTCTTTTGAACAAGAGGGATGAAGTCCTCTAGCAACTACACGTAGAGGTCTTTCTTCTTTAATTGAATAACTATACCATTCAATTTTTTCATCGCTGAGTTTTTTCGACAGTTTTCTATAAGAATCTGAATCATTTACGTTAATTTTCCACGTATTATTGTGAGTGGATGTAGCTTTGAAATTCTTTTGCGCCGTTTCTTTTAGAATAGGAAGAATTTTGTTATAATCCGCTTGACCAACGATGTTTATCGGTGGAGGAAGTTTCTTATTCGCAGAAAACTGATCTTTCCGTGTAATTTTATTTGGTATTAGCTGATTTCGAAACTTAGGCGAATGTTCAGCCTTCCGTTTTTTACAAGGTCTACTTTATTCAGTTTCCCGAGCAAGTTCATCTTCATCAGTTTCATATTCGTGCCGATCTGGATGTTGTGGACTTAGAGTATTTACTTTCATGTTTTCAGAAGTTTTTAACATCTTGTTCTCTTCACGAAGACTTTCGACTTCTTTTTTAAGCTCTTCGTAGAGTCTTATCATTTCGTTCAGCTTCTTTTGCAGTTTACAATTGTCCTGCTCAAAACTGTTTATTTTCGGTGAGTCGCATTTAGTGCCTTTTGGCACAACCGGTGGACTCTTTCTGCCGGTAACTCTCGGTACAGATGGAGGTGATCGAGGGACCTTATGCGCTTTCGCGAAAGGATTTATCAAATGCAATAAATGGCTCTCCCCAGAATCCGTAGAGCCTGCCTCCGAAGAGGATGGATTTGCCAGAGAAACTGGCTTTCCACCTGGGGTAATTAATCTATTTGTTTTATCCATTGCATATTTTGTATACTTATGTAGTTCTCAGTATACGGAGGTTGGATTTTAGTCGCCTTTTACGACAAGCATACCTTACTTCGGGTAAATTCTTAACCCCTACCCGAAGGGGTATGAAGTAGTTTTTTTTCAATAAAATCCTTGATGGTTTTTAAAATCCATAATCCTTTTCTTCAATATGCTGTTAAAATATTTATAATAATTCATATAATATTCGAAAACACTAAAAGTTGTAAGATTTCACTTGTCTTACAAAAATCTGAAAAAGGTAAAACGGTTTGAAAGTAAGTTTTGTTCTTGTAACGAATCTGTTGTCTAAACAATTAAATTATATCAAGGTTTTGATATACATTAAAAAACATAAAAATAACGTTGAAAACAATTATCAAAATCGGTCTAGCCGTTTTTGAGTTCAAGTAAGGTTAACGCACAGCAATTAATTTTCATATATGTACAGAAAATATAGTTTTAATTCCCTTTAAAAATTATCTTCAAATGAGATGCGGTTTTGGAATTACTTAATTAACCTTAAAAAATGAGCTTATTGACCATATTTTCTCAGAATCTCTGAAAGATCTGAAGTGGACTCCATAACTATGAGAACTTTTTAAAACCTTATAAACCTTCCTGTTGCTGTTGGCATATTTTATTTATTTTTTTATGATAACAAAATACATCTACAAGCTTTTCAAACAGTTTATTTCCATACTCTCAACCATAGACACATTTTTTATTATATTTTTCGTATTTCAATATATCCTATCCATTCATCTATCGTTAGCTACGATATCTTTTTTCCCAAAGATATTTCTTATTTTCAACTAACATTGTGGACAGAAGGATCTGCAATATTTATCGTAAACAAACATTATTTATGTCCTTGTTGTTCAGTATCCCTGATGCATATATTTGGTGTGGACTTTGCAAACCTCTATATCGAGCTTCAACTTTTGTAATTTCCTTTGTCCCCATCATGGTTCGGGAGGGTTTGGGTGATTTTTGGAGGGGTTTGCAAGTGGTGAAAACGTAAAACCTCAACTTTCATTTCCTTATCTGAAACGAAAATGTAAATTCAACCCATTCATATTGTCAAGCTTTATTTATTTATTTCACAAAACTACCTTACCTACATATGAACATTGTACCTACGTAACGTAATGCTAGAATACCGACGACGTTGCTACAACGACAATTGAACAAAAATCGATTAATCGAAACCAAACATTTTCCAAAAATATACATCATCCCAAATCCGCCAACTACATCATCGTCGTTGTCGTCGTCGTAGTCATCGTCACAGCAGATAAACTCATCATCAGCACCATCAACAATATGATAAACTAAAAGTTAACTTAGAGGAGTAGTTATTGTTTTTAAAAGGTTCTATCTTTTACCTGAACCTAGTCTCCTATGCCTAAATGTCACTATAAATTGGGAGAGGCCTTCGAAAGTGATGGTAATTTTGTTAAATTAACGGAAGTCATTTGGGTGCTGAACGTAAATTACAATGACATGATGACAGAGAAATGACAGGACAAAGAGAGAAAGAGAGAGAGAGATAGAAGAAGTCGGTAACTTTTTAACATAAAATCAAAAGTTAAAGAGCGAAAGGTCAACTGTAATAACGCCACATATAACTTTTATAGTTTTGACATTCAATAAATGACTTAAGGTCGCAAAGCCTGTTTAAAAGCATTTTGAATGCCTTCGGCGTCGCAGAGTCAGGGTGGCACTGCAAAACGAGTGGGGTTAGGTATATTCGTGTGCAGAAAATTAACCCGCCAACGCCAACGCTGGTAGGTAGTTAAATACGAGTACTGTCAAAGTTGATGGCGTGTCATCGCATGTCATGTCTACGTGGCGCACGGAAATCTAGGAGTCTTATCGTATAATTGTCATGTCACTGTCAGTTTGACATAAATGGATGATGACAGAAAGCGAGGTACAAAGTTGATGGGAGAAGCAAAAGCCATTAGTTTAGGAATGTGACGTTCAGCGTTGAACTTTAAATAAATCTTCGATTGAGCATTAATTATGCATTGTTATTTTACGGGAAATTGAATCTCAACGAGTGTAATATCGATCTGATTCAATATGGCTACCATAAACCTTTTCCTATGTATATGTACCTCATTAGGATTCAAAAGCGCGTTGACCTAGTTGAGGTTGCCTTCTGTATAGTGTATAATTAATTATGGCTTCGTATTAAAGGATTAAGAGTGTTGGGTGAAACTTTGTGTTGTTGTTGTTGTTGTTGCTGTTGCTGTTGGTGTTGGACGAACCATTTGGATTTCTTAAAGGATATTCCAGACCAGGCCAGAAGCAGGAGCAGATATATACCAGAGATTGTCTTATTGGCCTAATCATTTTATCCGCAGAAAGCTGCTCTGAGCCAAATTGTTATCTTGGCCAGACAAATTGCTTTTTTTCGTATCCGGTGACATGGAAAGTGGACGATACTTTATTGTTTTTCTTAAGGTCTTTTTTCTCCTTTTTTTGGCTTCCGCTTTCTTGAGGATGTTCAATTAATTTGTGTTTTTTTTTTTTTTTTGAAAGGACGACGTTTAATCATTGTTTTTTTTCTTTCTAGTCTCGTTCTATTTTTTTTTTTGTTCTGCGGTGTTGCGGTGGGTTGGGTAAGATTAAGAAAGGATGCTGCGGAAGATGATGGTGGCTTTTTATCTTTTGTATTCAAGTCGTGGCTTTGTTTATTCCACTTTGGGGCAGCAATCTGGTGAATAATTAATATTGCATGTAGTGCAACCCAGATTTTTGTATTCTTTTCTTAAAAATGTGCCAGTTTTTGTGTATTTTGAAATCATAGTCCGGCAGGTATTTAGTAATCCACCAACTCAAAGTTCCGTGAACTCTAATTAAAACCGTTTCAAAATAGGGATCAACCCTTGCTACACTGCGAGGATCCCATTTATCTTCAATTAATTGTAGGGGCTTAAACTTTCTCAAACGAAAAACCACTTTCAAAAAACTTTTTAAATTAAAAAACTTCATTTTTTCGAACTCAATCTCGAATATAATTGACTGACTATCCATATCCATATTAATCCTGCTCCCTTGTCTTATATGATATCTATTTCAATTCAATGTCATATCATACCTTAAGCATATAGCCAAAGTCGTAATCTCTTTTCTAACCCCATTTTTCTAACCCTAAGTGAGTGACTGAGCGATGCGATGTGAAGCCCGTTATAATATTTGCATGCTCTATAGCAATCTGAAGGGTTGGATGGGGTGGTGGGGGGATGGTTAAACTATATGAAACAACAAAAGAAAAACTTTTTATCTTATAAAATCTCATGTTTTATGCTCAACGATTTTCCGCTTAAGTTTGCATCGAGAGAGCGAGAGGGATACGATACAAATTGCTTCTTAGTTTTTCGAGGTCATAACTTTTTCAATTTATCATGTAAAGGAGATTGTGTATGCAGATTTTATTTTTCTTTTATTATCATTTTTATCCTTATTTCTCTTTTTTGTATTCCGCCCTATAGCTTGCTCCTTGGAGGCAACAGGTGTTCCAACACTCAACTTGGCATGCAAATCTAGTCAGAGAATGAAATTGCTTTAACCCTCAGTGCGCGCGTATTATTGTCTCCTTGCCTTTGCCATTGCCTTTGCCTTGCATATATTATATTATGATACAGATACAGTTAGTTGTAGGATGACTTACCTGCGTTAACGTTAACGTTTCGCAATGCACTCTTTTGGTTTTTTTTGTAAAATTGGCGAAGGAACATGACAGGAGGAGAATCTTGTGATTGAAAAACGGCTTATTTATGAAACTATATAAAAGTTTTATTTTATTCAAAGCTACTTTATAAAAAAGTCTGTACGAGTAGGAATGGGTTTTCGAAGTTCTAACGCAGTTCTTTTCCTTTTGCTATAGAACTTAATCCGTTCTTAAATTATTTCCCTAAGGGTTTATATATTCATACAACGCAACGTGTAGTAACTTAAATATTTGGAAAACAAAATTGAGTTCGAACATCTTGAAACTTTATTTGCAACCTTTTTTTCGAAAACTTATGAACTTTTTGTTAAAAAACAATAATATTCATAAAACGCACGTGATTGCGTAACTTTATATGATGATGTTTGATGACGCCTGTAAAATTGGGTGGCGCAACAGTCCGTTGAGAACTAGGGCCTAGTGACTTACAACTCTCAACCATTCCTGTGTGCGAGTACTGTTGTCAGGGATGGAGAGGACCTACAGTTTTAAGCCGAATCCGAACGGCAAATTTGAGAAAGCACTTTTCATGACAAGAATTACTCTATGAGAATTTGTCAATTCCTCGCAAGAGGCAGTACCCGTGAAAAAAACTTTAGATGGCATAGGCAGGGATCGAACCCAAGACCTCTGGCATGACAGTCCAACGCACTAACCATCATGCCACGGGTACTACAATGATACTGATGACGCCTGTGGATGTGTAAATATGCTTGGGTTTACATAGAAATGGAAAATGATGAGTGAGAGTGTCAGGGAATGCGTGAAGATGATAATATGAAGATGTTAAAAGAGGTATGAAGATGTAAAAGATTTTTCAATGAAAAGTTTCATATTGACATTTTGAAAAATTAGTGTTTTTTAAGAGAAAACGATCATAAATTAAATTTATAAGATCTTGAATCAAGTGACGGTCTCCAATTGAAGAAGACTATGCAGAACTTCTACAGTTGATATGACATAACTTCCTTATTGGTGTCGACTTCAATATTAAAAAGAGGCTGGGATCCGACCCACACTGATAACTTCCCATCCCGTCTGTCGATTTGTCTTGCTTAAAAGTTTGTCTATATGTATCAATTTTTACCAAATTTGCGTACTATTTTTTGTAGATTTTTTTTTATTGTTTTTTTTTTAGGTTTTTATTTTTTGTAAAAAAAACTGGTCAATTCGATTTTTATCAAAATTTTATAGAATGTTGAAAACAATATTTCTTAAAAGACAAAATTAGTTTGAAGCAAACGTCTCAAATTTTTGAAAAGATATTTACGTCGAAAAACAATTTTTACCAACTTTTATACATTTTTTTTAGGTTTTTATTTTTTTAAAGAAAAACAGTCAATTCGATTTTTCTCAAAATTTGTCATATTGTTGAAAACAATATTTCTTATTAGTTAAAATTAGTTAGAAGCCATTATCTCAAATTTTTGAAAAGGTATTTGAGTCAAAAACAACAAGTTTTGGTAAATTCTTTTTTCGGTTTTTAATTTTTTTGTAAAAAAACTGTCAATTCGATTTTTTTAAAAATTTTACTGAATGTTGACAATAATATTTTTAAGTAGTTTAAAGCAAATACTCAAAGTTTTGAAAACATATTTGAGTCGAAAATCAATTTTTACCAACTTTTAAACATTTTTTTCTTTGGGTTTTTATTTTTTGTAAAAAAACTGTCAATTCGCTTTTTCTCAACATTTTTCAGAATGTTGAAAACAATATTTCTTATAAGATAAAATAAGTTTGAAGCCTTAATCTTAAGTTTTTGAAAAGATATTTTAGTCGAAATTCAATTTTTTCCAACTATGAGTAATGTTTTTTTAGGATTTTATTTTTTATAAAAAAAAACTGTCAATTAGATTTTTCTCAAAATTTTATCAGATGTCAAAAACATTATTCTTCGTTGCACAAAATTGTTTTGGAGATGAAATCATATTTTAGTCGTAAAATTTTCGAGGTGACACATTTTTTTTTCAGTTTTTTTGATTTATAAAAAAACCGTTGATTGGTTTTTTTTCCAAAAATATAATTGTTTTGTATCACGTTACAATATATAATATGAAATTTAATTCAAGTCTCTAGCGTCATTGATTCATGAGATATTTAGGTTTAACCAAAATTTTCACCTTTTTTTAACTGCTATGGTAAAAAAACCACCCACGCAATTTTCTTGAGAGCCCTTTCTGCATCTTTCTGCCTTATTATCTGTATAACAAAATTTATTTGAAGTCGATATCTCTTCTGGTTCTTGAGCTAAGGACGACGAAAAAAACGTCGCGAACGTACGGACGTACGAACGTACGTACACACGCACGCACAGACATCTTTCTAAAAATCTTTTATTTCGACTCTAGGGACCTTGAAACGTCCAGAAATGTCAAAATTTTCAATTTGACAAATCGGACCCATTACAATAACTTCCTATGGGAAGTTGAATTTACCAATTTGGGGGGGTCTAGACTTAAAACAACTAAGAGTTTAAGGCTGTACGCAACAGGCCGCAAATACAATTGCAAATTTAATTCTTTAGAACACGATACCTTATAGACTTTTTCGTAGTTAAAGGTTAGAGACTGAAAAAGTCCGTGTTATTTTTATGTTTGTTTTGTTTATTATCGATGAAAGTTCCTTTTTTGTTTAGTTTATAAATATCGGGTGATTTTTTTGAGGTTAGGATTTTCATGCATTAGTATTTGACAGATCACGCGGGATTTCAGACATGGTGTCAAAGAGAAAGATGCTCAGTATGCTTTGACATTTCATCATGAATAGACTTACTAACGAGCAACGCTTGCAAATCATTGAATTTTATTACCAAAATCAGTGTTCGGTTCGAAATGTGTTTCGCGCTTTACGCAAATCTTATGCGTTTTTTTTTTAAAAAAAAGTTCTCAAGCTCTTAAAAAATCACCCATTATATTAAACAATGTCCTCTTTTCAATGGAGGACAATAAATACATAATGGGTGATTTTTTAAGAGCTTGAGAACTTGTTTAAAAAAAAAAACGCATAAAATTTGCGTAAAGCGCGAAACACATTTCGAACCGAACACTGATTTTGGTAATAAAATTCAATGATTTGCAAGCGTTGCTCGTTAGTAAGTCTATTCATGATGAAATGTCAAAGCATACTGAGCATCTTTCTCTTTGACACCATGTCTGAAATCCCGCGTGATCTGTCAAATACTAATGCATGAAAATCCTAACCTCAAAAAAATCACCCGATATTTATAAACTAAACAAAAAAGGAACTTTCATCGATAATAAACAAAACAAACATAAAAATAACACGGATTTTTTCAGTCTCTAACTTATTTACAAAAAAAATATACACAACACCTAAAACTCTTTTATATCATATTGGCTAATAAAACAACTTTGACATTGAATTACAATATTACAATATTAATATTGTTAAAATATGTACCTACTTTACGGAAGAATACATTTTTTTAATTAATTCTGGCTTTCCTTTTTAATAATTCTTAAATTCGATACCATTTAATTCATAATTGCATTTGCAAATTAAAATGGAACTGATTGTTTCTATTTTCATATTGTTTTTTTTCGCTTGCCCATACATTGTTTAAAATTGAGAAAACTCTCTCTATAGGGGCATTAGACCCAGGAAGGCATAAACAAAACTCTACGATTTTTGAAATGTTTTCATACTGTATATCATTTTTTCATTGAAAAACTTGAAAATTTCAACCCACCTATCTCCAGCACTGATTTGGCTCTCCTTTCATTCAAATTTTTTTTGAAAAAACATAATTTTGTACACATGAAAACTCGTCGAAAACATCAGTGTCATTAATTGAAATATTGCTTCTCTTTTTCATAATATACATTAAACTCAACTCCACTTTGTACCAGGAAGGAGTGTAATTCTTACTCTTAATTTATTTTTGGAGTGGGGTTTTTAAAAAAATGCAATATTTCCAACAGTCGGAGTGCACTCTCAAAATTACTTATGGAAAATGCCATAACTATTCCAAATGGAAAAAAGGTGAGTTTCATTCACACTCACTGAAAGTTATTTTTACCATTGTCATGGTCAGTAAAACTCAATGGTAAAATTAATTTCCAGTAGTGAAAGTCATCCTGTGCGCAAGTGTAAGCGTATTAGTTTAACTTCCCCTGTATGTTAGGTTGTATAATATGATCTGATTTTTGTAATTGTGAGATTAGGAAGTGTTCCGAAAAAGAAAGACAACGAATTATGATGTAAGGGTAGGTACGTTATCATTAAACATTTAATGGTTTTCACGCTTAGGCTTTCCTCAAAGAAAAAAATCATAAAATAATGAACAAATAATGAGCAATTTCAAAAATAATGAACATTTTTATGTTTTTCGACACACAATAATGCATAATGAACATTTTCTTCAAATAATGAACTGTTCATTATAATAATGAACGGATGGTCACCGTATATATACCATATCATTGAAAAATTACAGGGGTGGAATTGGCTAAGGTGATTGTTGATAAATGATTATCAAAATAATCGAATTTGATCTGTGTAAGGGTATAGTCAAATTGATACCTAAAAAGCTGTCACAACAAAAATGTAATAGTCATTTTCAAACAAATATGTTTATTCCGAATAGAGCTGCCAGACGCTTACACAAACTAGTGTAGTAACATTTTCTTAGTTAGCTTTTTTTCATTATAAAAAAACACATTCTTGTCACCGACAAAGCTTACGACATTCGAAAACACAAGAAAAGTAAGAATTTTATTCAAAAACAACCAATTTAATACTTTAATTTAATTATTTTAAAAAGTATAAAATATCACCATGGCAACAATGAATTTTGACAATTCTAGTTTGAAATTGTTCAATCGAATTGAATTGAGTTGAATCATATTACACAGACGGAATGAAAATGATAGTCAATTTGACTATCAAAAATATGATAGTCAACTATCACTTTAGCCAATTCCACCCCAGATGTCATACCTAAACAAGATATGCCATCAACAGAAGTAACATCTTTCAGATCAATATCGCTTATACAAATAATGGCAAAAGTTTTCGAAAAACTGCTATTGAAAAGGTTTAGCAAAATAATAGAAGAAAAAAGATTAGTTTCAAACCATCAGTTTGGACTTAGAAATAAACATTCCACGATAGACCAAGCACATCGAATCACGGATGTAGCGAAAAAGCCATTTGAAGAAAAGCAAGCATGTTTGTTCGGTTATATTCTTAGATGTATAATAGATAATATTTAAAATG
The DNA here is from genome assembly GCA_920104205.1 of Eupeodes latifasciatus. NCBI lineage: Eukaryota > Metazoa > Arthropoda > Insecta > Diptera > Syrphidae > Eupeodes > Eupeodes latifasciatus. The sequence continues at coordinate 15,623,178 of OV049926.1, forward strand.
GCGTCAAGTGCAGTCGATCTTTGCGAGAAGTGCAACAAAAGTGTAAATTTGAATGGAAAAAATGTAATAATTTGCGATGGTGAATGCAAAAAGGCGTTCCATACAAATCCCTCATGCTCTGGATTGTCGAAACAAAAGCTGGCGGAAGTCCTGAAGGACAAGTTGCTATGGTTTTGCAAAACTTGTAAGGAATCGAGGGACAGAAGGCGTAGCAGCATTTTACCAGCGCAGCAACAGTATCAACAACAACGCGATTCAACAGGTACTCCAAATCATAAAACATTTAGTAACACCGAGATAAAGACAGATAATATCACCAACAAACAACTTTCTGACAAACTCGATGTAATTCTGAATTTCCAAAAAAATCTTGAAAAAGAAATAAATTCACTCAGGAAAACAGTTGATGATTATAAAGCCCTTACTAACACCATTACAGAAGAAAACACCACTTTACAAAACGAACTACATATACTTAAAGACCAATTCAACACTTATAAACAAAAAATTGAAAAACACAAGCAAACTATACTTAATTACAGCTTAGGTTTGTCCGGTATCCCGATTAAGTCTGATGAAAATTTGAAGTTAATTGTCACAACAATCTGCAATAAATTAAATATTAACATCACACAAGACAATATTAAAGAAGTTTACCGCAAGCCATATAGCACCGATGAAAACAACAGCACAACTAAAACTAATCCACCGAAGATCATAATCGAGTTTTTAGAAAAAAATACTCGTGATCGTATCATCAATGCATATAAGAAGAGAAACAGAGATAAGCAATACCTTAACACCGGTTTCGTTTTCAACGACAATACAACACAGCCAGTGTACATAGAAGAAATTTTGACAAAATTTAACAGCTATTTATTCAAGAAAGCGAGAGACTTCAAAAGAGAAAAAAAAATTGCATTTGCGTGGGTTAAAGATGGAAGAGTACTTGTGCGTCTCACAGAGAATGCAAAAGTGAAAGAGATTCGCAACATTGATTTCTTCAATGAATTGTGAGACGCATCAATTTCCCTTCTCCCCACGTAATATTCTCCATGATAACATTGCTCATTTTGATTTGTCTACACACAGCACAGCCAAGATCCTGTATATCAATGCAAGATCCATAAAAAATAAAATTGATGACTTTGAAGCTTTAATCAAAGGTTTTAATTCGCAGATTGATATTATATGCGTTACGGAAAGTTGGTTGTCAGATTACGATGAAATGTACTTCAATTTGAAGGAATTTTCCAAATTAACTGCAAATAGACCAAGTAAGGAGGGAGGAGGAGTAGTAATATTTGTATCAAAAAAACACTCTTATACGAAATTATTCTCACATAGTGATGATGCGGATAGTATTTGTGCAGCAAATGTCAAAGTAAATAAAAATTCTTTCGATATCATGTGTATTTACAGAAAACCAAACCTGATAGTATCAAACAAAGAGAAATTTCTCTCCTTTCTCGAAGAAAATATCTCAAAAATTTCTAAGCGGAACTCAATGATTGTAGGCGATTTTAATATTGATGTTCTCATTGAAGACACTTTTGTTCTAAAATATCTGAACCTGTTTCGTTCGCACAACTATTTTAATATCAACAAAAAGATTCCTACACGTATAGATTCTAATATTGATCACTTTTTCGTAAACAACCCGACTTATAGCATCGTTGCACATCATGCTAAGCTTGATCTAGTAGATCACAATGTTATTATTATTGACCTAGAATTTCCCAGGTCTCAAAGAAAGCCTTGTACTTCGAGTCCAAATCAAAAATACTATCATGTTACCGATCCTAATAAACTAAAGCAGAAACTTAAGGATAATCCCATAATACTAGATACAAACGTACCATGTGAAGACATGTACACAAACTTGATAAGCCAAATAAATACTTACATCAAAAGCACATCCATAAAAGTTAAAACAAAGAAACCAAGATCTGACTGCAGCGTTGAATGGATAAGTAACGAATTGTTATCCTTGATTAAAGAGAAAGACAAATGGTTTAGCAAATTGTGTAAGGATCCAAATAATATTTATATTGAGCGTCAATACAAATATCTCAGAAATCAAGTGACAATTCGAAAACGACAAACGAAGAAAGATTATTTTGGGAATCTATTTGAAAAATCCTTAACTAACAACAGGAAAACCTGGGAGAGTATAAATAGTTTATTATATAATAAACCCAAAAAGAATGCGGATTGTCCATTGCTGAAAAATTGTTCTGGGAAAGAAAAACTTAATAAAATCAATGAACTAAACAAATTCTTCTCTAGCATAGGCAAAACAATCATCTCAAAATGTACATCTGAAAATATCGTCTTTCCAATTCAAAGGCAACTAGAAAGTTTTTTAATCGAACCGACATCACCTGGTGAAATCAAAAATGTCATTTCTGGATTAAAGCCATCAAAAGCTAAGGACATTGATAATCTCTCTACCGAATTAATTAGGAAGTGCAAAGAAGAGTTGTGTATTCCGATTACAACACTCATCAACAAATCCTTCAAAGTTGGCTACGTTCCAATTATGATGAAAACAGCCCGAGTTATCCCTGTCTTTAAGAATGGCGATGTTGAAGACTACAACAATTATCGCCCCATCTCAATTTTACCAATCTTATCGAAGATTATCGAAAAAGTTATTAACAACCAATTACTCAAATATATCGAGCGAAATAAACTGTCAAGCCCAACACAATATGGTTTCCGGAAAAAATCAGACACAAAAACAGCACTGGTAGACATGATATCACACCTTCAAAGGAATAAAGACAATCGCAACCTTGCCAGCGCGCTTTTCATAGACTTGTCAAAAGCATTCGACACCGTCAATCATAAAATCCTGCTACGAAAGCTTTTTGCTCTAGGAGTAAGAGGGTTCTCATTTAATTGGTTCAAATCTTACCTAGAAAATCGATATCAGTACATAAGTTCGGACGGATGTACAAGCCATAAGCAACCAGTTGAGATGGGGGTACCACAAGGTAGTGTACTTGGACCGACACTTTTTTGTCTATATCAGGGGTCACCAAATGGCGGACCGCGGTCCGCATCCGGACCGCTGACCAATTTTATGCGGACCGAAAACGGCCGGGCGAAGTAACGAGCGAAAAAGAGTTCGCGGATTGCGGCAAGTGTCGCGATGGCGGGGTTAATTCATCACGTGATCGCTCTACCGGCCGCCGCCGGGAGGTCAGTGTTTTGTTTTAATTTTGAGCGAAGGACGCTGAGCGGCGCGCCGAAATAAATATTACATTTGCTTGTTTACTTTAAGAGTGTAAGTACCTACCTGTTTACAATAAAGAGTTTTGGCTGTTTTTAGCGAGTTTTGACTATGGAACAGAAAAAAAGAAAAGTTGAAGATGAAAATAGACAGTTTTTGCCGGAATGGACCGATTTATATTGTTTTACGCTGCCAAATCGTGGTGGAGCAGTACCAATGTGCTTGATTTGTAACCAAACAGTGGCGTTAATTAAAAGCTCGAATATAAAACGACATTATGATACCAAACACAAATCATTTGCCGGAAACTTTCCACTTGGTAGTGATCTGCGTAAGTCTAGAATTGCAAGTTTACTATCAAGTTATTCATCTTCGACCCAGATCATAAGTCGCTCAATGACTGAGCAGGAAAAATGTGGTGAGGCTTCTTTACGTACATATTTCTTGGACTCTGGCTAAGCATATGAAACCATTTACTGATGCTGACGTAGTAAAAGAATGCTTTCTTGAGGCGGGTAATGCTTTATTTGAGAACAAAAAGGATGTTGTTGAGACGATACGACGGATTCCGTTATCTGCTTCTACTAGCACCAGAAATACACACGTTTTGGCAGAAGAAAATCATTGTGATTTGAAACGGCAGTTAAATAATGCAAACTATTACGCCTTGGCTATGGATGAATCATGCGATGTCACTGATACGGCACAGTTAATTATTTTTGTACGCTACCTGGACAAAACGAGAGAAACTTTTGTTGAGGAGATATTGGCTCTTTTGCCGCTCTTAGGAAGAACCCGAGGAGAAGACATGATCAAAGCAGTGATGGATTATTTTGAAAAAGATGAGTTAGAATTGAAGAAGCTCTTATCGGTCACTACTGACGGTGCGCCAGCAATGGTTGGGAATAAAAAAGGACTAGTTCACCTGTTGAGAAGCAATGAGAGATGTAATGAAAATTTGATTTCCTACCACTGTATTATTCATCAAACTGTGCTTTGCTGCAAACTCAATCATAATTTTGAGCGTATTATGCAAGAAGTGATGAAAGTGATGCGTTTTAGAAAGATTCCTCAGCATTTTAGAACACTTGAAGACATATCTTTTTAACAGTGATCAGACTTCAGCAAACGCTTACTTAAGTTTTCTAAACGAAAAAGAAAATGTTGCTGTCATTGCTTTCTTAACGGATACTTTTAAACATATCAATGACCTGAACCTTAAACTTCAAGGCAAGGGAAAGCTGGTATGCGAGCTCATGTCAGATGTCAAAAGTTTTTCTCGAAAACTTGATCTCTTTATTAATGATCTTGGAAATGAATGCTTACACTTCCCCAATTTAAATAAAATAATCAGCAGTGACAACAAGACTGACGCCGGCCAATTCAAGACGTTCATTACGGATCTTGAATCGGAATTTCAAAAAAGGTTCACAGATTTTAAGAAAATTGAGAATGTTGTAGAAATCCTCAGCAGCATTTACTCTCTGCATCCTGATGGTGAATGGAGCGATGAAGCTGCAATTGTTTTCGGAAGTGATAAAGCTACTCTGCAGATGGAAATGATCGATTTCCAAGAAAACACAGTTTTAAAACACAAACAATCGGAGGTTTCCAGTGAAGAGTTCTGGATAAAATTTGTGTGTGGTAATAAATATCCAGAATTAAAAAAATTAGCTTTGAAACTTCTTACTTTGTTTTGATCGACATATATTTGTGAAGCAGCATTTTCGAAGATGAAGTTCATTAAGAATAAATTTCGATCTCGACTTACTACTGAACATCTCCAGGATTTAATGTCAATAGCTTGCACAAATTTTACTCCAAACTTCAGACAGATAATTCGCAACAAAAAATGTCATTTTTCGCATTGATACCTATGTAATAAAATACCTTTGTTATTTCCTTAATTACATTTGTTTAATAAATATTTTTTCTTATAAATAAAATGTGCGGACCACGATGGTCATTTCATTTTTTAAAACGGACCCCGAGCAAAACTAATTGAAGACCACTGGTCTATATATCCAAGATCTTACAAACTTGATTCCAAATGGACATCCAGTATTATTTGCAGATGACATCAGTCTTATGTATTCCGCACGAACTGCTACTGAACTCGAAGAACAGATGAATAATGATCTTGATAAGATTCAATCTTGGATGAATGCCCAAAAATTATGTGTTAACGCCAAGAAAACCAAATATATCGTCTTCAGCAAATCGAATACACCTCTTAACATTATCTACCAAGGCTCAACTGTGGAACAAGTTAGTGAGTTTAAATATCTTGGACTTTGGGTGGATTCATCACTGAACTGGAAATACCACATATCAAAACTTTCGAAAAAACTTTCATCTCTAGCTGGCGTTTTTGGTCGACTTCGTAGTAATGTACCTGAAGGTCTAAAAACACAAATGTACTTTGCCTTTTTTCATAGTCATCTGACGTACGGAATCAATGTATGGGGTACAGCAGTTCACAGCTTGATTCAAAGTTTACAAGTTGCACAAAATAAAGCATTAAAAAATTTATTCGGATTTGGATGGTATACAAACACTCGTTGGATTTATAACCAGCTCCAAATTCTAATGGTTAAGGATGAAGCAGAAATGAACATGGTGCTCCACATTCACAAAATTGAACATTCAACAGTATTCTCTAACACCGAATTATCTTCAAGAAGTAGCTATCATAACCACCAAGTGAGAAGTCGAAACAACATCCATCAAGCCACAACCCACACGACAAATTTCGGAATTAGATCTACACTATATCAGTCGATCCAGTATTACAATGGATATCCTAACGAAATCAAACAAAATAGTGATATTGTAAAATTTAAAGCCCAGGTTAAAAGAAAGCTTCTTAGCAAATACAAATCAGAATAAAAGCAATGTTAAATGTGTCTAATGCAAATCATTTTTTATCTTTTGTGCTCATTTCTCTTTTTATATATATGTATAATGTTCAATACTAAATGATTCATCTTGTACTTGTTTGAGTTTCATTGTTGTGATTCTTTCATTGTTATAATGCGTAATTTTTATTTTTTTTTTCCATTTTTGTATTCTCATTAGAGTTGTACTTGCCAATGCATATATTGTACAAACATTTTAATATCTACATTTTTTAATCATAAAAATTAACATTTCTGTAAAAAAACTTTTTGTTAACATTACAGCCTATTACGAGATTTCGTCTCATAAGGCATTTTAAATAAAATAAATAAATAAATAAAAAAAATGTTGTCCAAGTCTATGATATGGTTTGGCACTTCCGACTTGAGTACAAACTCCATAGGAACCCTCCCAGACATTACTAGGAAATACTAAAATTTGTATGTGTAAAACCGACTTTTAAGAGTACGTTACGACCAAAATTACTCCGAACTAAAGAAAATAGAAGCCGGTGTACCACAAAGAAATGCCCTAGGACCAACCTTTTATCTTTTATAGCCAAGGCATATTCCAGTGGATATTAAAGATATCATTCCCATCTTTGCTGACAATACTGCAATATTGGTGCCAAATAAATTTGTGAAGCAGGTTACATAAAAATTGCAAAATACAGTAGATAAATTAAGAAATTGGACACAAAAATGGCATAATGAATATAACGAAGAAAAATTAACAAAAATAAACTTTAAAAACAAAATTAAATCAATACCCCAATTTCTAAAACCGACAAAGAAGTACCTTACTAATACCTTGAAAGAACCTGGGATGCAAAGCTTAAATTAAAAGATTACATTTATGTATAAGAAATAGCTATCTATGTACATCGTGGCGTAAAAAATGGTTACAGAAGTAGTTAAAAATCACCCTGTTTTACACAATCAGTGATTGCAAAGTCATACGAACTCCAATGGATACCGTCTGAAATGTACAAGACAAATTCAGAAATTGAGAAGAACCAAGCCTCATGAGCTGATCGTCTAAAAGCTATGGCGAAGTATTACCAGTTTAAATTTCCCCTCAAGTGAATTCTTAATTAAAAAAGAAAAGTTATTTGTCGATCTTTCATAGATTTGTCCTAATTAATCACGATACCGTTTTTAACCGAGTATCCTTTGAAGATTTCAATCGGATAGATAAAGGTTTTTAAGATATGGAATTTTGAAAAATATTTAAGTATTAAAAAATAGGCGTTTTTATTTTATTTAACAATATTATTAAGACAATATAAGAAGCAAATTATTTAAATCGGTTCTTAATTACATAGACAATTTAAAAACAAAATAACAGTTCTATGAGGGGTGCCTTCTGGAGTATTACAAAAATATATTTTTCCTATTGAAAGTAGCCAAGTTTAGAAAAAAACTAAATATAAAATTTCATAAATGTTTTGGGCAGTTTTCGACAAAATTCGAGCTTTTAATTTTTGACTTAAACATTTTTACTGGCACTGCTGTTATTTTCGAAATAAAAAACAACGCCTAGCACAAACCTGGTTGAAACTTTAATTTCCATGTTTGAACTTAATCGACCGATTGGTTAAGGCTTTAACCCATTTCCGGCGGCTATTAGTTCCAGGTGAGCTAGAAGCTTGAAATTTCATATGCTGTCTATTTATATCTGAACTTAGTGAAATCTGAAAAAAAAAGTTTAAAACCTTCTAGTCATCCGGAAAATTCTTGTTGCGTTTTCGCAACATTAGCCGAAAGGGGTAGCAGAATTAATAAAAAATTTCTTTTTTTTTGTTGTAAAATTTAGGTACTCGTATAAGCTTTATTTTTAATATTGTTTTTGGAAAGGTGAACACGTATAAAATATTATTAGTGGTTGTGTGCTTTAAACTTCATGATGATACATATTATTATGAAGAATGGGTCCTTGTGTGGTATGGATCAAAACATTTCGGATGAATTGGGATCTTACACTTCTTGTAACAAAAAATTGTTTGACTGGAACAATTTCGACATCGAAGACGCTTTTCCATTTTTATTATTGTATGTTTTGTGTCATCAAATCGAACCATTTCGTTGGGATTTCCTTCCCTTTGATGTGTTGGCGGAATATTTGATGATCGCAGTAAGGAGTCTACAACATATGTATGTCCTAAATTCTAGTTGTGACATTGGTGTTTCCTTTGCAAACTTTTTGCAAATGCCATGAATTTTCCATGCATTTACCAATGCTGCATCCAATGCATTTGATAAAAGTGGCCAGTACCACTTCTTTCCTCGAATCCGTATCCGGTAATTGCTGATAGCATTATCAAACAAGTCCACTCCCATCGTGGAATTTTATTCATGGATTGCATTGGGCATGGGAATGTTGACGTGTTTCCTTTTTTTTTTCGATCAAACCGTTTTGCTTGGGTGATTGGTTGGTCCATCAAATGATTTGAAAGAATTGTTACAATGGAGTTATCGTTCCAACGAACAGCGGCAATTCCATTTTCCTTGTCGAATGCAAAATCCATAGTTCCTCTATTTTGTTTCTTCATTTGTTTGGGTTCTGTCAACTTTGCTTTACCAGTTCTATTTTCATGAACAGTGCCTGTAGATTGGTATAAAAGAAATTAATTTTTTAGTAGGTGTAAATAAATGTTAAGTTAAAATTACCTGTTGCGAAGTAACCCAATTCTGAGAGACGACAAATCAGTTTGTGCGACGTGAAAAAATTGTCAAAAGTAACTGTGTGTTGGTCTGGAATATCGATATTAGAAAGAAGTCTCAGAACAACATTTTCCCCTAAGCCAAATCCAGGGGAATTATCAGCACTTGCATCACCATACGGAATGAATTGATATAAATATCCATCGTGAGAACACAGGTCCCAATATTTGTATCCAAAACGAATTGGCTTCCCTCTTATAAACATTTTTGCAGAATGACGTCCATAGTAGGGTATCATTTGTTCGTCTATGGATAGGTGATGGGAAAATACTCCGAACTGCATAAAATTCTTATTGAGCATGTTGTTTTGAGTTGAGACTCTAGCAAACTTGTCGCTGGGATCAATTGTACTGTTATCACAGGCATGTAAGAACGATTTGATAAGTTTGAAGCGGCCTCGGCTCATGGCTTCTTTTATTATATTGCAGCGAAAGACTGGTTGATTGGACCAATATAAATCCAAATGTGGAACTGTATGCAATCCAGAAAAATACATTATTCCAATAAATGTACGGGTTTCATTGAAATTTGTCTTGAATGTTAAATTATTGCTATCCGCATTAGCATACGTATTGGTGCTTTCAACAATGAAATTGATAATCTCATTATCAAGAAATAATTCGAATATTTGAAGAGGATTGAAACTGCCTACAAGAAAAAAAGGATTGGATTCAACTTAGGAAGTTCTGAGTGATTTTTATTTTAAACTTACGTATTTTGTTATAGATCGCTTAAATCTTTTCACTTAATACGTCTTTTGGAGTATTTGAAAAGCCAACTCGATGGCTCTTTGACCATTTTGGTAATTTATATTGAAAAGACGTCGATTCCTTTTTAGAAGTTGATGCAATATTTTGTGATGTTGATGCATTTTCTGAATCATTTGGCCCACATTGTAGATCGTCTAATATGCATTCCAGCTCTAATTCACCGGCTAGTTCATTTGGCAATATGTTCACGTCTTCCAATAATTGGACGTTATCATCAATTTCTTCATGGTCAATCAAAGCATCATTTTTGGAGGCAAAATAATCACGTTTGTTTCAATAGCTTTATCTACTTTCTGGTTCAATTTATCATCTTCGTCTAAACTAGGATTCGTTAACAAATCTTCTATGTAGTTCTTTAGCCGACAAAAACCTCTGGCGATACATAATAGTTTTTTTAAACTTTAAAACACAGATATTTTTATAAAAACACTTGTTTGCACAACTGACGATTTTTACGTAATAAGTGAAATTTAAAACGAGTCACACGTACTTACATATACATATACCCGAAATATTTATTTTCAACATTATGGATTTTTTAATATGCAGCCCGTTTTTTATACCTGGTTATAATGTAAATACAAAAAGTGTGCTAAATCTAAGGAAATGGGAAAAGGGTTTTCCAATAAATATACCTGGAATTGTTGAATGATTTTTTTTAGATAAAAATGCACACTATATCTTGAAAAAAGGAATCAATTTTTACTACTGTATAATCATTTCTAAGAATTATCTCGCGCGGATGGGTTAAACGGTTTTTCCAAAGGGTTTTACCTATTTGGTGAATGCATTTTTTTATGGCACTAACATGTATGTGATAGCTTTACACACACACCAATTTTTAATATTATAAAAAAATCATTTTGGTTATCTAATGATATAAAAAATGGACAAAAGAAAAATATTATTTCTTTGTGCTTTTGCTACTGCATTTGGCTAATGTTGCGTAAACGCAACGCAGAGGTTTAATCTCACCTGCGAGGCAAATTACCCATGAAAATTGATTCAATTTTATTTTAGAATATAATTTCAACCTTTGTTTATATGTTTGTAAAGTTTTTTTTGAAATTTTTTTTTAATTTTTTTTTTTTAAGTTTGAAAATATTACCTAAAAATTTTCAAAATTGCAAATTTTGAAGATATTAATGTTAAAATTATGTAAAACTTTAATATGGCAACATAATCTATTTGAATTATTGCATTGTTTCAATTCCAGTATTCTTTTGCTCAGAACTTCTCAATGTATTCTTAATAACTTAATGTATTCTATTTTCATTATGTTTTACTCTCTCAATAAATCTCTTCTTGAACAGACGTGTGTTGTACATTAAATATTATATTCTAACAATTAAAAACTCCAGAGATAATTTTTTTTCTAAAATCCAAAAACAGGTCGATTAGATAATTTGATAAAAGTCCAATATTAGTTTTAAAACGCTATGTAAAAAATTTACCAATTAAGTCCCTGGAGACCAAACGTGAGACGTTGCGTTTTCGCAACATTAGCCGGAAATGGGTTAAGGGTGAAGACAGGAAGACGGACGTATTTACTGGGCCCACATTTTTCGGCTTCTCTTACATCATAATGTCATATTCCGAAATTCGAGTTCGAAAAGTTTTGGGAAAGCGGTTTTTGCAAGTTAAAACAATACAAGTTGTTTAGCTAATGGCGTAGTTGTCAAATTTCCAAAGATGACAGCTCCAAAAGTTACAATTGCCCAAATAGCTGTTTATCCAAAAAACTTGTATTATTGCAAAACATTTTTGGGGAATAAAAAGAAATGTTAGTTAATATTGGACTTGCAAGTTACAAATATTGCTTAGACAGCCCTTCGTGTTTTGTAATCATTACATGTATTGTATCTTAGAAAGTGCAAATTATATTTCCAAGGCAAATTTATGTTTTTGATTTTTATTTGCTTACATTGTTAGTTACGCCTCCTAAACCAGAAAATAGAAAAAATGGTTGCTCAAAAGTGATTATATTTAATTCACAGAACCTTGGATTTCCATTAATTTTTGATTCTACCAAATTAATCTGATTTGTGTTTGGCTTTTACCAAAACCTATTTAAATAATAAATATATATCTAGCTTTTTTAAAAAACAGCGAACAAAAAATTGAATATTTCATGGATTACATTTAAATTGTATTTATAAACTTTTAAAAAAAGAAAATCCGATTATTTAAAAACAATGGCAATGATTTTGCTTTTACTGCAATTTAAATTAAAAACACCATAAGTAATTAACGAAATAAAAATTAAAAATCATTAATTTAAATCCGTGCTAAATTTTAAATTCTCAATCACATTTGTTTATTTAATTGTTTTAAATTGTGTATTGGTGTGTGTCCACCTTACCCTTGGGCATCCTTAAAAAAAAAACAAACAGATTACAAATTTTACAAAATTTAAAAACATTAAAACTTAACTAAAAACTCAAATAAATAATATTTCTGATTAAATACTTAAAAGTGTACATAATGGTTTATCTACATGTGGGGAAATTATAACTAGAATCCCTAACCACAATTTGGTCACCCCTTAAACCATTTGAGATTCAAATAAAAACAAATAAACAAAAATAGAAACCATAGAACTGTTTATTAGAATACAACTAATTGCCGTTAGTGAACCTAAGGGAATGTATATCTTCAAACGTCTATAAAGGTAGGGATGGAGGTTTCTATATATACAGTATTTATAACTACAGTATTTTGAGGATGTTTTACGACAGTTGTGGTCATATAATTAAGCCACATGACGAACAAAAACATTTTTTCCATCAAATTAGATTTCTTTTCTTTAACGACCATTAACTACTGTAAAATAATTAAGAGGTTTAGTTCTGCTTAATCTCCGAACAATGTCTCCCACGTTTAATACCGCCATCATTTCTAAATTAGTGCGGCGTTGGAGTCACTGATTGTTTAATACCTTCTATTTTTTACCACTTATGTAACCATTACATTTTGCAGGCTTTTGTTTATATACCAAAGGGTATATATTATTCCACGAAGACCTTTTGCTTGACTTCTCAGTATTTATTATTATATTATGTTACTGGTCTTACAACGTTTTCATGTAGCACTAGTTTGTTCTGTAACCATTACATTCTTCTCTACTTCAACCTTAGCTCTTATATTTTTGTTTTTTGCTGTGATCTTTTCATTTAAGCTTTACATCCAAGAAACAATACTGCTGGGTTTGATATCGTTGATGCCAACTGCGCTATCCCTTGCTTTAAAAAGATACAAAGTTGGAACTAGGATACTTCCTTGTGGTACACCAGATTTAGTTGTCTTCAATTCTGAGTGAATTCGGTCTAACCGCACTCTAAATAGTGGGGTTCGTAGTATAGGATTTCAGTACTTCATAGTACTACCTGGGAAGGTCTTTATGCAGTTTGGAAACAAGTCCCAAGTGCCAAACTTTGTCAAAGGCTTTAGCTACATCTAAGAATATAATCGAAAGTACCTTTGAATGTATACATATTTCTAAATCCAAACTGATGGTTCGGAATTAGCCTCCTTTCTTCTATCATTTTGCTAAACCTTTATAGTAGAAGAGTTTCGAATCTTTTAACCATGGTTAATATAAGTGATATTGGTCTTTAAGATAGTACTTTTATTGGTGGCTAACCTTGTTTAGGTATAACAATGTTCAGTTTTTAAAGGCTATTTAAACTATTTTATTCAAAACCTGAACAGTTCCTTCCTTGGCGATTTTTTGTAGATTGCTTTGTACTTAAAGAAGAAGGCGTGAGAAAAAGAACTTCTCATTCTTCGTTTCTATCAAAAAATTTTAAAGGATCTGAAGCTTTATTTCCTGAAAGCTGTTTCTAGTTCCCGATCGATCCATTGAGAAACTATAAACTTTGTTCACGTAACCTAAATTTTAGTTTATCTCAAGTTTTAGTCTTGTGAAACTAAACTTGAAATAGTTACTGGAGACATCGCAGTTTGAAGTTATTAATCTACATTAGTTTATAGTCATGATACAACTAAAACAGATAACGCATTCGCGTTTCTATTTTTGTTTCGTTCTGCGCATCTACGTCACGGACACTCAACGAGTTTGACGTTTATTATTCAGTATGTGAAATTAAAATCAAAACAATGACACTTATTTGTTTTGATATTTTGTTATTATAATAAAATGTTAATATTCCTAATATTTTTCATTTAGGTAAATGATTTTAAATGGTTAATATTTGTGTTTATTAGTAAGTTTAAGAAAATTTGTGTGTTTGAGTGAAAGAAATTGATAAAAAATCGAAGTAAATGAAGAATGTGGTGTATTTTTTTTTCATTTTCATTCGGATGCATTTTTCTCCATAGAATTACCTGGAAGATTGTTTAATTAGTGATAAATGGTTAAATAAAAGATATGGTCTTTTTAAATCCGTTGGTTTTCAACCTTTTATTTAATAAATAATTTGTTTGTGTTTTCTTTTCCTTGATAGTTTGTTTTCCTTGATTTGTCTGTTCAGTTTTCGCATTCGGAAGTACATACGACAACGAAAGAAAAGCTTCATAACCTTCTCATCCCATTTGATCGTTGCTTTCTCGGCAACTTCAAGTAAATGCTAGAAGTAGTTTGGGCAGACGTAAATGCCTTCACATTCTCCATTTACTGCATTAAAAACATTTCCTAATGCAGCAAAGTGAGTCAACATTGTGGGATTTGCTTTAGACAAGCCTCCTTCGTCCAAATGATTTACCCAAGAGCTTTCGTCTGGTTCAATTTGTTCCCGGTTTGGTATGGTGTTTTTAAAACGATGGCAAATGTAGCCAGCCAAGTTTTCCAAACAATCGTAAGTAAATGGGAGATTTTCTTCTGCTCAGAAGCAATAGACATGCTATTGTCGACTTTGACAACGACAAAATCCTTCCTGAAAAAGCGAATATTGTTAAGATTATTAGATTGTGAGATCAAACCTGTCAAAGAAATTTCTTCCAAACATAAGTCTGGTGTATTATCCACACCAACATTTCCGTTGTCAGAAAGTGCACCTTCATTGTGCCAAAGGATGTATTCTCCTGGTCTTAGTCCTTAACTCTGTTTTGAGTTAGGTACTCATTTTCTTCGCGTAAGGTTTTTTTTTAATAAGTTTATAAAAACAAATTATTCAATTCAATTCAAAATTTTCAATTCAAATATTTATTTATTGCAAGTAATCATTATAAATTTTACAAAAACTTTTATGAATTTTTTAAGCATTGGCTGAGCTCGTAAAAAAAAACATTATTTTATACAATTTTAGAATGCATGGATAGTACGATTAAGATTTTGTTTCTATCATAAATGCCTAGAATATTATTACATATGTAGGTACTAACAATTGTTCAGTTAACACACCAAATTGAGCTTGTTCTAACTGTGGATGTGAAATATTTTCCATCAAGCTATCATTTTTGCATTGCTGTTTAGGCACATTTTCATGCTCGAGCAATGGGAACTTCCAGCAACCCACTGATCACTTCTTTTTGCTTTTTCAGCTCCATTCTTTTCGAGCGCTTTGTTGTTTCAGGCTCAGGCGCTACAGACAGTTGCTTTGGGTAAACCGTAGGAACTGCATCTGGTTTCAAAATCCGACACCGTGTGAATCCTATTGATATAAATCTATTTCAGATTCTTATTCTGAACTACTTTTTTTAGTAACTTACCCATTTCATACTTTTATAATTAGAACATTAATTTTTTCCTTGCGCTTGGTGAACAAGGTTCACTGCTTCGAAAGATTTAAATTTAATTTTGGAAATTTATGAAAGCTGGAATCTCTCGTTATTTTATTTCTTTCGTTGTTGTTGCAGTCAAAATAGAACAAACACCCATGTTTATTAATAAATGTTTTTTTTTATTTAGTACAAATTATAAACAATACCACTTTAAAAAAGAGGCTGGGATGCGACCCACACTGATAACTTCCCATCCCGTCTGTGGATTTGTCTTGCTTAAAAGTTGGTCTATGTATATGTATCAATTTTTACCAAATTTGCGTACTATTTTTTGTAGATTTTATTTTTTTATGAAAAAACGGACTGTTGAATTTTTATAAAAAAAATTACTGAATATCGGAAACAATATTTTCTGTGAAATAAAATAAGTTTGAAGCCAATATTTGTAATTTTTGAAAAGCTGTTTGAGTCGAAAGTAAATTTTTACCACGTTTTTTTATTGTATTGTTTTTTTTAGGTTTTTATTTTTTGTAAAAAAAACTGTCAATTCGATTTTTCTCAAAATTTTATCGAATGTTGAAATAAATATTTCTTATAAGTTAAAATTAGTCAGAAGCCATTATCTCAAATTTTTGAAAAGATATTTGAGTCGAAAATCAATTTTTAACAACTTTTTTTAATTTTTTTTTCGGTTTTAATTTTTTATAAAAAACCTGTCAATTCGATTTATTTCAAAATTTTTCTGAATGTTGACAACAATATTTTTGAAAGATAAAAGTAGTTTAAAGCCAATAACTCAAAGTTTTGAAAAGATATTTGAGTCGAAAATCAATTTTTACCAACTTTTATTAATTTTTTTTTTTAGGTTTTTATTTTTTGTAAAAAAAACTGTCGATTAGATTTTTCTCAAAATTTTATCAGATATCAAAAACATTATTCTTCATTGCACAAAATTGTTTTGGAGATGAAATCATATTTTAGTCGTAAAATTTTCGAGGTGACAAATTTCTTTTTTTCAGTTTTTTTGATTTATAAAAAAAACCGTTAATTGCATTTTTTTCCAAAAATATAATTGTTTTGTATCACGTTACAATATATAATATAAAATTTAATTCAAGTCTCTAGCGTCATTGGTTCATGAGATATTTAGGTTTAACCAAAATGTTCACCTTTTTTTTAAACTGCTATGGTAAAAAAACCACCCACGCAATTTTCTTGAGAGCCCTTTCTGCATCTTTCTGCCTTATTATCTGTATAACAAAATTTATTTGAAGTCGATATCTCTTCTAGTTCTTGAGCTATGGACGACGAAAAAAACGTCGCGAACGTACGGAAGTACGGACATACGGACGTACGGACGTACGTACACACGCACGCACAGACATCTTTCTAAAAATCTTTTATTTCGACTCTAGGGACCTTGAAACGTCGAGAAATGTCAAAATTTTCAATTTGACAAATCGGACCCATTACAATAACTTCCTATGGGAAGTTAACTAGAGCACAACTTAACACAAATAACATTAACAAACAGGTAAGAAATAAAATGCACGACTGGTTCGCATGAACTCGCTCATGTATCCAAAAAAAGTCTGTTAAGAACTATTTCCTGTTTTAAGATTTAAAATGTACCTCCAAAAAAAGTTTGTTTTCAAAAAATTAAATGCCTTAACCTTAATTTTTTAATTTTTAGTTTAAAAATATTTTTGGTATGGAGTTTTGAACATGTTATTAGACGTCTTGCATTTCAGTTTTGTAAAAAATGGTGACCCATTTTCAAGATATCAAATTTCAAAAAAAAATTTGCAGAAAAAAAAAATAGTTTAGTTCTTGGGAAAACTTAAAAACAAAATAAAGGTTCTATGGGGGGTACCCTTCTGGAGCAATACAAAAATATTTTTTATATTGAAAGAAGCCAAACTAAGAACAAAATTTTTGTTTGTTTGAATTTGAATGTGTACAGGAAACAAAATACTTGGGAATATTCCTTGATTGTAATTTAAATTTTAAAAAACATTTTGAAATGATTTATAAAAAAATCGCCACTAAAATCGGTTTTTTTCGAAGAATACGAAAAAAACTTAGTATTAATATGGCCATTAAAATATATAATTCTTTTATACAGCCACATTTTGAGTATTGCCCTACAATACTATTATTGGGGTCTGAATTAATGATATATAAGCTTCAAATTTTACAAAATAAAGGAATGAGAACTATACTATGTTGTAATCGTTATACATCTATAAGCAATATGTTAAGTACCTTGAAATGGCTTTCAGTAAAACAAAAAATTATTTTAAATACTCTAATGTTTATTTTTAAAGTTAAGAATAACTTAATGCCTATTTATTTACAAAGAAGACTGATCACCAGAGGTGAAATGAGACAACGTAACTTAAGAAATGATAATAATTTACACTTGCCATTTTTTAGAAATACTAGATCACAAAATATGTTATTTTTCAAAGGTTTGCAAATTTATAATCGTCTTCCTTCGAATGTTATATTAGAAACTAACATAGCTAGATTTAAGCGCTCAATTACCATTTTTGTAAAAAATAATTATTAATGTATACAATTGTAAAAAGTTAAAAATAGCTAATTTAATGCTAAATAAATTTACTACTACTACTACTACTACTACTACTACTAAAAATTTTAGCAAATAAAGAAAAACAGGAAAGACATACAGACAAACCGACGAAATCGGGGGAGCCACTTTTTTGACTTCTCTACCATCGTAATATCATGTTTGATTAAAATCTCGATTTCGAATTTGTTTACGAATGCAAAACTTGCCATACAGGTCCTATATGTCGTAAGTGAAAATGACAAAAGGGTTAAACAAGAATATATTAGATAAAACGGAACCTCACCGCAAATGCAAATACTCCAGCGATTTTTAATTCTCTAGAAAATTTTGAGACTACATACAAGAGTGATAAGGAGAAAAAAGGAGTAGATTCAGTCTATTTCCATTAAAATTGAAGTAGGTAGAAACAAAGATTTATAAAATGAAGTAGATTTCAATATTTTGATGATTGTGCGAATTAGGAAGTAGATATTTAATTTATTTGAAAAAAAAAGAAGTAGATCTACTTCAATTGAAGTAACGTGGTAACGCTGGACTCTAGCCTACCTCAGCATGGTTAGAAAAGCATCACAACATGTCGCGTTTTAATGTTAACAAATGTACAAAAATATATAAATTATTGTAAATTTTCCAATAAATACTTAATTGTTAACAAAGAAAAGTTAACTTTAATTATTTCAAGTGGTTTAATTATATAACCACAACTGTATGTACAAATTGAGATGTAGGTATGTTGTTCATATACTCCTAAAACAAGAAAAACTTTTCAAATGATCTCAAATTAGTATAACTTTATCCTTATATCTGTTTTTAGCTCCGAGAAAATTAGAATGAGAATGAAAATGGATGTGAGTTGTTGGAGTACGCTTATCATCATCAACGCAAGGTGATATGAGTTTGATGCATGCAAATTAATGCCACTGTCACTATATAATCCAGACACTAGCGCCATCACCAGCACCAGCGCCATCGTCAGTCAGAGAGGCATAAACAAAAACTTTATCTTGATGCGCCCTCTGTGTTTCTGTTTTTGTTTTTATATTTTTCTACATATCCTTATACGAGTATGTATATCTTATTTATATACATATCTGAGTACATACATACATATAGAGATATAAACAATTCTAGAATGGATTAAACTGAAATTATGTAGATACGTGAAGTTTTTTTTGTTGTTGCTTTTTTATGTTGTATTTTCGAAATGATAGAGAAAATTAAAATAATGAAGGAGTTGTCTAATTTGAATGTGATGTGTTATCCTGGAAATATACGAGAGAGAGTAAAAGGTGGATTTTGTATAACTTTAACAATAGATTGGGGCACACATACGAGTATAAAAGTTGGTTATTCACTTTGTTATTAAAAGTAGAAAGTGAAAAAGCTTAAGGGCCTCCTTAACAGCTATACATGCTCTTTGCCATGAAATTAATATTATATTGCATTTAACTATTTAATTTCGCTGCAGGTTTTTAATAAAAAAAAGACTACTAAAATACTTATGTAAATGTGAAAATTAAATTTAAACTCTTTGAATTTTATTTTATTTTTGTTCAAAATAATTAAGGTAGTTGTTCTTGTGTTGGGTTTTATAAGCTCCGAGAAATAAACCTTGTATGAATTTTCTTTTTTCCGGAAATGAGTCATTGTTTTATATTTCTAGATACTAAAGGTTTTATTTTTTTCTATTAGCACTTAAACTGCAAAGTAACTTATAAAGGGTGTTTTTTTAGCTGCATGTGAAGTTTCGTTGATTGTTGTATACGGTTTGACAGTTGAGAATGTCAAACTATGTTAACAATTATTTTAAGTCTGGTTTGAAAATTCATATTGAGTCGTTTAACCTCAGAACAACGCCTCCAAATTGAGGAAATTTATAAATATGTTAGCGAAATTCAACAGAGCACTTTATCCATTTTAGGGTGTTAAGTATGATCACGACCATTTCTGGTTAAATGGTTTCGTCAATAAGCGAAATTGCAGAATGTAGAGCTGTAACGAAGAACTATTAAAGTTGACTGTTTGATGCTGTCGGATATATGTGGCAGACACTATTGTAGTCTTCTATTATTAATTAAACTTCTAAATCTCTTTTAAGAACACCCGATACCGTAGATGAGAAAACTAAATTATTTCTATAATTTTATGACGTGAATCACAAAATTATGGATTTTATTAAAAAAAATACAGAAGAGTAATAAAATTTTAGCAATTTTTAATGTTTTATATAGGCGAACTTAAAGAACTATTGTTTTCAATTTTTGCATACTTTCTAGAATGTTAATCCTTTTATTTGCTGAGATAAAATGGAATGATAAATGAGGAAGAAATTAATATACATAACTAATATTAAAAGTTGTAGCTTAATAAACCTTACTCTGTTTTTTATAAAATGAAGTTATATATAAAGGGTTTTTCAATAAGGGCGGTTAGATGTTGAAATGGAATAAAACAAGCTGTGTATGACCTATTAACAAAATTATTCCATATACGGTTTGTTAACACAGCCAAAATGCCAAAAATCCAAAATTGCTCCTCGTCACTAAAGATGATTGGGGCCTAAAATTGGGGTCCTCTTCCAAACGATTCGAAGCCTAGTCAGCGAACAAACGGCGCGGCGTTGTCTATGGCCATGAACTTTGAGCTCCTGGGTTAGTTGGATCTTGTACGGGTGTAGACCCAAGTCCCGATGCAAAATTTGGCAAGTTAAAGTCTGCGAAAAGCCGAGTTTTTTTCACGGCGAGGAATAGACTGCTTTTGGTTCTGCTGTACACTTTCACAGACTGCGGATGTTCTCGGCCGATCTTGCGTTCCTTGAACGTACAGGTGTTGTTTACTGAACCAGTCGTCTCAAATTTGGCCACCATACGTTGAAGAGTCGACTGTGAAGGGCCACCAAGTCCACCTATTGGAAATGAGTATTCAATCTGCGCAAGTGGATGAACCGAAAAAGAATAATAATACCAAACCGATTTTATTATTAAATACAAATATAACTTTATTAATATAGAAAAGGAAACGTAGTAAAAGTTTAGAATACTGAAATGAAGTTCGTGTGTTGCGACGCGCTGAAATCAGAAGAATGAAAATATCAACGACAGTATATGTCAGATGCCAAAATGAGTTTTGGCTTGTTCAGCTTGCTGTCAGAGTGACACGAAACGATAAAGTAGAACTCCAATACTACCGTAAAATGGGCGCAATGCGCGCAACGTTTGCGTTAACGAACACTCATTTTGATAATAAAGTTTTATCCTTTAAACGTGCTGTTCAATCGTGCAACTTGCCATAATGATTTGACATAAACAACTGAATAATAAACAAAAGATTTGACAGATGTCAATTGAAAAACCCTGTATGAGATTTCATTGGAGAATGGCTACGATTTCGATGTACATATAATGAAACTTTTAAACATCTGAACTTCGAATTGTTGCCCAGAAAGGTTTGAGTAAGTACGAGTAAGTAAGTAAGTAAGTAATTCATTTTATTTACACATTAACTTACAATTATATTACAAAAATGAATTTAAAAGCTATGGCTAAGCCGTCAGCCTGGTTAGCAAATTTTTAAATATGTATTTGAATATAAAAAATAATTTTCAAAACAAAAATTTAGAAAAACAATAAATATTTAAATGTATTCTGAAATTAATAACATTCTATATTTATAAATAGATTTTTAATAATTACTAATTTTTTTCCACTCGCAGGTGTTTAGTAGATCAATAGTCTCTTTCATGGATAATGAATGTTTTCCGAAGAAAATAAACCTTTGTGGTCTGAGTATTGGGCATATACTTATAAAGTGAAAGCAATCCTCTTTCGCGTGTAGATTACACAGGGAACAAAATTGGTTGAAGCTTCCATTGTAAGGGTTGCCATTTAAAGAGAGAACCTCACACCTTGCTTTAAATATCAATGATATTTCACTATAGTTTAGTGAGTCATGAAAGTAGTTTCTTTTGTTCAAGTTGAAATTAAGTTGGCTGTATAGTATCCTGCTTTCAGACTCACGAGCCATTCTGATGAACGTATCACGAGTGATGTCTTCATGTTTTTGAATAATGCGGTATAGTTGATCTTTCAGATTACCTATGTTGCATAAATCAATTTGAAAGGTTTCTCCACAAGTGTTACCAAGAGTTTGCCACCTTGCATACCACCAGTCTTTATTTCTCATCTCATACAAAAAGAGTTTCTTTGAAAGTCTGGATTCACCATATTGACTGCATACCTTAATTATGAAGTCGGCTTGTGATTTAAGTGTATATGTTAAGATTTTTGGCAGTCCGGTTTCTAGGTAAATAGCGTAACTAGGTGTATTTTGGGGCAGGTTAAAAAGCTTTTTTATGAAGTTCCTATTAAATGTTTCAATTTCTTCATACTCATACGCTCCCCAAATTTGTGAAGCGTAACAAAGAGTTGATTTAACCACTGAATCAAATATTTTATATTTCGCAGATAAACTTATTCTCTTGTTTGAAAACACATTTTTCCATGAAAAGTTGAGCAAACTTTGAGAGCTTTTGGCTTTTTCAGTTAGATGTTGTTTGAAATTTAAGTTTGAGTTCAGTTTAACTCCCAAGTATTAAACATCTTTAACTGATTCCAGAAGATGCCCATCATACTTCCATTGTCTTTCAGTGTGAACTCTTCCGGATCGTGCAAAAACCATTATCTTTGACTTTTCGGTATTGATTGTCAGTCCCCATCTTTTGCAGTAACATGATAAGCGATTAATCATTAGTTGCATGTGTTCCGGCGATTCAGAGACTATGACTAGGTCATCTGCATACAGCAACACATTTATTGTGACATTCGCAATCCTTATACCTCCAGGCAGTTCATCTACTATGTCGTTTATAAATAAGGAAAACAAAAGTGCACTGAGAAGACATCCTTGCTTCACACCTGTATTTGTGCCAAACCACTCAGAATAAGAGGTGCCATTCCAAACTGCTGCAGTTGTATCCGTGTACATATTTTTAACCACATTAATAAATTTTGAGGATATGCCAATTTGAGAGAGCTTGTAGAAAAGCGCATTTCTATTAACAAGGTCAAAAGCTGCTTTAAAGTCGACAAAAAATGAATATATTTTTTTGTTCCTTGCATGAAACGCTTTGACAATGGATGAAAGAGTAAAAATCTGATCAGTCGTTGAATAATTCTTTCTAAAGCCTGCTTGTAGCTCTGTTAGAATACTTTTCATTTCTACCCACTTTTCCAGCCTTTTTACCAAAACACCGCAAAATATTTTTGATATCACATTCATGAAAGAAATCCCTCTATAATTTTCCACAACGTCAAAAGAGCCCTTTTTGTGTATGGGAAATATCACAGATTTTTTGAATGAGGAGGGTATTTCGGCTGTAGAGAATATTTTGTTAAAGAGAATTTGAAGGTTATTCCAAAATGTAGGTGTTGCATTTTTGAAGAATTCGTATGGGATACCGTCTTCCCCTGGAGCCTTTCCATTTTTCGCATTAAATATCACGGATTGTATTTCATCAATTGATAATTCAACGTCTAAAATTTCATCAAGAATTAGTGGTTCAGCATAGAAGAACGTCAAATTATCATCGTTGGAGAGAAGGAGTCTAAAATGTGCTGCAAGATCTTCAGCAGATACACCTACGCCAATCTTAAAACTCATTCCATTGTTGATTTTCAAATTCGATTTTCTTTTGAAAACACAAGTTTTTGTAATATATATTACTTTCAACGTACCAATTTTTTATAGAATCATTATTCGTAGATCGCAGGGCTCGAAGAAGGGCAAATGATTTAGTACGTGCTTTCCAGCAGTCTTTATCGAACCATTTTTGTTTAAAAGATACTTTCTTCGTGCCTGTAGTTTTGTTTGGTGCGGCGTTTTGAATAGAATCAGTAAGTTGATTAGATAGTGCATTTGTGGACTCTGTATTCAGCTCGTTGTTTATAAAGAAGCCATCTAGTTCACGTTGATAAAATGCTATTTGTTCATTTTTCCAGTGAAGACGAGGAAGCAGTCGAAGATTCATTCCTGGGGGTGAAGATTCATATGGGACGTTTACTTCAATAGGCATGTGATCTGAAAAGGTCTCGCAACCAACTTCGAATTTATGGATCCGTTCGATCCAGTCATTGTTAACGGCACAAAAGTCGATGACAGATTTTGATTTGACAGAAAGGTTTGATTTTAGAACTTATTTATGACAGAAGATAATAAACACTTGTCAAATTTCATTTCAGTATGACAAACACTGTCGAATTTTATTGAAGGATGATTATGATCGATATAACCTTTGAAACAAAAAGGTATAAGTATTTCAAAAAATAATGTATTGCATATCTGTCATATCTGTTGATATGATTCTCTTGAATTATTATTGAGTGTCATGTATTCTGTATACCTATATAAACATATAACATCTAAACTAAACATATACTATTACTATTACTATGTAACTTGTATAACAATAAAGTCAGTCTTATATTCTCTTTCTTACAACACGGTCGTCTTATTTCATAGACATCACATGGTGTCAGAATAGCGGGCTCAATAAAAAAAAAAAAAATAAAAAAAGACATAATTTCTATATCGGTTTATTTTTTAATTTGCTAAAATTTATAATAAAATAAAATGCCTGATACGGGTACGGAGCAAAAAGGCTCATCATTTGTAAAGCCACCACAATCATTAGTTATAACGAACGGGAACATGGCCTTATCGTGGAAAAATTGGCTTCAACAATATAAATGGTTTTCTGTAGCAGCTGATATGGACAGCAGATCTGCAGAAGTCCAAGTGGCGACATTCATGTCATCAATAGGACCTGACGCTGCCAACATCTATAATGCTTTCACATTATCAGATGCAGACCGCAAGAAACTTACTGAAATTCAAAAGAAATTTGAAGAATACTTTGCTCCGAAAGTAAATGTAACCTTTGAGCGATACACATTTAACATGATGATGCAAAATAAAGGTGAGTCTTTCGACGAATTTCTCACCAAAATTACAAATCAAGGTAAAAAGTGTGACTTTGGAACATTGGAAGATAATCTTGTAAGAGACAAAATTGTTGTTGGTGTATTGAGTGATGCTGTTCGTGAAAAGTTGCTAGCTGAAGAAAATCTTGAACTTGCTAGAACAATAAAAATATGTAGAGCAAGCGAGGCAGCAACACTACAAATAAAAGAATTACATAAATCCAACGAAGTAAATGCCATAACAAAATACAAACAAAATGCACACTCCACACAGTCATTCAAAAATTATAACAAAGACTACCAAAATTTCAAAGTAAATAAGCAACACCACAACAATTCACACAGACAACAAGACACAACGGCCGCCACATGCAACCGCTGCGGAAAAAGACATGCAAAAAATAACTGTCCAGCTTATCGTCAACGATGTTCAACTTGTCATAGAAAAGGGCACTTCTCAGAGATGTGTAACAGAAAGAAAAAAGTACATGCACTAAATGACGATGATGACTACGAATATTATAAATCAGACACGAGTGAAACAGATTCCGATGGTTTACTCGTTTTAACAGTCGAAACAAATAAAGACACAAACAACAACTGGTATGAAGAAATTAAAATAAATAACAAAACAGTTACATTGAAACTAGACACTGGGGCGCAGTGTAATGTGCTGCCCAAATCTATTGCAAATAAATTAAAAACAGAATTACAAACTGCCGCAACCAAAAAATTAATAGCTTTTGGCGATAGTCAAATAGATGTGTGCGGAGAGATAAATGCTCAATGTGTAGTACGTAATAAAAAAGCAAACATTAATTTCAAAGTCGTCGACTATCCAGTTGCGCCAATATTAGGTAGAAAAGCGTGCGAACAACTTAAATTAATTGTTCGTGTCGAAGAGCTAAAAATCAATGAAAATATTTTCGCGGGACTCGGCTGCGTGAAAGACTATGAGTACGATATCGATTTAGTTAAAAATCCGCGCTTTGAAATTTACGCACCCCGAAAAATACCTCACTCCATTCGCGATAAAGTCAAGTCCGAAATCGACAAAATGCTCGAGATGGGTGTGTTGGAAAAAACGTTTGGGATCACACCTGCAGTATCACCAATGGTTGTCGTAAATAAAAACAATAAAATACGAATTTGTATCGATCCATCTGAGGTAAATAAAAATTTAATTAGACGTTATCATCCATTAAAGACAATCGAAGAGATTGTGGCCAACATCAAAGGGGCGCAGTATTTTACACTTCTTGATTGCAAAAAAGGTTTCTGGCAAATTAAAGTGACTCCTCGTACGTCAAAAATACTAACTATGGCAACACCCTGGGGCCGCTTCTCGTACAAACGATTACCTTTCGGTGTAGCCTCGGCTTCGGAAGTCTACCAAAGCTATATGTCAAATCTATTGGATGGAATTGAAAACACTGAAGTCTCTATAGATGACATTTTAATTCACGGTAAAACAATAAACCAATTAGAAAAAACAACACAGCAAGTACTCAACAAAATTCAACAAAGCGGCTTGAAACTAAATAAAGAAAAATGTGTATTTAACACAGCAAATATAAAATTTCTTGGACATATACTTACAAATAAAGGAGTGCAAGCAGATCCCGACAAGGTGAGTGCAATTATGTCTTTAAAAGCACCACAAAACAAGGTTGAGTTGCAAAGACTCCTTGGCATGGCCACATATCTGAGTAAGTTTATTCATAACTTTTCCGATGTAACTAATAGTTTACGATCGTTACTAAAGAAAAATGTTTCTTGGGAATGGACTGAAAACCACAACAGTGCTTTTGAGCGCTTAAAATCAATTTTTTCAAGTACTCCGGTATTAAAATTTTATGATCCAAACGCAGATGTCAAATTACAAGTAGACGCCAGTAATTCCTGCATTGGAGCAGTTTTACTTCAGGGTGACCAACCGGTTGCCTATGCTTCAAAAGCATTGACGTCATCCCAAATCGCATACCCTCAAATACAAAAAGAAGCCACAGCGATACTATTTGGTTGTGAGAAGTTTCGTGAGTATATAGTTGGAAAACGTTTAACGGTAGAAACCGATCACAAACCTCTCGAGATTATTTTTAAAAAACCTATACAATCTGCTCCAAATAGACTTCAAAAAATAATGTTTCAATTAACTCAATATAATCCACAGGTCACATATAGGAAAGGCAAAGAAATCGCCTTAGCCGATATTCTCAGCAGAGATTGTATAAATCCGTCTGAAAAGGAAACCAATGATCGAACCGAAATATACTCATTTCACACAGTGTCAGATGAAACCATGAAACGTTTTGCTGAAGAAACAGCAACTGACTCCGAGCTTCAACAACTCATCAGTATTTGTCAACAGGACTGGCCGAATGCTATTCATAAAGTATCACCGGAACTTCGCAAATATTGGACTTTTCGTGAAGAGATCGTCTACGAAAATATGATTTTATTTAAAGGCACGAAACTTATCGTACCTTCATCACTTCAACGTGAAATGATAAAGAAAATTCATCACGGACATTTTGGAATCCAGAGATGCTTGCATCGAGCACGAGAGTTGATGTTCTGGGTCGGAATGACGGACGACATAACCGAATACATCAAGTCTTGTGGTATTTGCCAAAGTTATCAAGTATCCAAAACAAAAGAGCCTTTAATTTTAAAAAATATTCCCACACTTCCTTGGGAAATTGTAGCAGTAGATTTGTTTTATTTTAATAATAAAGAATATCTTCTTATTATCGACAGCTACTCGGGATTCTTCGATTTTGTCTCGCTATCAAATTCGTCATCCGGCAAGGTCATACAACATTTGAAGAAAATCTTTGCAACCCATGGAATTCCTGTGATCTTAGAGAGCGACAACGGGCCACAGTTTTCTTCAAGTGAGTTCCAAAAATTCGTCAACAGTTGGAACATAACTCATCAAACGTCAAGTCCCAAGTTTGCGCAATCAAATGGGCTCGCAGAACGTTACGTCCAAGTAGCAAAAGGAATTCTAAAAAAATGTGCCAAAGATGATTCAGATGTTTACATCGCGCTTCTAAACTACAGAAATACAGCTAGAAACAACGAACTGATGTCCCCGAACCAACGCTTGATGAGTCGCTCCACGAGAACACTTTTGCCAATTCATAATGACTTACTTAAACCCAAAGTTATTCCTAACGTGCATCAAAACTTAATGAAGGTGAGAAACGACATTAAAAGGTTTTCTGACAGAAAATCAAAAACATCGCCAGAAATGTCACCAGGAAGTAAAGTTCGTATGCAAGTAAACAAAAGAGAATGGGTATCTGGTAAAATAACCAAAGCTGCTAATTCACCTCGCTCATTTTTTGTTCAATCTGACGATGGAAGGACATTTCGTAGAAACTCAATCCACATTCACCCGACGACAGCAACAATTCCATACCACAAAGAAATTGTGACCACTCCATCACCATCTCAAGCAACATCATCATCAGAAACAACAACAAACGTCGAAAACTACCATACACAAGAGCAGTCAACATCAGCTATAACAAAACCATTGCCTAACGTCGTTGTCACCAAATATGGAAGAGTTGTTAAGCCAGTCGATCGTTATAAGCCAACTTAAACTTTGCTAAGTATATTTATTTATATTAAAGTAATAAGTTTAATTTTCAATATTTAATAAAATCATAAATTATTTTTTAACAAAAATGAATTCTTAAGTTAAAAAACTAAATTCTTGATTATATTATTTAAATAAATGTATATTACTAGCTTACATTCAAATGAATTTTTGCAAGTCAATAAAAGAAACAATGAATTAAAAAAAAAAAAAAAAAAAAAAAAAAAAAAAAAAAAAAAAAGGACGATGTCATGTATTCTGTATACCTATATAAACATATAACATCTAAACTAAACATATACTATTACTATTACTATGTAACTTGTATAACAATAAAGTCAGTCTTATATTCTCTTTCTTACAACACGGTCGTCTTATTTCATAGACATCACATTGAGTAATGAAATTATTGAGAAATGTAAAAATAATTTCGAAAATAGTATTTTTTTCAAACAGAGTTTATTTATGTATGTTTAAAAAAAAAAAAGAATTTTTCACTAAGATGTTTTTTTTTTAATTGCCCACTATTTGGTAAGCTGTAACTTTTGAACTTTTCATTTTTTTCATTTCACAGTAATAATAATGCGACTAATAAAACTGGGAATAAACATGCTTCAAGATGACATTGAAATTGTTTAAAGTCTCTACGAAACGAATTTTACATACAAAATAAACGTTTCTGGACAGTGATTTTATTTTTCAAAAACTAAACACAGGATAAAGGTATGCCAATGCTTCACAATCGATTCAAGACCTTAAAGATGTTATCTATTGCATTAAGCTACAAATGTACGAATTGGTTATGGAAAATTTCATAAAAAGGTTATAATTTTGCAACCGTACCGAAAAATGACGACCCATTTTCGAGATATCGAGTTTCGAAAGAAAATGTTTATTATTTTTTAAGAATCAAAAATAAAAAAAATTACTTTTCCGTCATCGAATATTATTGAGACAGTATAAGAACTTATGCAGAACAAAAATGATTGAAGTTGGTGGATTAGTTTTTGAGATATAATAGTGGTGGTTACTCTTCTGGAGCAATACAAAAACATTTTTTTGTTTTACTGAAAGAAGCCAAATAACAAACAGAAATGTAGAGAAAATTTAAAATAAAATCTTTCGGGTAGTTTTTGAGAAAATTCGGATTTTCGATTTTTGGTAAAAAAATTGTAATTGTTAAAAAAATGAAAAAAAAAAACGCCTAACGCGAATCAGCTTAAAACCTTAATTTCTTAATTTAAAGTCAATCAACCCAATGATTTGGGCTGTATGGGCGCGGACAAACAGACGGACGGAATCGGGAGACTAACTTTTTCGACTTCTCTATCATCGTAATGCCATGTTTGATTAAAATCTCGAGTTTGAAAATTTTTACGAATGCAATACTTTCGATATTAGCCTATGTACATACATATGTGTCGTTAGTCAAAATGAAACCTCTTATTGGAAAACCTTATAAATGTTTTGTTTTTTATTTCAGTACAAACGATCTTGAATTGAAATTTCGCAAATAAATATGTCTTATATTTATTTTCGGAAGTTCAATTCTTGAGATGTTAATTTTTGAAGAAAAAAAGTACGTATACGCCTGAGTGTACCATGATGATTTATTGTTGCTTTGATATGTACAAAATTAATTGCATAAATTTGAATGAAGTTTTCATAACTTCGTAATTATAAGTCTAGTATCCTGATTGCGTTGTTACCACTTGTCAAAATATAAATTAAAAAAAATAATGTTTACCAAGTTTTATTTTCGAACAAAATTTATCTTTTTTACTTTTAAAAAGAAATTTTCTTCGAAATTGAAGAAATGATTGTAAAAACTAGTGCTAGTGGGAAGAGTTCAAAATTTAGAAGAGGTAATCAACATTCCCAACTGAAACTAGTTTTTTTTAATTTTTCAGAAAATTAAAAAATTGTTTTTATACAGGTTTTTGTTGTTTTTTGTATATATTACACACATTTAATTAAAAAATAAATTTTACAATAATATTTTTATTTAATTATTATGTTCTGTTTAAACAAGAAAATAAAATAATAAATATTAGTAAAAGAATCGAAAAATTTTGATTAGAATTTAATATTTAAATTTTTGCTTGAATGACTTGAAATTTGTTTATCAACTGAAAAATTTTCCCAGGTGAAGCAAAGTTTTATTTTCTTTGTAATACTAATAAATTTAAATTATTCATTGAAGTGGATTTTATTAAAATTAAATAAATGTGAAATTTTTTAGTTATATTATAGTATTATAAAAAAAATCATACATTTATTGCTAGTAAAAACATTAATTTTTATAGTTGTTAAATTTAGTTTTGTTTAATATTTTAATTTGTTTTTATTGTATTGTATTTTATGTTATTTTCTTTAATCTTTTAATGTATTTCAGCGCTAGTGTACGTAGGTTTATTCGTTCGTTCATTCAGCATACCCTTTTTTGTTGGCCATATCTCAAAACCGGTTAAAGACATCGACTTCAAATTAATTTTGTTTTGAATAACATTGAAAAATGCAGCAAAGACTTTCAAAGATATTGAGTGGGTGTTTTTTTTTTTACTATAGCAATTTTGAAAAAAAGTAGAAAAGTAGTACCCGTGGCGTGATGGTAAGTGCGTTAGACTGTCCCACCAGAGGTCTTGGGTTCAATTCCTTTCTGTGCCATCTTAAGTTTTTTTCATTGACAAATCCCCCAAGAGTAATTCTTATCATGAAAAGTGGTTCCTCAAATTAGCCGTTCGGAACATTAATCGCACACACGAATGTTTGAGAACAGTTGTAAGTCACTAGGCCCTAGTTCTCAACGGACTGTTGCGCAACCTAATTTATTTATAATGTTTGAAAAAGTGAACATTTTGGTTGACACCAAATATCTCTCAAACCAATAACGCCGATTTTTTTGTATTAATAAAAAAAAATTAAAAACAACCACCTCTATAATATTTGCTGTATGCAAAATGATATTACCCCAAAAATTATTGTATGCATCGAAGAATAACGTTTTTGACATATGGTAAGGTTTTTAAACAAATCAAAGTAATAGTTCTTATACAAAAAATAAAGAACCTTAACAAATGCTACTTAAATTTGGTAAGAATCGATTTTGGACTCGAAAGTCTTAGAAACAATTAAAGATATTGCCTTGAAACTAATTTTATATTATTAAAAATAATGTTTTTAATATAAAGTAACATTTTAAGAAAAATCCAACTGTGCGGTTTTTTTTGTGAGAAATAATTATCTTCAAAAAATATATAAAAAATTATTGAAAACTGATGTTCGTCTTAAATATTGTGAGAATAAATGAAGGCACTGAATTCACAATTGCTTCATTCTGTTCAGAATATTGTTGTTCATTTTTTTTTAAGAAATAAAAAACTTTTAAAAGATGTTGCTTAAATTGATAACTATTGATAACTATTTGACTAAAAATTTCGGCAACAAAAACAACTTAAAAAATCAAACATTTTTTATTCTGTGCAAAATATTGTTGCTTAATTAATACTTAATTTTTTAGAAAAAATCAATTTATAACTTTTTTTACAAATCACGACAACCTACAGGTACAATAAAAAATGATAAAAAATGGTTTTCAATTCAAGTATTTAAGAAAAAAGTAATGTTTGTATCTCACACAAAATATTGTTATTAATATTTTGTTAAAGTTTTGAGAAAAATTGACAGACGGGCAAAGGTGGGAAGTTATCAGTTTGGGTAGCATCCCATCTTCTTTTTTAACTTTGTTTGTTCATTTAACATTATTTTATTTTATAATATTTGTATTTACTTTATTTTAATTTAATTTTATTTCCAATAAATCTGCTATTTGAAAAAAAAAATCCACAAATTTCTAAATCCTTGTCAAAATCAAGAGCTGATTTTCAAGCAGCTTATTTGCATCAACTAAATCAGAAGGACCTTTAATTTCTTGTTCCTGGTATCCTTTCGAATGAATTTTGTGTGAAAGGAATGAATTTTGGTTCTCCATTCTAAAAATGAACTCTTTATCCTCTCCAATGGTAAGAAACTCACCTCGAAAAAGGTGAATTCTCATTTACAATTGAGTTCATTTTCTTCTCTTCCCTGCCTGGTCTGGTGGTCGAAAATATCTAAAATTATATATGAGAGTGAGAGAGAGAAGAGAATTATCCTTGCAAACTTAACTAAAATTATTCGACCAGCTCGCGAAAGGTTAATCTCTTTCGGAAGACTAACAAAATAAACTTGTTGCTTTATTTGCGTGCGATGGTTCCAATGAATACGTTTTGCCTTTGGGTATGTAAAACAAGCCAAAATGTTTCCCCCGATATACATATAATATTTACATTACATTTTGTTCTGAAAAAAAAGGAATTCTTCAAGCCCTGCCTTGCAGCGTAACACCTATTCAATTATTTATGAAGTTGGATTAACGGTTAGTAAAATTTTTCTTTTTTTTTTTTAAGCACAATAAATGGTCGGCCGGTGTGGCAGCGTGATGGCGGAAATGTAACGTGAATGTGATTAACAAGGCAAATAAATACCAACTGCCTTACCAATGGGATGCGATGAGTATACGCTAGAGGA
The DNA here is from genome assembly GCA_920104205.1 of Eupeodes latifasciatus. NCBI lineage: Eukaryota > Metazoa > Arthropoda > Insecta > Diptera > Syrphidae > Eupeodes > Eupeodes latifasciatus. The sequence goes on from OV049926.1 coordinate 15,656,241, forward strand.
CTGACTCGACTTATCTAGGTGGCTTCAGTTCTACTCGTATGTACGTCTTTTGGGGGAGATTTTGGTTGGGAGTTGTTGCAATGTTTTGTTTTCATTATATTTTCCATTTTCTCGCCTCTGATGATTTGATTTCTTCTTCAACTTTTTTTGTTTTTGTTGAGATTTTTCTTCTTCTTTTTCTTCGGTCGTCATTTGAGGGTATAAATATGGATCTGGAATGAGGGAAGAAAATATGGTTATATCCTTTTAAGATGCCATTCTTCGCTTTCTCTTCTTTTTCTTTATCTTTGTCTCTGGCTGCTGCTGATGCTATTATATTGCTGATGCGGATGCTTCTCTGTATTAGGTGGCACAACTACGATGACGATGTCGACATCGACAAATGGCAGCGACGAGGCGGTGACGGTGACGGTGACGGTGACGATAACAGTGACGGTGGTGGCGGCAGCGTCAGTCTCAGTATGAAATGTTGAGATGGAGAAGGAGATGTCCAACTTTTTATATGGAAAAAGTTTTGATTGCTTGGCGTTAACTCCATCTGTGGTTCAATGGCGTATGAAGAGTGAACGATGGACAAGTGATGATGACACCAACGATGACAAGAACCATAACGACCGAATGACGAAAAGTAATTAAAATGGCAGCCAACTCTGGATCAATGTATACTGTATAAGGATACAAAAGGATACGATGATAATATGATGGTCCAGGAAATTCTTGTCAAGTGAAAGACAAGAGGACAAAGTTGTAAATAAATTGCTGCAGGAAAAAAAGTTCTTTTATTTTTGTTGTTGTTGTTGTTGTTTTGGTTTGTTTTGTTTGCTTTTGGTTTAATTTTCTTGATGTTTGTTGTTCAAAAGTTACCTTGTTGCTCAGACAGTTGCTTTAATTAAAGTTTTTTTCAAATGAACAACACAAGTGCAATACAATGTTTTCCAGAAATCGCAAAACAAAAACGCTATTAAACAAATTTCTTTTTGTCGTGGACTCAAATTATGTTGTATTATGATTTTTGCTTTTAATCAAGTTTTTCAATTCATCAGAACTCGAAACGATAAACAGACTTTATGTAATAATTTAATTCAATAGCAGTTTAAAAAACATCCTGGACGAGGCCAAAAATACGATCTTCGGTGTTTATTTTCAATTGAACCCATATAACTGATACTCCTTTAACTATCGTATACAATACCATATACCTATTTTTCGAAAAATTCACAACTACTACGTATTAAAATACCATAATTCGATAAATGTTTAAATAGCTGGGATATTTATAATTAAGGTGATTAAATTTCAAATAGTCATGACTGAGAACTTTAACGTCTGAATAATTAACATAATGACAGTTAAAAAAGAATAAAAAGAATAAATGTTCCACATACGCCATAGTGACCCCAATTAAAAATATCAACAAAAGCAAGTATAGGAGTCGTTTCAAAAGTGGTTTTCTGTGAGAAGCTTTAATCCGAACTTTTTTTTGCAGACATCTTGTTTTCCCAACAATGATTATGACATTCTGTAAAGGCTTTTTGACAGTTTTTGGGAGAAATCTAAAATGAAAAGCCTTTTTTGAATTTTAAATTTTTATTTTGTTTTGGGTGTCATGATATTAGGCAATAAGATTTAAGATACAAACATTTTGTATTTTATAATTAAAATTAATTTAGTTGCGCTACAGCTTAAGGGAACAATGCCCAGTTATTTAGAACTCTCAAACATTACTGTGAGCGAGATATGTCAGGAATTGACGGACCTACTGTTTTTATGACGAATTTGAGAAGCAATTTATCATGACAAGAATTTATTGCATACACTACTTAAATGATTTTTCAGTTCCTCACAAAAGCTCAAAAAAAAAAAACTCTTACGTAAGGTAGGTAAGATATTCCAGACGTTAATCAATTAAGTACTATTTGTTATGGTTACGTTTTGTAATCTTTTGAAAAAAAAATCTATTTATTTGATTTTTTTTTGTAAATTATACAACATTTTAACAACAATTTTATGTATAAAATAAAATAAGTCTGAATTCTTTATTTTACCGTTCTCTCAATATTTCGTCAAATTGTTGAGTTAAATGTTAAGCGATTTTTTTTCAGATGTCAAAAATGTTAATTTTGTTATACATATTTTTCTTAAATGTTTATAGTTTGTATGATCTGAAAAATATTAAACTGTCACTTTTTCGATTTATAAAAACTATCAGATCTTTTTAATTTCTTATTGGAAGTTTTTGCAATGGGTTGGAGTTGTCAAATTGAAAACTCTGACATTTCTAGGAGTTTAAAGTTCCTAGAATTAAAATCAATGATTATTTGACAGATGTCTATAATTGCGTGCAAAAAATAAAAACCTAAACAAAACATTACTAAGTTGGTAAAATTTGATTTCGTCTCAAACATCTTTTCAAAAATTGGAGATTCTGGCTTCAAACTAATTTTATATTATAAAAAATGTTGTTTTCAACATTCGGTTTAATTCTGATAAAAATAGAATTGACATTTTTATACAAAAACCAAAAACCTAAAAAAAACAGTACTAAAACTTAAAAACAAAAATTAAAAAATTTTAGAATGAAACAACAACAACTTGTGTGTGCTACCACCAAGTTCATAGGCTGGAGTTATAGCTATTTCACGGGAGCCAACCCGATCATCAGACTCCTTTAGTGGTGCTTAATCGCTTTATGTTCAATTTAATTTTTTGAAGAACTTTTGCCCGAGCTGGGCTTGAACAAGCGACCTAGCGTGTGAGGAGCTAGTGCACTACGCACTACGCCACCGCACCCACATGAAAGTTGTAAGCCAATTACAGGTTTTTTCGTTCTATCGAACTATACTGAACCGATTAGCATTTTTCTAAGTACACACAAGTAATTGTTGTTGTTTTATTCAAGTTCTTTCTATTTTCTCCTCTCTTTTTCATAAGCCAACAATTCGATTGGATTCGTATGAGGAGGGAGATGAGGCGAAAGAGTTTGACGCTGGTCAAGATTTTAATTTTAACAATTCTGAGGGGTTTTGTATGAAATTTTTATACTTGCAGTTTAAGGCAGCTGCTTGCCGGATTTACAATTGAAAATTTTAGAATGAAACAACAACAACTTGTGTGTGCTACCACCAAGTTCATAGGCTGGAGTTATAGCTATTTCACGGGAGCCAACCCGATCATCAGACTCCTTTAGTGGTGCTTAATCGCTTTATGTTCAATTTAATTTTTTGAAGAACTTTTGCCCGAGCTGGGCTTGAACAAGCGACCTAGCGTGTGAGGAGCTAGTGCACTACGCACTACGCCACCGCACCCACATGAAAGTTGTAAGCCAATTACAGGTTTTTTCGTTCTATCGAACTATACTGAACCGATTAGCATTTTTCTAAGTACACACAAGTAATTGTTGTTGTTTTATTCAAGTTCTTTCTATTTTCTCCTCTCTTTTTCATAAGCCAACAATTCGATTGGATTCGTATGAGGAGGGAGATGAGGCGAAAGAGTTTGACGCTGGTCAAGATTTTAATTTTAACAATTCTGAGGGGTTTTGTATGAAATTTTTATACTTGCAGTTTAAGGCAGCTGCTTGCCGGATTTACAATTGAAAATTTTAGAATGAAACAACAACAACTTGTGTGTGCTACCACCAAGTTCATAGGCTGGAGTTATAGCTATTTCACGGGAGCCAACCCGATCATCAGACTCCTTTAGTGGTGCTTAATCGCTTTATGTTCAATTTAATTTTTTGAAGAACTTTTGCCCGAGCTGGGCTTGAACAAGCGACCTAGCGTGTGAGGAGCTAGTGCACTAC